>CM030363.1:260513501-261071001 GCA_017893485.1 Hemerocallis citrina
TTATTGTGATTAAATGAACATAATGAAGTCCTTAGAATAGTAGGTTCAATACCATGGTATATCAAATGCATGATTTGATTGTGAGATCCTATTGGTTGTAATCAGAACACTATTCTTAAATATCCCCAGTCAAGTATTATTGTGAATTAGGACAATAATAATGCATAGAGAATAGTATGTGCGTAGACTGATGACCATATCTCACGGGTCATGGATATGAGATATCAAGTCTTCACATGGGTACATATTAGATTAATAATGTACTGGACTGACCAACCATGAGAACGCTGCATGGATCATTACGTGAGTGTCTGTCATGCCCCGCTTCCCAAAAGAGAATATGAAATATGCATACGCGAAAAAAGCCCAGAAAATGATTTTTATTATCCATAAACTGTTCAGAATCTTTACAACATTTCACAAGAATAGTTAGAGTCGGAAGCAAAAGAGTCAACCAAGCATGCATATATGAATCAAAATACCAACAAGAATACTTGAAACAAAATATATTAATCTCAAATAATCAAGATCTGAATAAGTCAAATATCCTGGGGCACATTGCGCAAATACAAATTTATATCCAAGTATCAAATACAATTGTTCAAGCAATAATAGGAAATAATAACAATAAATGCAAACAAAACTCCAGCACTAGTATCTCATATCACCAACACCATATGGTACCCTGATCTCCAAAATCTGCAATTTAACAATTGCCGGAAGAGGAAAAAGAAAACAAACTCCCGTCAATGAAAGTTACGGGCCGCTTGTAGTGCATGATACAAGTACATGGGCTAAATACCAAATATAAAATAACAACAGAGCAAACATAGCATGGTATAGGCATGTCAATAGAAATGTAATATCTAACATGAATCAGAAAAACAAATCGGGTGGCATGGTATACTAACAGGTATAAGTAACATATGTCAAGTGTCAACAGTATGCAGACAGGTATACGGATAACAGTATCAGGTAACATTCAGTCAGTAACAGATAACAGTATCAGGAAACAGTCAGATGATAGCAGGTAACAATGTTCAATAGCATGTAACAAATGACAGTGTAACAGATGTCAGTTCTTACAGTCTTGTGTTTATACTAACTAGGTAGCACTTCATGCGCCCCAACTTTTATCATATGGTTTCTACATTCAAACAGTTTCGTTTAGATTTTGTAGGGGATCATATAAGTCCGTGTACTTAGGTATCAGTAATCAGATAGTAATCAGATAACAGTTAGAACCTAGTGGTCCTCCTCCGAGTACACCTTCCTATAGGGAAGCGTGCAGGCAGGTAATCAGTAAAAGAAATCAGACAGTCATAACCTATTGGTCCTCCTTCGAGTACACCTTCATATAGGGAAGTGTGCAGTCAGGTAATCAGTTTAACAGTATAACAGTTGCTCCGTATGGAAAACATGGGCCCCTTTCCAAGTAAACATTTCTATAATTTTCCACTACTAGATCTTTCCCTTAAACCCCGGCCTGGTCATTTATTATTATTATTAGGCAGGCATGTATGTGTCATAAACAGAGTAAGAATAGCATGGTATATTCATGTAATAGGTTCAGGGTGACAGATAAACATGTACAGATGATAGACAGTTCATAAAGAAATAGAATAATGCAAATTCTAGTTCAGGACATCAAGACAGTATGGTACTAAAACAGGGATTCCTGTTGCTCTAAAAATGTAAATTTAGGTCCGTCAAAGAATCTGGAAAATAGACTCTTTTCCGAATCCAGCAAAAATATATAAGTCATATAGTATTTCACAAAATCAAGTCTCAAAATAGGTTTGAATCCAGAAAATGTGTTCAGTCAGAAATCAGTATTTTGTATTCACAGTCAGAAAAACCGCATAAAAACTCATTAATTAAATCCACGAAAAATTTGGGGTATTTTCCTATGTGTGTAGTATCAAAATATGAAGTATCATAATTTTTAGTCAACAAAAATCAGAAAACATCAAGATGCAATAGTTTTGTAAATCTGAAATCACAAATGCTCCAGTACGAAAACAGCAATATCTCACAAACCATAAATCGAAATCCAAATCTGCCAAAAGGGTAATAAAATAGATATAGTAGGCTAACTTTCATATTCAGAAATACTTTAGAAAAAACAAGTAGAATTAGGTCAAAAATCAGGTTCTTTACTGAACAGTAGTAATTTTTTTGCATGTAAAATCTTTATTTGCGAGCATGAAAAGGTTTGTAAAACTCCTCAAATAAATCCATAAAATTTCAGGGTTAATCCCAATCAAGTTTAGAACTACTGAGCAAAATTTTAGATCAAAATAATAATTTTAACACCAGAATAAAAATATATTACTCTTCAGAATTCATAGAAAACGCAGTCTGGACATCTTTCGACACTAATGTAGTATAATACACATAACTCATAACTCGTAAATCGAAACAGAGATCTGTTAAAATGGTTGGGAAATAGACAGAATTCTCTACGGTTCATGTTCACAAAATATTTTCAAATACTGACATTAATAGGGTCTAAAATACTGATCAACATTAGGATAAAAGAAAATACAGATTTGCTCTTCATACGCAAAACAACATAGATTATACGAAATTCTTCCAAATCAACCCAAACATGAAATATAGTGTTCTAGATGTCCAAACAACATGTTATAGGATATTTTGCAAGTATTCGGCAACTATATCATGAATAACACATCAATCACATGATATCACAAAATAGCATGAACATATACATCAAAAGTGGTCAACCCTAGGTTAATTCATGTCATGTATGTCGTGAGGTAACTACGGCCGAATCATCACAATATAGATAAGATCAACAAGGGGATTCACACACTAATTGTCTCTAGAACCCAACTGCACTACAGACGGTATTTAGTACTTGTATTACACAAAGAAAAGAATACAAGTTACTTTCCTGAGAGACGACGACGAGAACGACGAAGTAACAACAAGAATAACGGAAACAGATTCTCGGGCACGAACACAATGATTGCACAACCTACAAACATCCAATCACAAACACGATGAAGGTGATGATCACGAACACAATCAGATAGCTGAGATCAAAGATCAAGATCAACAAGATCGGATGGCCAGATCTCCCTGATGATGAAGATCAAGATCGATCGATCGAACAGCTGTGATCAAAAGAAGTTGATGATCATCATGATTGTGACGATCAAGAAGAGATTGGACGGCCAGGATCTAATCGGATGATCAAGAGGAGATTGACGGCCCACATCCAATCAAGCATGATGATCAAGATCCAACAGACGGCCAGAATCAGAACCAAGGGGACATGATCATGATGATCAAGATGATCACGACGATCGATGGCTCACAACTCAAGAAGATCAAACCAAATAGGGCATGGGGAAAAGTTGCTCTGCGACTGATGGCTGCTGATGACGGATGAGCGGTGCACTGTGGGGAAGGTAACGGAGGTGCTATCATGCTGCTATCGGAGGGGACAGCACGGGGACAGCATAGGGGGAGCGTCGCGATTGTCGTCTATGGTGCATCGAGGCGAAGCGCTGCGGGCTGTCGCGGCTGGGCGCCACAATCGCAACCTGGTTTTGCGATGCTGGAGGGTGGCAGGGCTGAGCTTGCATTGGCTGAGGGATGCTATTGACGGCGAGACGGGAGGAGGCCAGTGCTTGGCTGCTGCTGAGCAGGGCAGGGGGCCGCAGAGGGGCGTGCTCAGGGCGAAGCGACGGCGGAGGAACACAGGAGGGCAGCATGCTGTGTCGTGAGGCCGACGAGGGGATTGCCGAAAGGAACGGGGGATGGGTTCTGAGAGAGAGCGGGAGGAAGGAGAAGGTGGAAGGCGGCCGTATGGGTTAAACGAAGATGGGGTAGAGATATAGGGTAAACAGATGGGGGGGGGGGGGGGTGGGGGATATATATAGGGGTAGATGAACATGCTTTAGGGTTTAGGGGGTGAAAATGGGTTTCAGGTCGGGTGATTGAGAAAGTTTTGGTTAAGGGGGTATTGGATATATGGGTTTAGGGTATAAACGGGTGTGGGTTTAATGGGTATTAGGGTATCCAATAAGGAAATGGGTTTAAGTTGGGGTATTGGATAATGGGTTTCAGGTTTTGGGAAAATAAAATAACCAATAAAAATATACAATTGGGATTTTATAAAAATAATAATAATAATAATAAAAACAATAACAAGAACAATAATAATAATAATAATTATAGCATTAAAAATAACAGTAATAATAATAATACTACTAACAATAATAATAATAAGAAAAATGATAAAAATAATAATAGTATTTGTAATAATAATAGAAATCAAAGTGTTAATAACAATAATAAAATTTACAAATAAAATTATCGATCGAAATAGATTTTAGTGGAAGATCGAACATTACATTTTGATAAAAGAATTTGAAAACCAAAAAAATAATTTGCAAAAATTTTAAATACAGAAAATACACAAAATACGTTTTTGGGAAAACAGGGGTTGCAAATTCTACCCACCTTACAACAAAATTTCATCATCGAAATATGCTTAGGTGGTACATAGGATAAGGCAAAAACAAACTGGGGGAAGGGTAACAAAACAGTGAGCTAATAGGGAAGGAAAAAAGCAAGGGCAACACCAGAAAAAGAAGGAAGTAACCGGTGTTAAAAATGAAGAAGAAACAACACAAGATGACAAAGTTGTAAGGGAGTAGGTAGAACTGAAATCAAAGGGAGAATGAACAGGGAAGAATTGAATCATATAATGAATGGATGCATGAAGGCAAAATGGAATGCAAGAAGGAAGTAACCGGTATAAAAAAATGAATAAGAAACAACACAAGAGTTGCAAAATAAAAGACAATGAGATGAAGAAATAGATAGAGCTGGAATCAAAGAAATGATGGACAAGGAAGAGATGAACCAAGCAAAGAGACAATGGATGAAGATGAATACAAGCAATGGGAGGAAGCAAACAACACAGGAAAGAAGAAGCAACAAGAGGATCCTGGGACCTGTGGGTTATGGGCCCACCAGGCTTCCGCTGCGCCACTCTGATCGGGGAAGACTCTACTAATAGCATCCAGCGATGCCGACTGACGGACCAAGCAGAAAATAGAAAAAGAATGGATGACACCAAAATCAGAAGGATATGGGTGCGAGAAGATTGAATTCATACCCAAGAAAAAAATCAACAAATGAGGACGACTAAAAGAGACGGAAGAATCAAGGATTCAAAATATTGAATAAGAAGAGATCAAAACGAATGGAAGAAGACTAGTATCCCGATCAATGTTGATAATAATTCTTTTATGCATGCATGGTTGGTGAAATATTGAGGCAATCCCAGTTCGAGCCAAGCCTGTCTAATATATTAGGCAACTAATACATTAGCCAAATCTGGGCTCTGATACCACTAAAAATCTTGTCACGCCCCGCTTCCCAAAAAGGAATACGGAATATGGATACGCGACAAAAGTCAAGCGAATGATTTTCATCATCCATAAGATGTTCAGAATCTTTACAATATTTCACGAAAATAATCAGAGTCGGAACCAAAAGAATCAACCAAGCATGCATATATGAATTAAAATACCAACAAGAATACCTGAAACAAAATATACTAATCTCCAATAATCCAGATCTGAATAAGTCAAATATCCTGGGTCACATTGCCCAAATACAAAATTAAATCCAAGCCATGTATGTGTCATAAACAGAGTAAGAATAGCATGGTATAGTCATGTAACAGGTTCAGGGTGACAGATAAACATGTACAGATGATAGACAGTTCATAAAGGAATAGAATAATGCAAATGCTAGTTCAGGACAGCAAGATAGTATGGTACTAAAAAAGGAATTCCCGTTGCTACAAAAATTTAAATCTTGATCCGTCAAAGAATATGGAAAATAGACTCCCTTCCAAATCCAGAAAATATATATAAGTCATATAGTATTTCACAAAATCAAGTCTCAAAACAGGTTTGAATCCAGAAAACGTGTTCAGTCAGAAATCAGTATTTTGTATTCACAGTCAGGAAAACAGTAAGAAAACTCATTAATTAAATCCACGAAAAATCTGGGGTATTTCCCTATATGTGTAGTATCTGAATATGAAGTATCTTAATTTTCCAATATAAATAGTTTAGTCAACAAAAATCAGAAAACATCAAGATGCAGTAGTTTTGTAAATCTGAAATCACAAATACTGCAGTACGAATACAGCAATATCTCACAAACCATAAATCGAAATCCAAATCCGTCAAAAGGGTAATAAAAGAGATACAGTATGCTAACTTTTATATTCAGAATTATTTTAGAAACATCAAGTAGAATTAGGTCGAAAATCAGGTTCTTTACTGAACAGTAGTAAAATTCTGCATTTAAAATCTTTATTTGCGAGCATGGAAAGGTTTGTAAAACTCCTCAAATAAATTCATAAAAATTCACGGTTAATCCCAATCAAGTCTAGAAGTACTAAGCAAAATTTCAGATCAAAATAATAATTTTAACACCAGAATAAAAATATATTACTCTTCAGAATTCATATGAAACGCATTTAGGAAATCTTTCAACACTACTGTAGTAAAATAGACATAACTCATAATTCGTAAGTTGAAACTGAGATTCGTAAAAAGGGTTGGAAAATTAACAGAATTCTCTACAGTTCATGTTCACAAAATATTTTCAAATACAGACCTTAATAGGGTCTAAAAAACTGTTGAACATCGGGATAAAAGAAAATACAGATTTGCTCTTCGCACGCAAAACAACATAGATTATACGAAATTTATTCAAATTAACCCAAACATGAAGTATAGTGCTCTAGATGTCCAAACAACATGGTATAGAGTATTTTGCTAGTATTCGACAAATATATATTACGAATAACATATTAATCACATGATATCACAAAATAGCATGAACATACACATCAAAAGTGGTCAACCCTAGGATAATTCATGTCATGTATGTCGTGAGGAAACTAAGGTCGAATCATCACAATAGAGACAATATCAACAAGGGGATTCACACACAAATTGACTCTTGAACCCAACTGCACTACATGCGGTATTTAGTACTTGTACTACACAAAGAAAAGAATACAAGTTACTTGCCTGAGAGACGTCGACGAGAACGACAAAGCAACAACCAGAATAACGGGAACGGATTCCCAGGAACGAACACAACGATCGCACAACCTACGAACAACCGGTCACGAACATGATGAAGATGATGATCACGAACACAATCGGACGGCTAAGATCAAAGATCAAGATCAAAATCAAGATCAACAAGATCGGACGGCCAGATCTCCCTAATGATGAAGATAATGATGAAGATCAAGATCGATCGATCAAACGACTGCGATCAAAAAAAGTTGATGATCATGATGATCGTGACGATCAAGAAGAGATCGGACAGCTAGGATATAATTGGATGATCAAGAAAAGATCGACGATCCACATCCAATCAAGCATGATAATCAAGATCCAATAGATGGCCAGAATCAAAACCAAGGGGACATGATCATGATGATCAAGATGATCACGATGATCGACGGCTCACAACCCAAAATGATCAAACCAAACAGAGCATGGGGAAAAGTTGCTCTGCGAGTGATGGCTACTGATGGCGACCGGGTGGTGCACTGTGGGGACGGCAACAGAGGCGCTGTTGTGTTGCTGTCGGAGGGGACAGCACAGGGACAGCACAGGGGGAGCGTCGCTGTAGCGCCCCGGATCCCCATTACCGGACATCCATGACACCTTCCAGAATCTTTACCTTCAAATGCATCTCAACACAGTAATAACACAGAAATTTAAAAACCTTTTATTTGCCAAATAAGTCATTACATCATTGATTACAACCGATAACTTGTTCTTGGACAAGGAGTACAAATTACATCAATTCATTACAACTTATTATAAGTATTTACAGACTCCTCTTGTAAAGCTATCAGCTGCCTCCTGGAATGGTAATCGACTGATTACTTGTGGAACTTCGCTGAGCGGCCCATCGGCTCCCCCGAAACTTCTCTTCAGCTTCAGGCTTCTGCTGCGCGACTCTGATATCTCTGCACCTGTTCGGAAGGTATAACCGATACCTAAAAACGTGGGGAACGTCAGTACTTCGACTGACGTAAAGCTGGTGATAACAGCGATCCTCTAAAATTCAATCACAACCAATAATTTATGCAAAAGGAAAAGTATTGTGCCAAAATAAGGGTTTAGTGGATTCGGGTTCTAGTGCAGTGTTATGACATGACCCTATGACTAGATGCAGCAAACTCACATGCCTAACTTCTAATGCAAGCAAGACTTTGGAGCACGAATGCATCCCATACTACATACGCCCCCAAATCTAGCCGTCTTTCTCCATAATTTAGGAATTCGAACCCTCGCCATGCACCCTACTTTTTTACACACTCCAGTTCCCAATAGACTGTCTGTCGCCCAAGGAGATTGCAGCGGTCGGTCTAATTCTGCCCTGCAGTGCCCAAGTGGTCACCGCCAGTTGGTACCCTCGTACGGACCTCCTTAGAAACCACTTTTAACCTGGTCCTTACGACCTTTGGTTTCATATATCCACCCATGGACTGACGCATGCGTGTTCACCCCTCATCGGGTAATGAACTGATATATACCAAAAAACCACAAAACACAAAACCCGCGTTTTAGGGACGTGAGCACCACGAGAGGTCAAATCCTCCGGGCCTCCCGCACCTTACTTCGGCAGAACTTTGGGAATCAACAGATCGAGATACGAGCCGGGGACGCAATTCATTAGCGGCCGAGAACGTATCCCTACAACTGGAAGATACAACACCGACTATGGTTTACTAGGACTAATGCAATTTTCCAACCCCTTAATGACCATTCTAACCCTTACCTTACTCTAATTATTTCGGGTAAGAATTACTGCTTCCACACTTACCTATCAGCCTCTGGCCCCTGGCAATACCGATCCGGTTCGCCACTTCCCCTGCTTGGACTCGTCCAGCATAATGGCCTACGCCTGCTGCTACTCCGGCAGTAAATATATAATTGCCCCGTGAGCTCCACTCACTGGCATGCTCGGACGTCCTACGCTCAGCAGAAATTTAATAATATAGGCTTGATAGGTACAGGGTATCCTTTACCCTAGTGACTAACTCGAGTCACCCATCCCACTCGGAGAGTCAAAAACCTCAATAACAGAGATCAACCACTCCTAGACACGAGTCATCGACTCAAATAACACACAAGGGAAAAATGTTTTCCCAACCCTTAGTCCAAACCCAGACTAAGCGACCTACGGGTTTCTGTCCGAATCTCAAAATGGTCATAACTCTCTCGATACAACTTCGATTGGAGTGTATGGCCCCAACCTAGAAAGGTACGATCCTAGGCTACAATTCCCTAGTTGATCACGAGCTTAGATTCAACCATCTAAGTCCTCGAAATAGCTTTTCAAGCTCCAGCCTACGTGCTTCCTGCGCACGAGCTGCACCTTACCATTAACACAAAATTCTACTCGTTCATCAGAACGACACAAACTCAAATTCTGTAGAAGGGTGTGGGTGTTCTCAACAACTCTCTAGCTGGTCATGAGTACAAATTATACCATTAAGTCACCCTAACACACTCATCTATCATCGATACACCAACTCACACAATTGGTCTCTCCAATTCAGAGCACACAGCTCTACTCTAGTCCCCTATCCAGTCTTACAAAAATCATAACAATTCAACCGCTCACTGGAATCACCTCAAATCAGTTTTGTTGGAAAGGTCTAGGTGTCCACTACAACTCTCTACTGGGTCATGATCCTCAAAATGTGCCTATAACAGGTTTCAATCCCCCAATCTTTACCGAGTATCAAAACTGGCTGAAAACAGCATAGTGCTTAATCACAAAATCACAGTAAATTGTACACTTGTCCAATTGAAATAAAATTTATGGCGGTGATACTAGACATCATACCCAATATCATGGAAAAGACCTCATGTCAAACTTCCAATTATACAGTGAGTAATAGCTATTGCAAGTTAGCACAGTAACCATCATGTTTTCTAATTCAACATCAGATACTGGTTATAGATAGATTTTTCTCATACCTTTAAAATCATCCAAATAATTTACTGACTTTTGTAGATAATCAACATGCATTCAGGAACATTGAGTAAAAATTTCAGATCAATATCATGCTTCAATAAATCACGAAAAGTCCTACAATATCAGCCATCCTGTTTTTCTTTTTCTGAGTCTGCCTTACGACAGATATCCATCTCACGATTTTATTAGCATATCAAATGATCATAGAAAAATCTGAAATAAATCATAAATGACCCTAACACATATATGAACAAACTCTTTTAATTTTATGGTCTAATTAAACATATTTTGCTTTCGGAAAAATCCACAAAAATGGTACTCTGAACTAGTTTTTCCTAGTTCAATTCTGACTTTTACTTCTAACCTTTAGAAGAGCAATCCTATGCATTCTAGCACACATGCATGCAATCAAAATTAATTAAAAGACAAGAATTTCAAGTTTAGAGAAACTTTCCACCTTTGGTTGTAGTAGTAGAAGGAATTTCTTCAAGCTTCTTCTCTTGGAATTCTCCTTTTGATCCTTCCTCTTCACTTCCTTCTTCTTTCTCTCCTCCTTCTCTTGAGGTGTTTTCTTTCTGAAATTTTCAGAGCAAAAGGGAGGAAATGAAGTGGGAAATGAAGGAGATGGGAGGGGTATAGGCCGGATTCTATGGGGGGGGGGGGGGTGTAGCATAGGATATTATAGTGGTTTTAGGAAAAACCATGGCTTGTAGCCAATGGTTTTGGTGTTAGTTGTGTTGGCTGTCCTGTTTAGCTTAAATGGGTTCCAATGAGCGTGAGATGAGCGGTCTAATGAGTACATGCAATATATATTCACTGTAGTATCATACAGTGTTATATTTGCATGGGTATCGTACTGAAAACTAGTGTTTATACTAGTATCGGTCCTCCTCGTTCTCGTACATCTTTGGAATGCAATCCTCCCATGAACCGTCCTGTAACCCTAACCATCCACCACGATATCAAAATCAAGCAGAACACTACAATCGTGTGCATGCATACAGTCAATATACATACATATATATACAAGCATAATACAATTCGGGGTGTTACAGTCGCGGCTGTTGTCTGTGGTGCATCGAGGCGGAGCATCGCGGGCTGTCACGGCTGGGCGCTATAGTCGCGACCTGGTTTCGCGATGCCGGAGGGTGGCAGGGCTGAGGTTGCGCTTGCTGAGGGATGCTGTTGATGGTGCGACGGAAGGAGACCAGGGCTTGGCTACTGCTGAGCGGAGCAGGGGGACATGGAGGAGCGTGCTCAGGGTGGAGCGATGGTCGAGGAACACAGGCGGGAAGCGTGCTATGTCGCGAGGCCACCGAGAGGAACGGGGGATGGTTCTTGTGAGAGAGAGCAGGAGGAAGGAGAAGGTGGAAGGCGGATGTATGGGTTAAACGAAGATGGGGTAGAGAGATAGGGTAAACAGATAGGGAGGGGGGGTAGGGGATATATAAGGGTAGATGAACAGGCTTTAGGGTTTAGTGGGTGAAAACGGGTTTCGAGTTGGGTGATTGAGCAGGTTTTGGTTAAGGGGGTATTGGATATATGGGTTTAGGTTATAAACGGGTGTGGGTTTAATAGGTATTAGGGTATCCAATAAGGAAATGGGTTTAGGTTGGGGTATTGGATAATGGGTCTCGGTTTTTGGGAAAATAAAATAACAAATTAAAATACACAATTAGGATTTTATAATAAAAACAATAACAATAATAATAATAATAATAATAGCATTAAAAATTAAAGTAATAATAATAATTCTGCTAACAATAATAATAATAAGAAAAATGATAAAAATAATAATAGTATTAGTAATTATAATAGAAATCAAAGTGTTAATAACAATAATAAGATTTACAAATAAAATTATCGATCGAAATAGATTTTAATAGAAGATCCAACATTACATTTTGATAAAAGAATTTGATAACCAAAAAATAATTTGCGAAAATTTTAAATGCAGAAAATACACAAAAAATACGTTTTTGGGAAAACAGGGGTTAGAGTATCATAAGCGGTTCTGACAGTGACCATTGTGTATGTAGTCCTTTGACTTGAAGTCACTAGGTTTCCCTACATGAGAATTTATATGTTTTAATGTCATCAAACGTTTCCTGTAATAAGGTGAGTATAAAGTCGACAATTGGATATACTACAAATCATGCGGAGGGATGTGAGTGACTTAGATAGGATTTGTCCCTCTTACATAACAGGAGCGATATTTATGGGCCCCTTGATTGAGTGAGACTGCAAGATGCATGACCATGCTCAAATAAATCAATATGAGATATTGAGCTCATTTGTTTTAGTATGTCTATTCGAACATCATGAAACCAAAGATTGAACTATACAAGGGTGACACGCTCTATGTCTTGTGGTCAATTAAGATATATGGACAAAAGGACTAGACATGGTAACATTGGTCACGGATAGGTTATGTCTATTCACTGACATTCACGTTGCTTGAGTAGCAGTGATGTATTGCTAGATACCACTCACTATTTGTAATACTAGAATATGATTTTAGTGTTGCTGTTAACGTAACGGGAACCTACTGGGTAACACATTTATAATGGATCGAAATTGAGATTTAAATTCATAAGATAAATTTAATTGGGGATCCAAGTAAGAATTAGACTCCTAACATTGGCTGAATATTTAATTACATTAAATGGGCTGATTAAAGATCAAAGGCCTACACACGAATCTGGACTAGGTCAGATTATGAGTCCAACAACCTCATTACTCTCTTAGGGTTAATTTTCTGCAGCTATATATATGATACAGTTCTGTTTAAAAGAAATACATGAGAAAACACTTGCCGTCACAAAAATTGTGTGAGAGAGAAAGATCGTGAGGAACATCCCTTCCTGCAGCTAGCACCGCTGCGTGAGGGAAAGAATGATTTGATCCGTTCATGTGGATACCGTAGAGGAACCGCAATATTGTAGTGTTGTGATCGGCATACTGTGGAGACAAAAGTTCCATTTTCAAGGTATAACTCCTAAACACGATTTATGGTTTTCGCATGGATCCATGGCTAGGTTTCGATAATTCTTTGTAATTTTTCGGCTGTGTATTTATTCTGAGATTACCATCGAAACCTAACATGTCAGTCACTTGCCACATCGTTCACCAACGCTCGCCAATCACTCGCCACATCGTTCGCCAGAGTACGCCGAGCAAACAAGAAACCGAATGAAAATAGGCCGAATGGCATTGACCAGTCAACGGTCAACTTTGACTAGTCAACAATCAACGCCACATGTCGCCTCATCATCGTTCGCCAATGCTTGCCGATCATTTACTAAAGTGTGCCACGTCATTCGCCAGAGCGTGCCGAGCAGACGAAGAACTGAACGAAAAAGCGCAGAATCGTTGACCAGTCAATGACAGCATGCCGTTCGATCTCCTCGATTTTTGTGAGCGTCGGGATCGACGATCCAGATTTTGCCACGTCAACAAGGTAATTTCTGTTTTAAATTAATTTTTTTATTTAATTAATAGATTGAATTAATTATTTAAAAATCCGAAAATGGTAAAAAATCGAAAAAATCAATTAAAAATTCTAAAAATAATTATTAATTCGAAAAATAATTTTATATTCAGAAAATATAATTAATAAGTTAGAATAGTTAATTAAAATTTTTGAAAATTAATTATTGAATTTCGAAAATTGAATAAAAAATTTGTAAAATGATTAAGAAGTGGAAAAAATTCAGAAAGATCTGAAAAAATCACAAAAATCCAAATTTTGGACGGTTTAGTTTAGGCATGCCTTGGCAGTAATGTTGTAGCCTTCTTCTACATGGACTGGGTATTTTCTTAATTCTAAATGATGATTTGTACCGTACGCTAGCTACTTTCATTTGCACCTTATTTGTTACCTTTCTTATTTAATTGGATGAGTGGATTTACTAATTTCTGATGATTGGGTAGTGTCTGTTATCTCATACTCATTAAGATTATCATTAAGGATTATGATTAGGTTTTAGATCTATAAGTGGGGTCTGAAAAGATTATCCTTCTTTCCTTCTTTTGTTTTTTTTTTAACTGAAAGATGGCAAGAGAATTGCCGTCGGAGCTCATATATTACTCAAGCAAATATAAAGAAGATACATAGTCTCAAAACATCCCCCATTATACATAGTCTCAAAATACATTAAGTTCCACATACTATTGATAAGCAAAAACCTAAGCAACAAGCTTCAAAATCCATCAGTCTCAGTATTGTCTTGCATCCCGGAACCACCACTACCCCAACAGCCAGACTAGGGTATGGTGAGGAGGCCCTATCAGTTGTGGCCGTTGCCAGAGCTTGCATCATCTCTAGGGAACACGGTTATTGTCCGTGCTTTCTTCCTAGTAACTGAGATGGAAAGCCATGATGAAGTGAGAGAGACAATTTTATATATTAATTGAGCAAAGTTACAAGAGCAATTTCTGATGTACAAATCATTCTTATCAAGCCAAATGACCCATAAACGAGCTGCAACTAAGCAATCCCAATCACTTTGTCTCTCTCGCCAATCTACGATTCTCGGAAATCTCCCCATAGATGAATGACTCGCAAGGGGTACCTGAGTCCAAATCCCAAGAGGATGAATTCCCAAATTTGCCTACTAAATATGCACTCAAGAAACAGATGACTGATATTTTCCACTCTACTCCCGCACCTGGGCAGGAGACCATAGTAACCATACCCCTCTTAGCGAGACTTTCTTTAGTTAGAATAGCTTCCTTGGAGACCTGCCATAAGAATGCCTCGACCTTGTATGGAGTGCACGTATTCCAGATGTATCTATTAGCAGCACATCTAATCCCCCATCACAAAGAGATGTATACATGGAGCTGACCGAAAATTGGCTGGTGGGGTTATTAGGCCACCCTCTCTTGTCTAGTTGGTGCTCAACGACTCTCTGGCTATCACCTAACGAGTATAGATGGGGATGCATTTAATAAGGGGGTTATCATTGCTAGGGAGAGATAATCTGAGTTGCCAAGTGGACCTGATCCAATAGTCTACCACTAATGCGTGTTTATTAAGAGCAAGCTCAAAAGTCTCTGGGAAAATCGATGCAAGCGTATTGGGACCAGCCCAAGCGCCAATCCAGAATTAGATGTTTCCCCATTCCCCACTCTACTTGGAGAATGACTGTGGAATGATCACCCAGCTTGTCAATTCCCCTCCACACTGGGGATACGCTTCAATGATGCTGTCCCCTACCAAATTTGAAATGTCTCTGTCTTCTATATTGAAACCAAACCGAACTTTGAGCTTGGGTAAGGTGGGAGTGAATATTCCACCACCATTTACGAAGAAGGGCTCTGTTCATTTCTCGGAGATTTAAAATTCACAACCCTCCAAACTCTTTTCTCCTACATACTAAGCTCCATTTTACTAGAGGGAGACCTTTACCATCTCTCTCCTACCCTTCCATAAGAAATCTCTACGAATCTTATCAATTTCGTTGATAACCCAGATGGGAAATTCATAGATCGACATCTAGTAAATTGGAAGATTTGATAGAACCGAGTTAATGAGTGTGATTCTGCCCCCTAGCCGTAGGTGTTTCCTCTTCCATCTAGGGAGATGCTTCTCAATTCTCTCAATAAGTAATGACCAATCACTACGTTTGAGTCGGTTCGGTCGTAGCGGGACTCCTACGTATTTGATGGGAAAACTACCCACTCTACAATCTAGAACATTAGCCAAAAGAGCGGGAGACACCTCATCACATCTACCAAGTCCAATGAGATTGCGTTTGTCAAAATTAACTCTCAGCCCGCACCAAGCCTCGTAAAATACCAAAATGCCTTTTTAGATGAGAACATCACCAACCTCATTCCTCCTGAAGAGGAGCGTATCATCTGCATACTGAAGAATGGGGCTACTACGGACACTGTCCAGACTTGCAATGCCTTGAAGAAGTTGGTGGTTGGAACAGTGTTGGGTCATTTCTGATAATACATCAGCGACCAAGGTGGAAAGAAGAGGGGATAGTGGATCACCTTGTCTTAGGCCTCTTTTGTAAGCGATGAGGTTGATAGAAGAACCGTGGACCAACACAGATTATTTACCACCTCTAATGCACTTGTTAATCCAACCAATCCATTTGGTGCCAAATCCTCTAGACTCTAGGACTTCTATAATGCTCTCCTACTCCATAGTATCATAAGCCTTCTCAAAGTCAAGTTTAAGCATAAAGCCTTCAACTCTGTTCCTATCACATCGAAAGATGGTCTCATGGGCAATTGCGATACTATCAAGTATGTCCCGCCCTTGAAAGAATCCACTCTGGGCTGGATGGATGATCACATTGACTTAAGGATTCAGTCTATTTAGCCAACACTTTCATAGTGATTTTAAAGGAGCAATTCAGAAGGCTAATATGTCTGAGATTCCCAACCACTTTGATATCCTCTATTTTGGGAATTAAAACAATGGACACATAGTTGAGGCGGTTAATCTGAGCAAAGTTCTCAAATAGCTCCTAAAAAATGGAGAATAATTATGTCTTGATAATTTGCTAGAAGGTAGTGTAGAAACATATGGGAAACCCGTCGGGCCCCGGTGCTTTATCCTGACCTAAGTCTTTAATTACATTCAGAACCTCACTCATCTCAAAAGGTTGCTCCAGAGCTTCCAGACCCTTAATCCGAGGTCGGTCCCAAAATGAATCATGAAGAGAGCAATGGTGATTTCTAGATCGACCCAATAGGTCTCTGAAATGATTCTCAATGTGGGAACACACCAAGTTCTGATCCAACACCCACCTATCATTAATGAAATGCCCTGAAATAAAGTTGGATCTTCTACGACCGTTAGCTATCCTATGAAAGTATGCTATTTTGAAATCCCCCTCTTGTAGCCACTGGTCACAGGATCTTTGTCTCCAATAATGTACCGCCCCGGATCTGGCTTCCCGAAATTCGTGACAAAAACCAGAATCTTTTCCTTCAAATGCATCTCAAGATAATAATAACACGAAAATTTAAAAAACTTTTTTATTGCCAAATAAAATCATTACATCATCAATTACAACAATTTTCTTGTTCTTAAACAAGGAATACAAATTACATTAAAGTACTACAAGTACTACTTAACATTCTTTTGCCCTTCAGACTGGTAGTCAATTGATCTTTCACTGGAACTCTACTGAGTAGTTAATTTGGTTCCCTCAGATGCGCCTTGTAGCTCGAACCTTCTGCTACGCTACTCTAATCTCTCTGCATATACTTTACGGCAGAAGGCATTGTTGACAATCCCTTTGGATGCTCTGTAACCCCTGTTTTTCATTTTCTGTATTTTTGGGTGTATTTTTTTTCTTTTTTGTGTATTTATTCTCTTTGTATCTCTTTTGGACCGTGTTTTGGATCTTCATTTTCTATATATCCATTTATTCGATTTGTCATCTTCTTACATGAGTTTCTTGATTCTATTGTCTCCTATTACTTCATCCCTGTTCGATCGAGCTTGTATTTTTTATCCTCGTTATTTACATATTCATGCCCTATTTTATTTTTCATTTTGTTTTTTGTCTCATTTTGGATCACCCTGTATTCTACTTACTTATTCCAGTGCCAAACTAAGCCCTACCCAGTTCTTCTTGGACCTATTAATTTCTTATTGGATCTTTAAAAACCCGAAACCCAATATTTTCCATCAACTTGTTACCCCCATCAACTCCAAACCTTAATATTAATACTCTACATATATATACCTCCAAACCCATTATAACCAAACCCGTTAGCACCTCTAACCCGTCAGTCCCCCTAACCCTATTTCTATCTCCATTTATATATATACTCTGTATACCCCCCCTTGTTCACATCTAAACCCTAGCCGTCCCTCCTTACTTCACCCCGTGCTCTCAATATATCGACTTCACCATCCCCAGTGCTTCCCCTCCAGTAGCGATGCCAACGGCAGTGACCCGTCCTCGAGTACCTTGTGCCCCACCTCGCCTCGACGTCGATGCTAGCCCCCACTGCACTTCCCGGTGCTGTGTTGCCCTTCCGACGATAGACATCAGTGAAAACAACATCAGCTGCTGCCGCTTCGTCCGATTGCCGTTGCCTTCCCTCGATGCACTGCATTTCGATCTCTCTCTCCCTCATGTGTGTGTGTGTTGTCCGCGGGTTTCTTTCGTTCGTTCATTCGTTGGGTTGAGTTCGTGCCCAGAATCCGTTCCCGTTATTCTTGTTCTTTCTTCGTCGTTTTCGTCGGCATCTATAAGGCAAGTAATTTGTATTCATTTCATTGTGTAATACAAGTACTAAATACCGCCTGTAATTTAGGTTTGTTCTAGAAACAATTCTTGTACAAAACTTCTATTATATCTTGTCTCTATTGTGTTGACCGGCCCATAGTTATCTCATTATACACACGACATGAAATAACTTAGGGATAACCACTTCTTGTTGTATACATGCATGTTGTTCGTATGATGTGTGCTTGCTTGTGTTAGTCATAGTATAACTTTTTGTAGACGTGTTAAATACTCTATACCATGTTTCTTGGACATCTAGTACACAATATTTCACATTTGTTATGATTTGGACGAGTTTCATATGAACTATGTTGATTTTATAGATGAAGACGATTTCTGTTTTTGTTGTTACCTGATTTTTATTAGTATTTTTGATCCTATTAAGGTCAGTATATGAAAATTATTTTTGAATAGGAATTGTAGAGAATTCTATCTACTTTCCATATTTTCTGACAGATCTCAGTTTCGATTTATGAGTTGCATGTTATGACTATTTTACTACAGATGTGTTTAAAATTTCAGATCCAGTTTTATACGAATTCTGTATGGTAATTTATTTTTCTACTGATGTTAAAGATTATATTTTGATACAATATTTTACTGGTTACAACTAGACTTGATTGGGATTAAGTACTAAATTTTGTCGATTTAATTGACAACTTTTAGAAACTATTCTATACTTGCAAACAACTACTATACTTGTAGAATTTTCATACACCTCAGTAAAGAAACATAATTTTGACCTAATTCTATTTGTTGTTTATAAAAACTTTGTGAATATGAATAGTAGCCTACTATATCTATTTTATCACCCTTTCAACGGATCTGGGTTTCGATTTATATTTTGTAAGATATTGCTGTTTTGCTACTGCTGCGTTTATGATTTCAGATTTACAAAACTACTATATCTCACTACTTTCTGATTTTATTCGACTATTCTATCTACGTTGGAAAATTATGAAACTTTATTTTAAGTTATTAAACATACTAGGAAATATCCCAGACTTTTTTTGGATTTAATTAGTAAGTTTTCATGCCATTTTTCTCCTTATGAATACAAACTTCTGATTTCTGGCTGAACATGTTTTCTGGATACAAATCTACTTTGAGTCTTATTTTTGTGAAACACCATATGACTTATATATATTTTCTGGATTTGGACGAGAGTCTATTTTCCAGATTTTCTGATGGATCTAGATTTGTACATTTGTAGCAACGGAAATTCCAGATTTAGTGCAGTATTGTCTTGCTATCCTGAACTAGAATTTTCGTTATTCTATTCTCTTATGTGTTGTCTATCACCTGTGCATGTTTATCTTTCAACCTGAACCTGTTACTTGTTTATGCCATGTTATTCTTACCCTGTTTTGTGACACATACATACCTGTTTGATAATAATAAAATGTAACCAAGCCGGGGTTAAAGGAAAGATCTAGTAGTGAAAAATATAGAAATGTGTACTTGGAAGGGGGCTCGTGTTTCCCACCTGATTATCTGATATCTTTTTCCTGTGATATGATTACCTGACATGTGATTCTGATTATCTGTTATCTGATTCCTGACTACATACATCCTTATGAGAATGTGTACTCAGAAGAGGGCCCGTGTTTCCCACATGTTACCCAACTACATACTTCCTACGGGAGGATGTACTTGGAGGGGACGTAGTCCAACCTGATGCCTGATTACCTGATGCATGATTACCTATTACATGATACCTGTACCTATACTTGTTTACCTGATGCCTAAGTACATGGCCTTATAGACTCCACTACGAAATCTAAACACAAACTTGTTTGAATGTAGCAACCATGTGGTAAAAACCTGGGACGCATGAAGAACTACCGAGATAGTAACAAATACAAGACTTGACATGACATAACATGATAACTGTTACATGCTTACTAGTACATATTACCTGTTTACTTACTTGCATGACACTTGACACTTGATACATGTTACCTATACCCTGTTAGTATATCATGTTACTTGATTGTGTTTCCTGATTCATGTTAGTTATCCTGTTTTGTTGATATGCCTATTCCATGCTATGTTGTTTCCGCTGTTACTCTATATTTGTTTATTTTCTATGTACTTGTGCCTGCACCACAAGCAGCCCATAACTTGCATTGACGGGTATTTTGTTTTCTTTTTCCTCTTCCTGAAATTTGTTAAATTGCAGATCCTGGAGTTTAGCTGCCCAATGGAGTAGGTGATCTGAGATTTTAGATTCTGTAGTTTTTGCTATTATAATATCCTGTTGCTTATTTTGAATAATGTATCTGTTACTTGGATTATTTGTATTGAGCAATGTGACCCAGAATTATTGACTTGTTCAGATCTGGTTTATTTGAAATTAATTAAGATTTAATTCAAGTAAATTCCTTTTGGTATATTAATTCAGTTATGCATGCGTGGTTGACTTCTCTTGCTTACTACTCTAATTATTCCTGTGATATGTTGTAAATATCCTGACAGCTTATGGATGATGAAAATCATTCGCTGAGCTTAGTCACGTATCCGTATTCTGTATTTTTTTTGGATGTGGGGCGTGATAAGGTTTTTAGTGGTATTAAAGCTCAGGTTTGGCTAATGTATTAGTTTGACTGATATATTAGACAAGCTTGGCTCGATCTGGGATTGGCTCAACAGTACACAGACCATGCATAGATGAATGAATTATAATCAACTTTGATCTAGATGCTGATTGTTTTTTTATCTTGTGCAGACCATGGCTCGCAGAGGTTCTACTTCTCTTCCTCAGGAAGATCAGCCCGGGCTTGAAGCCATTACCAATGTGTTGGAACGGTTGATTAATATGCAACAAAACCTCAGTGACCTTGTGATGGCTGCTTTGGAAGTTGCTCGGGCTCCGCCTCCCATTGTGCCGATGCAGGAAGCTCTCCCTCCTCATCCGGCTACAGTCACAAATTTCTTGAGGCTGCTTCCTGACTAGTTCTCGGGCACTGAGACGCCTTTGGAGGCTGAACAGTGGTTGATCCGGACTGAGCAGTTTCTTTTAGTAGCGTGAGTTGCCGATGCTGATATAATGGATGTGGTTGCCATCCAACTGGTGGACCTGGCTCACATTTGGTGGAGGTCTGGGTCTGAAAGGCTTGAACGATCGATTACTTGGGCCACGTTCACTAGGAGCTTCTTGGAGAAGTTCTTCCCTAGCAGCACTCGAGCTGAAATGGAGCAACAGTTCCTGGCCCTGAAATAGGTTAGTTGTTGTTCTATTATTGGAATTTTGTTAAATATTGTTTATGCAATGTTGTAACATTAGACTCTCTTGAAAATAAGGCTCTAGTGCTGTGGATGAGTATGCAGCAGAATTTACAAGACTTAGCCGCCTCGCAACCGTTCTTATGGCGAACGAAGAGGACAAGGCTCGTAGATTCACGTTGGGTCTTGAGCGAGAGAATCGGGTGCAGCTCGTATCCCTTTGCTTGCGTACTTATGCTGAGGCTCTTAAGGCAGCTTGAGCTCAGGAGCAGGCTCGTGGCAGGTTGTCTCCTCCCCGGCGGACTGCTCTGCACTCTGTTGTTGCTAGGCCTTCTGGTGGGCCGATTCAGGGGCCTGTTCCCGCCCATCCTGTCAGGGCGACTCCTTACTCTTCTACTGCTCCCAGGGGAGCTAGTTTATGCGACTTCTACCAGTTGGCTGGGCATGATCGCAGGGACTGTAGGCATGCCAACAGCCGATGCTTTGGATGTGGTGCTGCTGACCATTCAGTGCGGGATTTCCCGCAACGGAGGATGTTTCTTCTAGCCAGTGGTCCAGTTCAGCAGGTAGCCCCAGCCCATGGTCCTGTTAGGCCACCTCTTCCTCCTCAGCACCATATCGTCTGTCAGAGTACCGTTGCTCCCAGGAGAGGTTAGGCTTTCAACCTGACAGCTGCTGAAGCTGAGTCAGCAGAGGGTGTTATTACAGGTATATTCTTGCTTTTTGTTGTTTTGTTGTGTCTCTTTTGCTTCCTTTTGTTTGTCGTGCATTATTCTTTCATATAATGTTTCTGCATTGCGTTTTCCTCTTGTTCATCCATTCTTCGTTCCCCTTTCTTTTGATTCTCTCTTAGGTGTTGTCCTTGTTTGTTCTTTTCCTGCTCTCGTTCTCTTTGATTCTGGGGCAACCCATTCCTTCGTCTCTTCCCGCTTCGTGGCTCACCATCTGTTGGAGTGCAGCATCATGTGAGAGGCTTGGAACATTATGACAGGTGGCAGAGTTTGTAACACACCGAATTCCAAATACAACTGAACTCGAAGTTCCACAGGATCTTTACACATCTTTGGTACAATTTTAAAAGGAAATAAAAACTTTTTGTTACATCAGAGTCTACACTTACATTATATATTTACAGCGGAAGCAATTTACAACAAATTACATGAATTGAAATGTACAACACTTGGATCATCTTTTAGTTAGCTTGCATTCTTGTTAATCACTTTGCCCTGCATAAAACTGTGGGCACGTCAGTTCATTCAACTAACGAAATATTATACACGGCTATCCTCTCTATGCCGAAAACAGTATAACAATTTCCAACACTTAACAAACCACAAACTTGTTTACAGACAAAGCTAAAGGGACTATCCTATTGATGTCGTGTTGTGCGGTGCACTTAGTCCTTAAGCAGTTGTTATGTTACATGACACTAATGCACACTTGTTCAGATTCTATGCATCCCATACTACATAGGTCTGAAGGCAAGCCCTTAACCGTTCTTCATCTTGTAGGGTTCAATCCCTCTTCATGACTTAACTACGACGAAGTGAGTTTCATTGCCAAGAAATGAGTGGACTTGGTTAGTCGATCGACTATAACCCAAATTGCATCATTGCCCTTTGAACTCTTGGGCTAACCCGTGATGAAATCCATACTGATGTTATCCCACCATTCCGGAATAGGTAACAGTTGCAAAAGACCTTCGGGTTTCTGATTCTCAGCTTTGACCTGCTGACAGATCTCACACCTCGCCACGAACTCGGCCACATCCCGCTTCAAACCTGACTACCAGAAATGCTGCTTAATGTCCCTGTACATCTTAGTACTTCCAGGATGTACAAAATAAAGAGTAGCATGTGCCTCCTGAAGAATACTTTCTTTCAAGTCCGACTGATCCAAAACACACAGCCTCTCTCCAAACTACAGCACCTCATCCCTGATCTTGAACTCAGATAACCTGCCAGCACCGACCTGCTCCTTCATCTTCTGAATCTCCGCATCTTCCTTCTGACTTGTGATAATCCTTTCATTCAGCGTTGGTTGAAGCCTCAACTGAGCTAAAGATGATCCCAAGCCTTACAGAACAATTTCAGTACCAGCCCGATTCAACTCCTCTACAAGCTGCCTCTAAGTTGTAATCAAATTAGCCAGACTACTCTTGCGGCTAAGTGCATCAGCAACAACATTAGCCTTCCCAAGATGGTACTTAATCTCCGGACAAATGTCCTCAAGCACCTTCAGCAATCTTCTTTGCCTCAGATTCAGATCTTTCTGCTGATAGATGTATTTCAGGCTCTTATGGTCCGTGTACATGTTCAGCTTCTCACCATACACGTAATGTCTCCATTGCTTCAAGGCGAAGATAATCGCAGCAAACTCCAGATCATGAGTCAGATAATTCTTCTCATACGGTGTTAGTTGCCTAGATCCATAAGCGATCACCTTCCCTTCTTGCATTAAGACACAACCAAGCCCACGATGTGAAGCATTGCTGTAGACATTGTACTCAACACCTGCTCTAGGCAAAACTAAAATGGGAGCAATAGTCAGCCTCTCTTTCAACTCCAGAAAGCTTGCCTCGCACTGCTCAATCCACTTGAAGTTCACATTCTTCTTGGTCAGACCAGTGAGTGGCACGGCTATCTGAGCGTAGCCCTGGATGAAACTCCTGATTTCCTTTATTGTAGTAGCCTTGCCCAATCCTTCACCGCCTCTATCTTCTGTAGATCAGTTGCCACTCTCTCCTTAGAAAGGATGTGACCAGGAATGCCACTTCAGATTTCCAGAAATCGCACTTGGACAACTTGGCATACAACTCATGCTCCTGAAGCTTCTTCAAAACTGCTGCCAGATGCTCTGTGTGCTCCTCCTCCGACTTGGAGTACACAAGAATATCGTCGATAAACACCACGACGAAAGAATCAATAAACGGCCTTAGAACTCTGTTCATCATATCCATGAAAATTCATAATGCTCGTGTCGAGTTCTAAATGCAGTTTTATGCACATCTTTAGTCTTCACTGAACCTGATGGTAACCTGATCGAAGATCTATTTTGGAGAAAACAACAGTTCCTTATAGACGATCGAACAGGACGTCGATCCGGGGAATAGGATACTTATTCTGAACAGTGACCTTATTCAGCTTCCGGTAATCGATGCACATCCTCATGGAACCATCCTTCTTCTTTACCAACAGCACTGGTGCTCCCCAGGGCGACGCACTCGGTTGAATATAGCCTTTCTCCAACAGTTCCTCAATCTACCGTTTGATCTCATCCTGCTCCACAGGTGCCATCCTATACGGTGCCTTGGAAATGGGTGCACTCCATGGCTAAATAGTGATGCTGAACTCTACATCACTTTGCGGGGGTAACCCAGGCAAATCTTCCAAGAACACGATCGGATAATCCCGAACCACAGGAATTTGCTGCACCTCTACAGGAACATCCCTCATGCAAATAGCTGCCACCAGACCAAAACATCTCTTCTTCCCATGAAAAGTGACTTCAGGTCCACCTGGACCCTTCACTGTTACTGTCTTGGTCTTGCACTCGATGTTCGCACTGTACACCGACATCCAATCAATGCCAATGATAACATTGACTCCCAACACATTCAGCTCGATCAGATCAATCCCAAAAATTCTGTCCCCATTCACGATCTCGCAGTCTGCATAGTACCGATCAGTGGTTATAGTCTCCCCTGATGGAGTAGCTACTACCTAGACCTTGCGTGGAAAGACTTTAGGGTTGACTCCCAAAACTTTAGCGAATTTAGGTAACACAAAAGTGTGAGAGGACCCAATATTGAACAAAACAACAACTTTCTTTCCATTCAAAATAAGTTCTCCTGTTACATAACACACACTCGTTACATAACAGTTCACTATAAAAGCGGGAAAAGAGAAACAACAGAATACACTCTAAACATCCTCCTTCGTACCAGCGATGACATGATCAACCTCATCAGCGTTAGCTTCAGTCAAGGCAAATACTCGCCCCTGCTGGTACGACTTCTTCCCAACTTGCTGCGTTGGTCTACCATGGGTGACATTCCGTGGCTTGGAGCATTGAGACTTATAATGTCCCGTCTCACCATAGTTGTAGCAAGTCACCACAGGAGGTCTCACCCAATTGTTTCCGGGTCTCCCAGCTATGTTGACAGCATTCGTTTCCCGTTGGTTTGAACCTCTGGACTGACGGCTACCCCTTGAAATTGCCAAAAACTACGGGCCTCTTCCCAACATTCCAGTTGGTCCTCCGATTTTGAACAGCATGGAACTGCTCCATGTCCGCCTCCATGGCTGCCGCTCATTTGACCAGCTTGTCAAACCTCCTGATACCGGAGGGTATCATCCTAGATCTTAGGCTTGGCCTCAAACCATGCTCAAATTTCTGAGCCTTCTTCGCCTCGTCCATTACCAGTTCGGGTGCATATCTTGAAAGGTGAGTGAATTTTGTCTCATACTTCCTAACCGACATGCTGCCCTGCTACAGCGCCAGAAACTCCATAGCCTTCTTCTCCTGGACATCTGAGGGAAAATAATGACTGCAGAATTCCTCCAAGAATTCACCCCAGCCAAGAACAATTCCTCTCATCATCCGCTTCATCAACTGCCACCACACAGCCGCATCCTTCTCGAACTGTAGTACCGCCAACTTCACCTTGCTGTTCTTCAGAGTCTCCAAGGCATCGAAGATGGTCTCTACCTGTCGGATCCAATTGTCAGCCGTGTCAGGGTCTGAATTTCCTTCAAACACCTGTGATTTTCATTCGCTTAAATGATTGCACGAGTTTGATTAATTCGGGTACCAGATTGCAGGCATCCTTCCCTGATTATGATTCATGGCAACAGCATTGAGCGTCTGACAGACCCTCGCTAGTTCCGTTTCCAAGTACGGATCTTCACCATTTCGAGCTCCTCTTCTAGCCATATTCTGATTCAAAAGATCCATTAAATTCGAAGTATAAAACATGAATTTTAAATCAACTTTGCATTTCATTGAATTTCAAACTTTATACATTCGAATATAAAACATTTCTAACATCAAATGGAAGCAGTAAGAAGATACAACAGTCTAGCTCCTACGGTTCCTCTTGGCTTCTTGAAGTTCTTCTCCTAGTTCCTCCACTTCCTCCTTTAGTACATCGTACATGTTTTTTCTCTTCTCGAGTTCCCAAACACGATGACTGAGAATTGCAATATTATCCTTGTGCTTTGCCAACTAAGTCTCCAATAGCCCGATTCTTTCCCGTTGAGTCTCTACCTACCTCTAAAGAGACACAATGAGACTACTCGAAACTGGTTCTTCCTCGTCAGAGGAATCATCAGATGAATCCGGAGGTGGAGTGATCTCTCACGACTCAGGCCATTCCTCTTCAAATTCTTCAGGATCCTTTTCGTCTGAATCAGCTTGCCTGGAGTAGTAATCCTCCTCAACAATGTGCCAATCGTCACCTCCAGCTGGGTCGATGTGATCCGCCATCTTAGAGAGAGGAGAAGAAGAAGAAGCATAAATCATAGAGCAATGCAAATGCAAGTGACTTACATTTAAATCTCTATACTCAACACACTAATGTCCACTTCTAGGGTGTCGTTCCTTATAAATTTGTACTACTTGGAAGCGTGGCTCTGATACCACTCTGTAACACCCCGAATTTCGAATACAACTGAATTCGAAGTTCCAAAGGATCTTTACACTTCTTTCGTACAATTTTATAAGGAAATAAAAACTTTTTGTTACATCAGAGTCTACACTTACATTACATATTTACAGCAAAAGCAATTTACAACAAATTACATGAATTGAAATGTACAACACTTGGATAATCTTTTAGTCAGCATGCATTCTTGTTAATCACTTTGCTCTGCATAAAACTATGGGCACGTCAGTTCATTCAACTGACGAAATATTATACACGACTATCATCTCTATGCCGAAAAAAGTATAACGATTCTCAACACTTAACAAACCAAAAACTTATTCACAGACAAAGGTAAAGGGACTATCCTATTGATGTCATGTTGTGCGTTGCACTTAGTCCTTGATGCAGTTGTTATGTTACATGAGACTAATGCGCACTTGTTCAGATTCTATGCATCCCATACTACATAGGTCTGAGGGCAAGCCCTTAACCGTTCTTCATCTTGTAGGGTTCAATCCCTCGTCATGTCATAACTACTACTGTAACTACGATAAGTATCCTAGATGTTCTATGAATTATGAGCTCATGTCCAGACAGCCTGAAAGGGAATCCCACGTCATGTTACGACGCATCGTGAAGATAGCCTGTGGACATTTCAGCCTCCGTCATGGGACTTGACACCACCCGCAGTCACCTAACACCCCATGAGCGTCGCCTGTGGTACGAACTCCTGGAGACATATCCACATCATGTCACGACGCATCGTGAAGACAGCCTGTGAATACTCTCACACCGTAGCTCCGAGCCCTCATACCCGTGTTTTTTCCTTATTTTCATCACGTCTTCACTATGTATCTAATCCTTAGTTGTTTGAATCATGAACAAAATCAATTCTCTAGAGTTAGTCTTTCTACTATACCGGTCTTAACCATTTATCCAACATGACCCAATCTTGGTCTTTTCATTTCAAATTTCATTTCAACAACATTTCTTTTCAATGCCGATATGAGGCTTAACTACACTCTAGTTCTCAATTTCAATTCACAATCACAAGATATACTCGTAAAACCTTTTTCATGATTAATCATAATTCACATTTCATGTTCATATTATTCATGTATTCGTACTCGCATTTCTTCGTAACTCATCGTGTCAATTAATTCAATTTCATACCCAATATCATGCATAAACAATTTAATTCAATCCTTCTAACATATCACAATTAATAGTTACTATCTCCCACATAATGCTCTTAATCTCTTTTTAATTCATGCTAATTTCACAAATCCCTACTTTCAATTAATTTCACAAATCACAATTTCAATTTCCCATTACTAAATCTCATTTTAAATTTCTTTAAACAAACTCATTTATTTTCTTTCTCAAACAAAATTTGATTTAATAATTAGGCAAGTCCTTTCTTGAAAATAGTCTCAAATCTTCAATCACAACACACCAAAAGTTACAGAAAATCTATATAATAAAACACAAAGAAAGCTATCAAGTGGCTCACATTCAATCTCTCTCAAAATCAATGGACCAGATCTACTCTCACAAAACATATTTTCCCGCCCAAATTTCAAACTCCAAAATTTTAAAACCCTCTCTCTCTTTCTCACTGTCTCAATGCAGAAAATTTAAATCGATCCTATCCACTCATCTATAGAATTTAGAGCTCATATTAGCTGGCAAAAAGTGAAGAGGAAGAAGAACAAAAGAAACTGATGATCCAGAACCCGACTCTCTCCTCCTCCAGCCTCTTCCCCTCCTTCTCTCGACTCGCGGCGGGCTAGGGTTTCCGCCACCGCTCCCGCTGGATTCCTCCGCCACCGCTCCCGCTGGATTCCGCAGCAGTGATCAACGGATCATTGCCGGAATCGCTATTGAAGGTACGAATCGGCCCGATCTGATTCGATCTGATCTGTTGTGTTTGGTTTTATCTCGAATTTTTTCTTCTTCTGATTTTAATGTTTTTTTTGTTAGATCAGATGGAGAGTCAGAGAAGCAATGGAGAAGGATCCGACAGGTTTGGCTTTTAATTCATCTTTCTTGTTTATTTAGGGTTTAGGGATTGGATTTGCTCCTCCCCCAGCCTCTTCCCCTCCTTCTCTCGACTCGGCGGCGGCCTAGGGTTTCTGCCACCGCTACCGCTGGATTCCGCAGCAGTGATCAACGGATCAATTCCGGAATCGCTATTGAAGGTACGAATCGGCCCGATCTGATTCGATCTGATCTGTTGTGTTTGGTTTTATCTCGAATTTTTTCTTCTTCTGATTTTAGTGTTTTTTTTGTTAGATCAGATGGAGAGTCAGAGAAGCAATGGAGAAGGATCCGAAAGGTTTGGTTTTTAATTAATCTTTCCTGTTTATTTAGGGTTTAGGGATTGGATTTGTTGCATGTGTATGTAAAGGTTTGATTTTTAATCTATTTATCGGAGTAAATTGCAGTTTGAGTTGACATGAGCTGTGTGATGTTGTTGTTTTGTGGTTAATTTGGAGTAATTCCTCTGCTTAGTTGACATGCGTGGATTGTAATAAATTGTAGTTATAATTTAGGTTAATTGTAATTTTTCCCAATTGATCCCGACCACAGCCTGAGTTGATCCCGATCACCGATTTCCCGTCTCTACATCTCAGGTATACTTTACTGCACACC
Source organism: Hemerocallis citrina (assembly GCA_017893485.1). NCBI lineage: Eukaryota > Viridiplantae > Streptophyta > Magnoliopsida > Asparagales > Asphodelaceae > Hemerocallis > Hemerocallis citrina. The sequence goes on from CM030363.1 coordinate 260,543,370, forward strand.
GATCAAAATTTGTTGGGTTTGTGTTGGATTTTAGGTTAATTGTAGTTATAGTTTAGGTTAATTGTAATTTTTTCCAATTTCTTACAGAGGTCAAACTTTCAACCGAAAGCTTAGTGGCCAAAAAAGCGATTAAGAAGGTGCTTATACTAATTTTTTCGTGTAAAAGATAGTTTGGTTGCATTGTTCACTATATTGTTTGGAAGTGATTTCTTCCTATGCCAACATACTCAACAGGGATAGATTGCAAACAAAAGGAAGTCCACTGCATTTATTTTATCAATTCTCAAATGTATGTTTCATGCTGTTCAGCGTGGTATTCATGTTAATGAAATTATAATATATTTTACTCATACATCAAGTGGTTGCAAAGTCATTTAGTGAACATTAGTACTAAAGCAATCACTCAATTCATGTTTCTGTTCTGGCTTACTGCACAATGTTTGGCTTGACATATCTCTCACATGATTTGTATCTTTTCTGCACATTGTCATTCCTTTCTAGAATGCAATTACCTGCTATTATTTCAGCTCTATGTTGCTATATGATTCAACTAACTATTCAGCTCTATGTTCCTTTCTAGAATGCAATTACCTGCTATATGATCCATGGTTTAAATTCTATTGATAATAGTTGATTAACTTTTTCTTTCCGTTTTCATGATTCAGCTAACTAAGCTTTTTTTGGGTTTTGGACATTTTGAAATAGGTAGAGCTATCTCTTCCCGATGCTGAACCAAGATTGCTTGAAGTCTTCTATCACAAGATTTATAAGGTATATTTTGCGAACTTTATTCACACATAAAAGTTTCTCCAAGTTAACTACAAACCAATATAAGGAACTCTGTCAAAGAATCTTCTTTGCCCTTCGATTGTTTGCATAATTACTTGGTCTACGTTTGATGATGTTCATCTACTTAATTTATTTGGTGTGCTTTGCATAATGTTTATTGGGGATTGCACATGTGCCTTATTCTTTTGAGGTTCATGTGTTCTACTTTAGTTTTGAAGTTAAATACTTCTAAGGGGTTTTTTTTTCTAGGCTATGTTCGTGTGTGCGTGCTTAGGATGAAATGTATCAAAAAAAAATTTCTTCATTGGTTTATTTCCTGCATCATTTTGGTGTTAGCATATCTTCATATGTATCCATGTTATCACTATGCTATTTGTGTTTAATTTGATCCTTTTTTCATTAGTTTAATGTTATAAATGGTGGTGGTTGGAAATTAACTACATGAATCTAGCTATGTGTCGATGGCGGTGCATGCTATATGATCTTTTAGATTTTGTCGTTTATTCTTATTTTAATTGGTGAAATAATTTTGTTATTGTTGTTTTTTCAGGTCATCATGTCGGCGTAGAGTTTCCCTCACTTTTCAACAAGAAAGTAAGAACATGTATTTTCGTTCCAAAATTTTCTTGAATTAAAATTTGAATTCAACTCTTCCATCTATATGTTTATTAACTTAGGGGGCATTAGATTTGTTATTTCAAAATCTGTATTTTCCTCCAAATATATATGCCTATTGTTGTGTCTGTAGGTTTACACATTGTTTCGACATATTGAAGTGAGTTTTTATTTTTAATCTAGATGACATCCATGATCCAACTATATTTCTTGAGGTACTTAATATAAATAACAGACTGCGACGCATGCCAAACTAATTAATAGTCCATTGTCCATACAAGATTACAAAATTACATGAAGCTGAATGATATATATGAAAGTGATAACTCATAAAGTGTAAACAAATTCATGGAATATGACAAAATAATTGAATAGTGTTACTTATGTGCTCAAAAAGTGTCCAGTAAATGTCAAAGAAGTGTCCGAAATTAATTATATATTGAGTGTTGGATGGTCTAAGGTGTGTCCATTTAAGTGTCGTTGTTCCATGATAGAAGTATTATGCTGCATAGACTGAAAGGAGAAGAGAAAGCAAAAGGTGTAATCCCTCCATAATACTCTAATTGCAGTACTCTTCAAACAAGCTTCATAACATGCATCTAAGTTCTTACCATAGAGAGTGTAGAGAGATCTTACATCAGTGCAGGAAAAACAAGGTATCCAATTTCCTTTGCGATCTTCAGATAAATGTTATTTTGAAGGCTAAGGTGTAGGAGCGAGGAAGGAAAATAACTAAATTAGATAGTTATAGTTTCAAAGATAGCAGAGTTGATTGATCATTTTTTGAATATGAAGGATAATATGACACCTAAGCCTGGAAAGGAGGGAGATTGGTTAAAAAATTTGTTGTGGTCAAGAAATTGTAGGTTTCCTAAGACAACTTATATTTATAGGAAAGGTGGAGGTTATTGATTTTTGCTCAAGACCATATATTATCATGAGCAGATTTTGTTTCAGCAGAGTAGCTTCCAGTCTTCTGGCCTTTGCTTCTTTTCCTATTTATAGCTGCAGGCACTTCTTAAGTAGCTCATTATCCATTTCAGGGATTTTTTTGCAAACAATTGCAGTGAGCCATTGAACTGGTTCCAGTGGTTCTGTATGTTTGCTCCTCTCCAACACTTCAAAAATGAAGGGGGTGATAAAGTGACAATTCTGGGCAATGAGGTGTGCAATGTGGTCATATTCCCCAGGAATAATGCCTTTTCTGCAACCAGCAATAAGCATCATTACATACACATGTTAACTAGAGTTCAAAATACAACTGATAGCATTTACGTTACTAGGTACTGAACAAAATAATGCACAATCTTAAGTAAGGACACTGTCACTTCCGTTTGCTTGAAATTAGCTTTCTCAATACAGTATGGAATCTTAACGTACAAAAGAGAAACTCGTAGCAAAGGAAATGAGCAGCACTATAATCTCTCGGGTAATATACTCGGTAAATAATAGGTGTTCACGAAAATAGTTACTTTCTTTGAAACTTGATAAGTGACAATGTTGAGTTCTTTGCTATATAACAGAAACATGGATTCAAATTCAGTTAGACATGAGACTCCACCGATATGAAAGTCCTAAAATACTAGATATAGGAAGGCTATAGGAAGCTATGTTTTGTGGAGACACGAATTAGGTATGTCTCCTACAGAACATGAAGTGGTTGTGTTACAATGTTTTTGAATGATGCGACTTAATGTGGATGTATCAGTTGTGTGGTCCTCTATTGGTATGATTAGTAATAACTAGACATGCTCTCTCTAGAAATGTTGCATATGAAACAATTACGAGAACTACTGCTAAAAGGTCTTCCAAACATGATTTCAAAGCAAGACAGGTTTATCTAATCATTTTCAGTGTATTTCTTTGTTGTTTCCAAGGTCTTGCGTGCATTCTTTTTGTTCTGTGGTTCCTTTCATTCCGAGTGTTCCTTGAAGATAATAAACCCTATAGAAGATGTGCTTGAAACACTGTATACTCAGTTAATTTTTTAAAATACTTTACCGTCTAAAGGTCATTTAAACCTTGCAAGCTATGCTAATTTGAACTTCTGTATTCATGTATATCGATGGCTTCTAAAATCAATTTACCTTCTACTTTAGTTGCTTTTGCGAGATTGTTCTTCCCCACCGAAGCAAAGGTAGCCATGAACATTGCACAAGCAGAAGCAACCTCAGAGTTTGCAGGTATTGCAGCATCAAAGAGCATCAGTAAACTAAGGGAGGTTGATCTCAATGAAACGCCTACAGTTCAAAACAAAAGATTACGATCAAGGGTTGATGCACTCATGAAAACAGGTGATAATAATTACTAATAAAATTCTCCTTGCTATATGGTTGTTCTATCAGAAGACAGAAGAGTTTAGACTGAGTTTTAACTTAAATTAGCAAATTCACCTTGAAAAACATCTCTGTGGCGAATCTCTGGTAAGAGAGCTGTCTATAGCATTGGGATGTCATCTAATTTTTTATAATCCTAAATTTTTAGAAATTGTTTGGCAACAGTTGATGTTAGGCAACAGAACAGCAAGGAGAATAAAATGCTCATATCAACTGTTGCCAAACATGACAAGAGGTAGACTTATAATAGCATATATGGATACCACTGTGTTTTATGGATGATGCAGCAAACATGGATGTCTTCTGAATTTAACATCTTTGATAGTGCATTATATTGGACCATACCAACGAAACAAGAAACAGTGTGAGTTATTCTAAAGCTATGTAGCACAAACACTTCAATCATGGAGTTTAAGTGTGTTCGATACTGCCACTTCATTGACACTCCTCGGACATGTGCCCTAAATTTTATTATGAATCATTAAATTTTGATACTTTTCAGTCACTTCTTGAACACATAATCGACCTCTCACTAACACTTTTATAAAAGTAAGGTCGAATTACTTTTGTTTAAAGTCTATGGAGCATCTATGATTTTTGAATCTCTGTATAGACAATACACTATCATCGCTCTTCAGTTGATTATCTCTCTCTTGATTTGGTTATGTATGCAAAATTATATTCTTGAATATAACATTCGATTAAATTTTTGTATGATAAATAATAGCTGATATGACCATTATGTCTGTGGTCATGTGTTCCTTCCTTTTACAAATGCAACATGTTTTCTTCCCTTATCTGGTTCATGTTCTGTACCCATATCAACATGCTTTGTAATATAAGGTTTGGACATATAATTTAAAATTCCTTGCAAAACTTTTTGGCTCAATTACCCAACTGTCCTTTATGTTTTGGAGGGAAAGGATGATTGTAATATAAGGTTATGTTGAAAAGTTGGGGAAATTTTGCCAATTAGATAAAAGATTTTGAGGGAAAACTTTAATTCGCATTTGCAACTTCAACTGCAATTTTGCAGTTGCAACAATCTAAAAATTACTTAGCTTTGAAACATTAAGACAACTGATGCAGATATGTCAACTCTTATGATTCTATATTGATTATAAACACTGCCATGCCACTGAGATGTTTATGGAGTCTCCGAAATTCATATCGAGTGGAGTTTTGTATTTGGTAGCATAGCAACATCCTCATATTGATGAGGAAGCAGCGTGTCCGATTGAAGAGGTAGCTAAAGATTATTGGAGGCAGTCATAAGACACTGAGATGGTAAGGCAAAAATCTCTCTATGCCATCTTTATTTTGTTTTTTTATTCTTTTCTTTTTGAGTTCTGGAATTCAAACACTTCAATCTTTTGAGCATCTTTTATGTATTGAACTATGATTTCCAATTTTTTATCATAAAAAGTGATTATTGAGTTAACTATTCAAGCCAAATTTATATCCATATTGTTATGCTCGATTGCAACCCTGTGTAAGTCTCAAAACTTTTTACAAAATATCAAATGCTTCAATTTTGACTGTATAGGCAAAAGAACAATTAAAAAAAAGTCCTGATTGTGAGTACTCCAACCCTTAGGTTCAGTGAAGCTTTCTTTTATTAGGTTCAGTGAAGCTTTCCTGTGAGATTGTGAAATTGTGAACATTTTGTAGGTTCAGTGAAAATTTTGTAGGTGGTACACTTGAAGCTTGAAGCTTTCTGGATTGAAGCTTGAAGATTTTGTAGATTTTGTAGCTTGAAGATGAAGATTTTGTAGGTTCAGTGAAGATGAAGATTTTGTAGCTTGAAGCTTGAAGATTTTGTAGGTTCAGTGAAGGCTTGAAGCTTGAAGATTTTGTAGGTGGTACATTTTGTAGAATTATGAAAATGTGAACTTTTAAGAGATTGTGAGAATTAGTTTCCTGGATTGTATGTGAGGATTATTAGAATGACCAATAATTGCCACCTACATGCACACAGTTTAAGCTACATAATTTTTTTTTACTGCATATATATGCAATTGTGTACAAAATCTTCTGGAAAATTCATTTTGGAAGATATGCAATTGGAAGGTAGAAGATGAAGTTTAATCATATGTACGCAATCCAGAATTTTGTAACAGAAGCATATCTTATGTACGCAGTTCATCTTGAAGATTGCGTTCATTTTGGAAGATATGCTTCTGGAATATTTTGTAGCTAGAAGATGAAGTTTAATCGGGAAAATTCTGGATTGCGTACATAAGAAAACTGTTATGCAATTGTGTATCATAATGTTTCTTGCTTCCAATTGAGAAATTCAATTCATCATTCAATTTATGTATGTTCCAAATATTGACTTCACTCTTCAGTTTATGTATGATCCAAATACTTTGCTAATTTATGTGCAGTGTTAACTTTTAATATGAGTTTCCTGGATTGTATGTGTGAACTTTCTTTTACTTGAAGTGAAGCTTTCTTTTACTCTAAATTGTGTGCAGTGCTGATTGTGCAGTGCTAATTTACTTGAAGTGAGTTTATGTATGATCCAAATACTCTACAGTGAAGCTTTCTTTTACTTGAAGCTTTCTTTTACTTGAAGCTTTTAATTTATGTGCAGTGTTATACTTGAAGCTTTCTGTAGAGAACTTTAGCCTTCATCTATTGTGAAGTATGCTTTCTGACCTGCATATGAGGGAAACAGAGGGTACAACAACACTGTAGGCTTCATCTATTGTGAAGTAGACATGCATCTCTGAATGAAATGCATGGTAGTAACTGGTGGGGAGAGAAAATAAAATACCCAATCGGTGCAGGAGTGTAGGAAAGTGCATGCTATGCCCATGGTGAAGCATTTAAATGGATGTTATTGTTCAACATGATTTTCGGCAAATTATACGAAAAGGATCTTACATCCATGCAGTGCATATCCTATATCAATGAAACATCCAAAAGAGAGTTAGAACTTTCTTTCACATTCATACTGTTTATCATGATCTTCATGAAAATAGAGTTATAACTTTCTTTTACTATTTACTTGAAGCTTCCTCGGAGAGAATTAGTTTGAAGGATTGACCTACACATTACATAATGCAATCACCCACCATCAATCACAGTTCCAAATATTGTGTAACTTAGATGCTAAAGTTAGTAATACATGAAATTTTGATCGATCACAGTTCTAAATGTAAATTTTGACAAGTGCGATTGAATAAATTAAATCCCTACTCATTGGTGATTGAGAATAAAATTCTTCTAATGGTTATTGCAGCAGACAAACTAGCAAATGCAAAAGATTCATGTGTAAAATGTAAGATTCATCATCTCACTCACTCAAGCATCATGTAGTATATCACTATCTCATTAACATCATCAGTTTAATTTTCTCATCTCATTGAACAAGTATCAACAATCAGAATGTATTCTAACCAAAATCAGTGAATCAAATGGCGTCTCCAATCGCCATTCCCTCTGTTTCTTGCTGAGTGGTCTTCCCTTTCCTGCCTGCTTTTTGTTTATCTTCACAACTGCTATACCCCAAGTGCAATGGCCCAATTCCAGGTCGTAGGAAACGAGCTTGAACACACCATTACTTTCTTGAGGGGAAGCAGAGGTGTCTTCACTGATAGTATACCTGACATACAATGGCTTCTCTTTGAACCTTTCAACCTCTTCTGGAATTCGAATAACTCTTTCTACACCAGGAGAGGACACCTTGAGGGAACACAAAAAATTATCATGTTGTTAGCTAAAACAATGAAATGATGCATGTAGAGTTGGCAACAAAATAGTAGCAAATAATGCCGCGAATGACACCAAAAGCCTCGAATAATGTCGCGTGCTGGTTATCTAATTGAATGACATTACCTCTTAAAAGTTTTGTTGTATTTCCCAGAGCCTAATATATATTTCCCAGAGCCAAAGGAATAATATTTCATGAGATATTCCATCGAAATTTTTACTAAATATTTTAAAGAAAGTTAAGACGTCGCGATAACATGCCGTATGAAACATTTTAAAGACGTCGTAGAAAAACATTTTAAACACTCACCTTTTTTGTTTTCACCCACCTTTTTTGTTTTACTTTTTTTAGAAATTTATATGCAGTCCCGAATACGTGCCGTAGGCACGTCCCACGGGCAATCCTAGTTCTTTGAAATTATTTAAACAAAAAATATATATTCAAAAGCATAGTGTTTGAGATACATAAAACATCCAGATCAAGATAAAATTTGCTTAGATGTTGGAGGGAAATACTGAGCGCTAGAATTTTGTACGTGAGTCACATGACACCTTATTGGACTTGTGATCTAGAGTGAGAAAAAAAATTCTTACCCCTAAGAAATGAATGACATGAAGGTAAATGATCATATCAAGTTAACCATAAATAGCTTCCAAATAAATGAGAAGCTTGCTACTCCTTGCTCAGCTTATGAAAAAAATATTGTACATAAAAATATGTGCATACACTTCCATATATCTACAACATGCCCATACGGCTTTTCTATGTTCATCTTCACCGAAAGTTTCCCATAGGATGACAACACGTTCTGACTAACACAACATATACATGTATAAAACAATTCAGCATTTATCACATATCTTTAATTTTATATTTAACACAAACTTTTAAAACTAACATCTGTCCATTGAATTAAATTTGAAAATTGCTTTTCTTTTTTATTTACCCAACATTAAACTGACAATTTATCGTAGCACATCTCCATAACTATGATCTATCTGCAAAAGATCTTTGGTCCTCCTTCGGATCCATTAAGTCATATGTTCAAACAATAGCAAGAAGGATTTGCTAATTATCCAATGCATACATTTTCTGAGGGGTGAAGAACACAATTGTCTAGTCCTAAGAAAAGGATGCATGCATGATTATAGGTTTATGGAAGTGTCTTTGCATATGGTGGTTAGAGATAAGAATTTTCGAAAGTTCATTCAAAGTTCTGATTCATGGGGTTAACATTAAAGATCATTTCAGACATAGTAAGATCACATAAATTGAAGGAAGAAGTATAAATATTGAATTATAAATATATCATTCAACTACATGAACGAATTATAAAAGAAATCAAACTATTCCTTCCTGGGTTCAATAAATTTAAAAAATATGCATCTGTTGGGCCCCAGATGTGTCATGTCAGCTCCAAAAGGTAACAGAAACAACTCATGTTTCTATTCTCCTTGTGGTAAGCTTAATAATATAAAGCAGAGTTTGGGTGCTCTATCTGTATTCGACAGTCACCTAAAAGTTGGGTTTTTTAACATCAGAAATTCAGAATGTTAAAAATAATAAATAATAAAATGAAACGAAATCTTGTAGATTTCATTGAATCTCCTTCCCATAATCTAAATCATTTAGGACCAGGACAGTCATCTTTCTCACTTGAATTAACTGAACCAATCAATCATTTTTATTACCATCTCACATGTCCACCTCTTAATGTGGACTCTGCCATCTAGGGTTTTCACGCCTTGTGGCACAAAGACCGTATTAAACAAACAAATTTAAGAAACTATATAAATAATAAATTAATAATAACAAATGAAGAAGAAGATAAACCATAATATAAAAACAAATTTAAAAACTCCAAAATTACTAAAATATTTTTCACCAACACAATAAATCATCTTCACTCCCATCTTGCATGCTCGCCGCATAATTTGGACTTCGACTATTAGGATTTGTGCGGCAAAAAGCACGAAAACTATCTTAATTTTTTCTTTAAATGAGGAAAATAGATATACATAAAATTAACAATTAATACAGAAATAAATCATAATAGAAATAAACTTCTATGTTTTAAGAATTAGATAGATACTAAATTACTTAATTGAATTAGCAAAACACCCAATAATCTAACCACATTTACTCCAAACTTAAAGGCAGAGCTAAAAAGCATAATAGAAATTAACAATTATAAAAAAGTTAGAACAAAATTCAGAAACCGAATCAATCGATCTCCCATCCTGCATGTTCACTGCATAAAACCCCGAAGACCATCTTAAAATACAAAAATTAATGAACCCAAAAGATCATAATAATAAAAACTTCTAAGAACTGCACAACAACTAAACTACTCATTTCAATTAGCACCAAAACCCAACAATCTAACGACATTTACTCCAAACTTTAAAGCAGAGCTAAAAGTCAACCATTCCACAATCATCAGATCCAACCAAAAACAACAACCACAACAAAAAGACTGATAATTTAAAACCCTACAAAAATTCCTCTTTTTAACCCAAAACACCAAAAGTATGTGAGATTTTAGGGTTTTCAACCATAAAGGACGAAGCTTTCAGAACAAATTGATGATAAAAGCAATTACCCTAACAAATTTGATACTGAAATTGATGAAATTAAAGATGAATTACTGTATAAAAATGGTGGTAAATTACCTCAAAATACTGTAAACATTTCTAATCTCAAAATACTGTAAACAAAATCTGAAACATGATAATACCTAACAAACAGTGCTGTCATAATTTCCAACGATCATTAACAATAATCACAACTGCAAACCATCTCACCTCATCCATAGCGAAGTCGAAATAATACCCCATCGGCCTCTCAATCATATGCCTCTCATGAACCATGTGATGCACCTCCGCAAAAGCTTGGAATCCAGCGTACACAAATCCAATTAGATTCACACTCAAACAATACCTAAAAAAGTTATTAAAAAGAACAATTTACAATTTCGCAACAAACCGCCTTTCATAGAAACCTAATTTACAAATCAAGAACACAGAAACTCCTCACTTGTACTCATTATAGTGAATCAAGAGTCCAACCCTTGTTCTTGTCTGCCGCTATAACTGAAAACGATATCAAGCAGAGAATCGCCGACGAAACCCTATCTATGATGGCCTCCTTTTTTAGGGTTGCGACGATATCAAGCAGACCTATCCAAGTACCATAATATAAACTTATTTTTCATTTTTAATTTGTGTGTAACTACTAACTACTAACTACATCTGGATTTTTGAAAAGTAATGGATTTTTCATTCAAAATCAAGAAGTGCCTTCATTCAAAACCATTACGTTCTGTGTGTGGATTGTATTAAAATTGGTGGTTTGTGTCAAAACCATTACATTCAAAATCATTCAAACAGTGTTCCCAAACTTATTTTTCATTCAAAACCATTACGTTTCCAAAAGTGTCTAAATCACGAAGCATTTTCTGAAAAAAAAAAGAAATTTCACCGAACCCCAAACCTAATTTTCATTTGTTACTTCCCAAACACCTATAAAATTAAGTATACCTGAGATGTAGAGAAGAAATTGGTGGTCGGGATCAACTCAGGCTATGGTCGGCACGTTGAAATCGGTGACGGTGAGGGGTTCGGTGGTTGGATGGGTCGCAGTGGAGCAGCATAGGGGTTGGCGCTGGTGGTCACTGATTGCAAACAGGGAGGAGGTCGGGGCTTTCATGTTGGCAACTGGAGGTGGGGGACACTGTGTGGTGACAGGATCTAGAACAGCGGGAGGGCGGCGCTCAAGAGGCGCCGGAGGTGGCTGGGGGAGAAGAATAGTAGTTGGGAAGAGAGATAGGGAGATAGTGAGAGAGAGCAGGGAGAGAGGGAGATAGTGAGAGAGAGAGTGACGGAGTGAGCGGGAAAGAGAGAGAGATGGAGTGAGAAAGAGAGAGAGAATGTGGGGTATTTTGGGAAAGTAAGAGAGAGTGTGTGTGGGTTTTGAAATTGTGGAGTTTAAAATTTTGGAAGGAAAAATTTGTTTTGTGAGAATCAATCCGGGCCATCGATTTTGGGGGAGATTGAAGGAGAGCCACTTGATAGCTTTCTTTGTAATTTATTATATATACTAGGATTGCCCGTGGGACGTGCCTACGGCACGTATTCGGGACTGCATATAAATTTCTAAAAAAAGTAAAACAAAAAAGGTGGGTGAAAACAAAAAAGGTGAGTGTTTAAAATGTTTTTCTACGACGTCTTTAAAATGTTTCATACGGCATGTTATCGCGACGTCTTAACTTTCTTTAAAATATTTAGTAAAAATTTCGATGGAATATCTCATGAAATATTATTCCTTTGGCTCTGGGAAATATATATTAGGCTCTGGGAAATACAACAAAACTTTTAAGAGGTAATGTCATTCAATTAGATAACCAGCACGCGACATTATTCGAGGCTTTTGGTGTCATTCGCGGCATTATTTGCTACTATTTTGTTGCCAACTCTACATGCATCATTTCATTGTTTTAGCTAACAACATGATAATTTTTTGTGTTCCCTCAAGGTGTCCTCTCCTGGTGTAGAAAGAGTTATTCGAATTCCAGAAGAGGTTGAAAGGTTCAAAGAGAAGCCATTGTATGTCAGGTATACTATCAGTGAAGACACCTCTGCTTCCCCTCAAGAAAGTAATGGTGTGTTCAAGCTCGTTTCCTACGACCTGGAATTGGGCCATTGCACTTGGGGTATAGCAGTTGTGAAGATAAACAAAAAGCAGGCAGGAAAGGGAAGACCACTCAGCAAGAAACAGAGGGAATGGCGATTGGAGACGCCATTTGATTCACTGATTTTGGTTAGAATACATTCTGATTGTTGATACTTGTTCAATGAGATGAGAAAATTAAACTGATGATGTTAATGAGATAGTGATATACTACTTGATGCTTGAGTGAGTGAGATGATGAATCTTACATTTTACACATGAATCTTTTGCATTTGCTAGTTTGTCTGCTGCAATAACCATTAGAAGAATTTTATTCTCAATCACCAATGAGTAGGGATTTAATTTATTCAATCGCACTTTGTCAAAATTTACATTTAGAACTGTGATCGATCAAAATTTCATGTATTACTAACTTTAGCATCTAAGTTACACAATATTTGGAACTGTGATTGATGGTGGGTGATTGCATTATGTAATGTGTAGGTCAATCCTTCAAACTAATTCTCTCCGAGGAAGCTTCAAGTAAATAGTAAAAGAAAGTTATAACTCTATTTTCATGAAGATCATGATAAACAGTATGAATGTGAAAGAAAGTTCTAACTCTCTTTTGGATGTTTCATTGATATAGGATATGCACTGCATGGATGTAAGATCCTTTTCGTATAATTTGCCGAAAATCATGTTGAACAATAACATCCATTTAAATGCTTCACCATGGGCATAGCATGCACTTTCCTACACTCCTGCACCGATTGGGTATTTTATTTTCTCTCCCCACCAGTTACTACCATGCATTTCATTCAGAGATGCATGTCTACTTCACAATAGATGAAGCCTACAGTGTTGTTGTACCCTCTGTTTCCCTCATATGCAGGTCAGAAAGCTTACTTCACAATAGATGAAGCCTAAAGTTCTCTACAGAAAGCTTCAAGTATAACACTGCACATAAATTAAAAGCTTCAAGTAAAAGAAAGCTTCAAGTAAAAGAAAGCTTCACTGTAGAGTATTTGGATCATACATAAACTCACTTCAAGTAAATTAGCACTGCACAATTAGCACTGCACACAATTTAGAGTAAAAGAAAGCTTCACTTCAAGTAAAAGAAAGTTCACACATACAATCTAGGAAACTCATATTAAAAGTTAACACTGCACATAAATTAGCAAAGTATTTGGATCATACATAAACTGAAGAGTGAAGTCAATATTTGGAACATACATAAATTGAATGATGAATTGAATTTCTCAATTGGAAGCAAGAAACATTATGATACACAATTGCATAACAGTTTTCTTATGTATGCAATCCAGAATTTTCCCGATTAAACTTCATCTTCTAGCTACAAAATATTCCAGAAGCATATCTTCCAAAATGAACGCAATCTTCAAGATGAACTGCGTACATAAGAACTGCGTACATAAGATATGCTTCTGTTACAAAATTCTGGATTGCGTACATAAGATTAAACTTCATCTTCTACCTTCCAATTGCATATCTTCCAAAATGAATTTTCCAGAAGATTTTGTACACAATTGCATATATATGCAGTAAAAAAAAATTATGTAGCTTAAACTGTGTGCATGTAGGTGGCAATTATTGGTCATTCTAATAATCCTCACATACAATCCAGGAAACTAATTCTCACAATCTCTTAAAAGTTCACAATTTCACAATTCTACAAAATGTACCACCTACAAAATCTTCAAGCTTCAAGCCTTCACTGAACCTACAAAATCTTCAAGCTTCAAGCTACAAAATCTTCATCTTCACTGAACCTACAAAATCTTCATCTTCAAGCTACAAAATCTACAAAATCTTCAAGCTTCAATCCAGAAAGCTTCAAGCTTCAAGTGTACCACCTACAAAATTTTCACTGAACCTACAAAATGTTCACAATTTCACAATCTCACAGGAAAGCTTCACTGAACCTAATAAAAGAAAGCTTCACTGAACCTAAGGGTTGGAGTACTCACAATCAGGACTTTTTTTTTAATTGTTCTTTTGCCTATACAGTCAAAATTGAAGCATTTGATATTTTGTAAAAAGTTTTGAGACTTACACAGGGTTGCAATCGAGCATAACAATATGGATATAAATTTGGCTTGAATAGTTAACTCAATAATCACTTTTTATGATAAAAAATTGGAAATCATAGTTCAATACATAAAAGATGCTCAAAAGATTGAAGTGTTTGAATTCCAGAACTCAAAAAGAAAAGAATAAAAAAACAAAATAAAGATGGCATAGAGAGATTTTTGCCTTACCATCTCAGTGTCTTATGACTGCCTCCAATAATCTTTAGCTACCTCTTCAATTGGACACGCTGCTTCCTCATCAATATGAGGATGTTGCTATGCTACCAAATACAAAACTCCACTCGATATGAATTTCGGAGACTCCATAAACATCTCAGTGGCATGGCAGTGTTTATAATCAATACAGAATCATAAGAGTTGACATATCTGCATCAGTTGTCTTAATGTTTCAAAGCTAAGTGATTTTTAGATTGTTGCAACTGCAAAATTGCAGTTGAAGTTGCAAATGCGAATTAAAGTTTTCCCTCAAAATCTTTTATCTAATTGGCAAAATTTCCCCAACTTTTCAACATAACCTTATATTACAATCATCCTTTCCCTCCAAAACATAAAGGACAGTTGGGTAATTGAGCCAAAAAGTTTTGCAAGGAATTTTAAATTATATGTCCAAACCTTATATTACAAAGCATGTTGATATGGGTACAGAACATGAACCAGATAAGGGAAGAAAACATGTTGCATTTGTAAAAGGAAGGAACACATGACCACAGACATAATGGTCATATCAGCTATTATTTATCATACAAAAATTTAATCGAATGTTATATTCAAGAATATAATTTTGCATACATAACCAAATCAAGAGAGAGATAATCAACTGAAGAGCGATGATAGTGTATTGTCTATACAGAGATTCAAAAATCATAGATGCTCCATAGACTTTAAACAAAAGTAATTCGACCTTACTTTTATAAAAGTGTTAGTGAGAGGTCGATTATGTGTTCAAGAAGTGACTGAAAAGTATCAAAATTTAATGATTCATAATAAAATTTAGGGCACATGTCCGAGGAGTGTCAATGAAGTGGCAGTGTCGAACACACTTAAACTCCATGATTGAAGTGTTTGTGCTACATAGCTTTAGAATAACTCACACTGTTTCTTGTTTCGTTGGTATGGTCCAATATAATGCACTATCAAAGATGTTAAATTCAGAAGACATCCATGTTTGCTGCATCATCCATAAAACACAGTGGTATCCATATATGCTATTATAAGTCTACCTCTTGTCATGTTTGGCAACAGTTGATATGAGCATTTTATTCTCCTTGCTGTTCTGTTGCCTAACATCAACTGTTGCCAAACAATTTCTAAAAATTTAGGATTATAAAAAATTAGATGACATCCCAATGCTATAGACAGCTCTCTTACCAGAGATTCGCCACAGAGATGTTTTTCAAGGTGAATTTGCTAATTTAAGTTAAAACTCAGTCTAAACTCTTCTGTCTTCTGATAGAACAACCATATAGCAAGGAGAATTTTATTAGTAATTATTATCACCTGTTTTCATGAGTGCATCAACCCTTGATCGTAATCTTTTGTTTTGAACTGTAGGCGTTTCATTGAGATCAACCTCCCTTAGTTTACTGATGCTCTTTGATGCTGCAATACCTGCAAACTCTGAGGTTGCTTCTGCTTGTGCAATGTTCATGGCTACCTTTGCTTCGGCGGGGAAGAACAATCTCGCAAAAGCAACTAAAGTAGAAGGTAAATTGATTTTAGAAGCCATCGATATACATGAATACAGAAGTTCAAATTAGCATAGCTTGCAAGGTTTAAATGACCTTTAGACGGTAAAGTATTTTAAAAAATTAACTGAGTATACAGTGTTTCAAGCACATCTTCTATAGGGTTTATTATCTTCAAGGAACACTCGGAATGAAAGGAACCACAGAACAAAAAGAATGCACGCAAGACCTTGGAAACAACAAAGAAATACACTGAAAATGATTAGATAAACCTGTCTTGCTTTGAAATCATGTTTGGAAGACCTTTTAGCAGTAGTTCTCGTAATTGTTTCATATGCAACATTTCTAGAGAGAGCATGTCTAGTCATTACTAATCATACCAATAGAGGACCACACAACTGATACATCCACATTAAGTCGCATCATTCAAAAACATTGTAACACAACCACTTCATGTTCTGTTGGAGACATACCTAATTCGTGTCTCCACAAAACATAGCTTCCTATAGCCTTCCTATATCTAGTATTTTAGGACTTTCATATCGGTGGAGTCTCATGTCTAACTGAATTTGAATCCATGTTTCTGTTATATAGCAAAGAACTCAACATTGTCACTTATCAAGTTTCAAAGAAAGTAACTATTTTCGTGAACACCTATTATTTACCGAGTATATTACCCGAGAGATTATAGTGCTGCTCATTTCCTTTGCTGCGAGTTTCTCTTTTGTACGTTAAGATTCCATACTGTATTGAGAAAGCTAATTTCTTAGAAAATGATGCGAGCAAACGGAAGTGACAGTGTCCTTACTTAAGATTGTGCATTATTTTGTTCAGTACCTAGTAACGTAAATGCTATCAGTTGTATTTTGAACTCTAGTTAACATGTGTATGTAATGATGCTTATTGCTGGTTGCAGAAAAGGCATTATTCCTGGGGAATATGACCACATTGCACACCTCATTGCCCAGAATTGTCACTTTATCACCCCCATCATTTTTGAAGTGTTGGAGAGGAGCAAACATACAGAACCACTGGAACCAGTTCAATGGCTCACTGCAATTGTTTGCGAAAAAATCCCTGAAATGGATAATGAGCTACTTAAGAAGTGCCTGCAGCTATAAATAGGAAAAGAAGCAAAGGCCAGAAGACTGGAAGCTACTCTGCTGAAACAAAATCTGCTCATGATAATATATGGTCTTGAGCAATAATCAATAACCTCCACCTTTCCTATAAATATAAGTTGTCTTAGGAAACCTACAATTTCTTGACCACAACAAATTTTTTAACCAATCTCCCCCCTTTCCAGGCTTAGGTGTCATATTATCCTTCATATTCAAAAAATGATCAATCAACTCTGCTATCTTTGAAACTATAACTATCTAATTTAGTTATTTTCCTTCCTCGCTCCTACACCTTAGCCTTCAAAATAACATTTATCTGAAGATCGCAAAGGAAATTGGATACCTTGTTTTTCCTGCACTGATGTAAGATCTCTCTACACTCTCTATGGTAAGAACTTAGATGCATGTTATGAAGCTTGTTTGAAGAGTACTGCAATTAGAGTATTATGGAGGGATTACACCTTTTTCTTTCTCTTCTCCTTTCAGTCTATGCAGCATAATACTTCTATCATGGAACAACGACACTTAAATGGACACACCTTAGACCATCCAACACTCAATATATAATTAATTTCGGACACTTCTTTGACATTTACTGGACACTTTTTGAGCACATAAGTAACACTGTTCAATTATTTTGTCATATTCCATGAATTTGTTTACACTTTATGAGTTATCACTTTCATATATATCATTCAGCTTCATGTAATTTTGTAATCTTGTATGGACAATGGACTATTAATTAGTTTGGCATGCGTCGCAGTCTGTTATTTATATTAAGTACCTCAAGAAATATAGTTGGATCATGGATGTCATCTAGATTAAAAATAAAAACTCACTTCAATATGTCGAAACAATGTGTAAACCTACAGACACAACAATAGGCATATATATTTGGAGGAAAATACAGATTTTGAAATAACAAATCTAATGCCCCCCTAAGTTAATAAACATATAGATGGAAGAGTTGAATTCAAATTTTAATTCAAGAAAATTTTGGAACGAAAATACATGTTCTTACTTTCTTGTTGAAAAGTGAGGGAAACTCTACGCCGACATGATGACCTGAAAAAACAACAATAACAAAATTATTTCACCAATTAAAATTAGAATAAACGACAAAATCTAAAAGATCATATAGCATGCACCGCCATCGACACATAGCTAGATTCATGTAGTTAACTTCCAACCACCACCATTTATAACATTAAACTAATGAAAAAAGGATCAAATTAAACACAAATAGCATAGTGATAACATGGATACATATGAAGATATGCTAACACCAAAATGATGCAGGAAATAAACCAATGAAGAAAAAAAATTTGATACATTTCATCCTAAGCGCGCACACACGAACATAGCCTAGAAAAAAAAACCCTTAGAAGTATTTAACTTCAAAACTAAAGTAGAACACATGAACCTCAAAAGAATAAGGCACATGTGCAATCCCCAATAAACATTATGCAAAGCACACCAAATAAATTAAGTAGATGAACATCATCAAACGTAGACCAAGTAATTATGCAAACAATCGAAGGGCAAAGAAGATTCTTTGACAGAGTTCCTTATATTCGTTTGTAGTTAACTTGGAGAAACTTTTATGTGTGAATAAAGTTCGCAAAATATACCTTATAAATCTTGTGATAGAAGACTTCAAGCAATCTTGGTTCAGCATCGGGAAGAGATAGCTCTACCTATTTCAAAATGTCCAAAACCCAAAAAAAGCTTAGTTAGCTGAATCATGAAAACGGAAAGAAAAAGTTAATCAACTATTATCAATAGAATTTAAACCATGGATCATATAGCAGGTAATTGCATTCTAGAAAGGAACATAGAGCTGATAGTTAGTTGAATCATATAGCAACATAGAGCTGAAATAATAGCAGGTAATTGCATTCTAGAAAGGAATGACAATGTGCAGAAAAGATACAAATCATGTGAGAGATATGTCAAGCCAAACATTGTGCAGTAAGCCAGAATAGAAACATGAATTGAGTGATTGCTTTAGTACTAATGTTCACTAAATGACTTTGCAACCACTTGATGTATGAGTAAAATATATTATAATTTCATTAACATGAATACCACGCTGAACAGCATGAAACATACATTTGAGAATTGATAAAATAAATGCAGTGGACTTCCTTTTGTTTGCAATCTATCCCTGTTGAGTATGTTGGCATAGGAAGAAATCACTTCCAAACAATATAGTAAACAATGCAACCAAACTATCTTTTACACGAAAAAATTAGTATAAGCACCTTCTTAATCGCTTTTTTGGCCACTAAGCTTTCGGTTGAAAGTTTGACCTCTGTAAGAAATTGGAAAAAATTACAATTAACCTAAACTATAACTACAATTAACCTAAAATCCAACACAAACCCAACAAATTTTGATCGGTGTGCAGTAAAGTATACCTGAGATGTAGAGACGGGAAATCGGTGATCGGGATCAACTCAGGCTGTGATCGGGATCAATTGGGAAAAATTACAATTAACCTAAATTATAACTACAATTTATTACAATCCACGCATGTCAACTAAGCAGAGGAATTACTCCAAATTAACCACAAAACAACAACATCACACAGCTCATGTCAACTCAAACTGCAATTTACTCCGATAAATAGATTAAAAATCAAACCTTTACATACACATGCAACAAATCCAATCCCTAAACCCTAAATAAACAGGAAAGATTAATTAAAAACCAAACCTTTCGGATCCTTCTCCAATGCTTCTCTGACTCTCCATCTGATCTAACAAAAAAAACACTAAAATAAGAAGAAGAAAAAATTCGAGATAAAACCAAACACAACAGATCAGATCGAATCAGATCGGGCCGATTCGTACCTTCAATAGCGATTCCGAAATTGATCCGTTGATCACTGCTGCAGAATCCAGCGACAGCGGTGGCAGAAACCCCAGGCCGCCGCCGAGTCGAGAGAAGGAGGGGAAGAGGCTGGGGGAGGAGCAAATCCAATCCCTAAACCCTAAATAAACAGGAAAGATGAATTAAAAACCAAACCTGTCGGATCCTTCTCCATTGCTTCTCTGACTCCACATAGGATTCTTCGTGTGAATACCTAATGTGATTGCTATATAAGACGCTACTACATCTTAGATTTTGATGAATTTCTCGCTGTGGCATTTTGTCGAATAGTTGGCAAGCAAAATTTCAAAAATTGTAAACCCCATCAAAATTCTGTTAGCCCCCCCCCCCCCCCCCCCCTCCCACCCCCTCCCAAATTTCTCAAATAGTAAAATGAATGCAATACCTGAGAAATCGGTGGTCGGGATCAACTCAAATGGGCACAAACCAATCATTGGTTGGGAAGAAGGTGAAGCTTGGGTGGGGTTCGGTGCTTCGGTGGTCGGTGAAATTGGTGGTGCGGATCGACGGCGGGAGCGACGACGACGGGCAGCGCGAAGTCGGGAGGGGACACAGGCCGAGAGGGGGTTGCGCTGTGGCTGTGGTTGCTGTTGTCGATGGAAGGAGAAGGGGAGGAGAGGGGCGCGATGTCGTGGCTGGCATCGTGGAGGGAGGACGACAGGGGGGGCTGCGAGCAGGCGCCGGAGACGGGGTCATCGACGTCGATTGGGGTTCGGAGCTTGGATTTTGAAATGGACTTGCAGGCGAAGAGGAGGGAGGAGTCTTCAGCGTCGGTGGCAAGGTAGGTGACGCCGAGCTCGCGACCGAGGGAGTAGTGGTGGAAGTGGCGGCCGGTGGGGGCGGCGAGGACGGTGGGTTGGGGTTTGGGTGATTGGAATTAAGGTTGTGGATTGAGAAGGGAGTAGCGGTGGATTGGTCTTCTTTTTCTTCTTGGTTTTCTTGTTGGGGTTGGAAAAGAGAGAGAGAGAGAGAGACGGAGTGAGAAAGACAGGGTGTTTTGGGGGAGAGAGAGTGAGTGTGTGAGTAGGTTTGAATTTGTGGAGTTTGAGAGAGAGAGAGAGACGGAGTGAGAAAGACAGGGTGTTTTGGGGGAGAGAGAGTGAGTGTGTGAGTAGGTTTGAATTTGTGGAGTTTGAAATTTGGGCGGGAAAATATGTTTTGTGAGAGTAGATCTGGTCCATTGATTTTGGGAGAGATTGAAGGAGAGCCACTTGATAGCTTTCTTTGTGTTTTATTATATAGATGAATCGGTGACGCGCTCACATTTTTCTCAAAAATAGTAACTCTATCAATGTTAGTTTAAACATGTTTGCCAAAGTTGAGTAAGCCTAAAATTTGACTAAGCCTATGTTTAAGGTTTGCTTGAAGCTGAGGGATGAGCTGAATTTGCAAATTGCATGATGTGGAGGGAGGGGGGTCATAAGAGAAAAAAGGCCAACCCTTGGTATTTATATGAGGAAATTCGTTCATATTGATTGCGGCTTACTAAAAGAAATTGTTGGTCGTGTTCGTTAGTGAATATGGTAATGGGATGACCACTATACCTACTCCACTCACTAAAGAATATCTCAACTTATAAATATTAGTAACTGAGTTCTTCCCGGTATAGATCGGAAGCAGCTGGGAACATCAATCTAAGTTTGAGATGAATTTCTTATATTTTCACTAAAATTTGTAGCATCGTACGTATGTATTTCTCTATGGTAGTGCTCCTAGCTAGTGCGCAGTGTTTTTCTTTCTCTTTCTCATTCAATTCCGCTAGCTATTGGTGGTAGCTCAGAGGGAGAGAGAGAAAGTAAGAGAGATTTTCAAATTAATTTTGCTTAAAGCTAAAATTGAACCTATCGCGTATCAGTTGAGTATGAGAAGTCTGGCGAACTGTAGAAGTATTTGATCTAATGAGGAAATGTCGAATGAAAAGACTTTGTCCTTAATTAAGAATCTCAGGTAGATGCCATATCGGTGTTTTATTGTTACCAACTTGTTTAAACTTTTAGTAGATTCTTGGTCAGAAGAAGAATAAATAATAATAATAATGATAATGAAATAAAAAATCGCAGGCCTTTGCTCTTAAAAAGGAACACACAATTCGAATTTGATTGAATACAGATATACATATGCATAATTAATGTAAACACATGAAAACTAAAAGCTCCTTCACAATTAATTAATTAATTAAGCCAAATAGAATAAGGCACCCATTCATGATTCATGATTCATGCATTCATCTCCTTGATCGATGCAGTTGCATTGACATTCAGGCAAAATAAAATATAAAATAGAATTAATTACTGGGGACGATCCTGGTCCCATTTGGCCGGTCGGGTCAGTTACCCGGCCGTTTCCCTCTGCACCGGCTGTAGTAGTTGCATGTGGGAGTTGGATGGGGGCGGTTTTTTGCCCCACATGAGTGATAGGGTTGACCTGCACCAGCAGGGCAAACAGCACGACCGGGATTTAACGCCCCAGGGCTGATTTTGCTGGGGCTCGCGAGGATCCTTCGTGGATTACTGATATCCTGAGAATCGTCGTCTGCGGGGAGGAGGAGCTTCTCCTCCTTGTAGCTTATGTCTGCAGCTTCACTACATTCTTGATCACCGGCTATCATGCCTGATGATGACGACAACAACGATGAGTTGCACGTTTGAGGCACCGCCACCAACACCATCGTCATGTCTGCAGTAGCATCAGAAATTGTTGGAAGGTAAAAGAATGTAATAATTATTGGAACAATGACGAGAATGATTTTTGCCTTCTCCTCTTTCATCTCTTCTTACACTCTATTTTTGTATATGGCCCTTCAAGTTTCTTTATTTTGCTTGAAATTAAACTTATATATATGTGACCAAGGTGAGTGCATGAGGGAATTTAAACCAAAGCTTGATACAATTAAGACCAACCAATGAAGATTATTGTAGATGTGCTTGCTCCATTTTAATTGGTTCCTCTTAGATCTCCCACGTGTATGTGCTGCTGCTTTTTGTCTCATACATGCATATGCATGCATTTAATTATATATATGGATGAGTATTGCTAAGTGCGCATATCATGCACTTATTATAATCGTACCAATGCTGTCGGCAAGCAAGTAAAACTTTTAGTTACTTTTCTAAGGTTCTTGATATTTGATGCAAGATCATGCATTAATCAGAAAATATAAACTCATACTCATTCAAGTGTTACAAAATTGTATGGTTGATTTTTATTATTATTATTATTATTATTATTATTATTATTATTATTATATATAATAACATGACGGATGGACAAATAAATTTTAAAAGACTTGATTTTATATATTTAGACTAATTTAGATGTGTAGATCAATGTGAACGGTTCAGATAGTTGACATGATGGTCAAAAGTCCGAGTGCACACCATGACAAATGCATAACGGAAGGAGACTTATATATTTATATATAGAGAGAGAGCAATGTTGGAAAATAATCTATGTGAGCTCACATATGTGACTAAATGTATAATTGCTATTCTAAAGTCTAACCCAAATTAAAGTGATCTAATCAAGATTAAGTAATGGGTTAAAAGCATATAATTTAATGTGTGATATAACACGTGTAGAGACCGTAAAGTAAATTTCTTATTTTGTGATGGGCAAAATTCGAAATCAATAATTATCAATTAGGGTTATGGTCCCCTATATATACGCATCTTCTTATTCCATCTGTCATCCCATCAACAGTAGAATAGAGAGACGACCTCTCATAGAAGTGCGTATTATATAGGAAGATTCAAACCCTTTGCACAATCTCCATCAATGGCTTCAGGTTAGTGCTTCCGCTTTTAATGTTCTTCTTTTTTTAATTTAGCAAAGATCTATAGTTTCATGATGTAGGATTTTATACTAAAGCACTTTTGCAACATGATTAAGATCTAGATTCATATAAACATGTTTTAGATTGTTATTAATGTTTTGTGCATATTCTTAAGTGCATATAAAATTCCAACAATTGGTATCAGAGTCATCTGTGCTGAATTAATTGAAGAAATTTATTGTTTCTTGTTTAAAGAATTTTAGGACTTCTTGTTTAAAGAAACTTAAGAAATTTAGGGTTTTATTTGATCTTCCTGTTTAAGAAATTCTATTAATAATTTTAATTGATGAAGTAATTGGATCAATTGTTTCATATTTTAAAATTAAAAAAAAAAATGCATGAAAACCGTAAGCACTGACTTATGGTTTTGAACCTTGAAGGTAATTCATACATAAAGATAATTCTTTTTTTTTCCCTGTATGGGGTAATTGTGTTTGGAGGGGGCCCACGGATCAATGGCTTAAGATATGGTTCCTTGATGATGTGTTTGCTAGTTCCAAACCTAACATGCATTATTAACCAACATTAATTACTATCTTTTCGCAGTGAGATAGTAATTATTTTGATTAGATCACTTCAGATCTTGACATTACTATCTTTCCACAGTGAGATAGTAATTAACCAACATTAATTACTGTCTCGCTGCAGCAACAGTTCCAGTCTACATCATTTTCGTTATCAATCTTCTGGAAATAATTAGACACTTATTAATTTTATGTGTTTAGTAATTAATTTTAAAATCATCTATCTATCTATATCTATAACTATTATAATGGGAGAGATGGGATTGATAATTAATTAACAATTTTTTGTATGTGTGCAAACACGTGCAGCGCACGTGTTTGTGGGTTTTTTTTGTCTTTTTCCTTCCTCCTCCACGCATCGCACGTGCACGTGTTGGTAGGTTTTTTTTGTCTTTTTCCTTCTTTCTCCACGTGCATCGCACGTGCATTATAATGGGAGAGATGGAGTTCCAAACAAATAAACAATTTTTTATCTTTTTTTGTATGTGTGCAAACACGTGCAGCGCACGTGTTGGTAGGTTTTTTTTTCTTTGTCCTTTTCCTTCCTCCTCCACGTGCATCGCACGTGCATCATACTAGTAACTATTATAATGGGAGAGATGGGGTTCCAAATAAATAAACAATTTTTTGTATGTGTGCAAACACGTGTAGCGCACGTGTTTGTGATTTTTTTTTTGTCTTTTTCCTTCCTCCTCCACGTGCATCGCACGTGCACGTGTTGGTAGGTTTTTTTTTGGTCTTTTTCCTTCTTCCTCCACGTGCATCGCACGTGCACGTGTTGGTAGGTTTTTTTTTGGTCTTTTTCCTTCTTCCTCCACGTGCATCGCACTATAATGGGAGAGATGGGGTTCCAAATAAATAAACAATTTTTTGTATGTGTGCAAACACGTGCAGCGCACGTGTTTGTGGTTTTTTTTGTCTTTTTCCTTCCTCCTCCACGTGCATCACACGTGCACGTGTTGGTAGGTTTTTTTTGTCTTTTTCCTTCTTCCTCCACGTGCATCGCACGTGCATCATACTAGTAACAAAAAGATATGGTTTTGATTATGTTAAAGATTATTAATAGACTCTGCCAATAAATTCTATATGGGGAGGTAGTATACAATTTAAAAGGAATTAGGGGCCCACGGGATGGAAGGCAAAGAAATGCTGCTACTGTCGTTGCGTGGGTGATGTGGCGGATGCGTGGGGCCCGCCCGGTGCAGAAGGGGTTTTCTGGTGGCGCCTAGTGGCAGTGGGGCCACGATTTTGTTTATAAAATCCCTTGCCTTCTGAACATCATTATATTTAATTTGTGATGTTTAGATCTGAACACTTAAAACAATCTTGATGGATATTAGTTAATTCTTATGGATATTAATTCTGATGTACGGTTGATTTAGTTAATATTTAAGATACGGTTGATTTAGCTAATTCTCATGGATATTAATTGATGTATCCATTGATGTATAATTAATGGATATTAATTGATGTATCCATTTAAGATTTAGTTAATTCTGAAATTTAGTTCTGTTATCATTAGTAATGTTATCATTAACTAAGATACAATTTTTAAGATACGGTTTTTTAAAGAATCATTAGTTCTGTACTTCTGTACTCAGTTTCTTTTGATCTGCTGGTTTAGAGGGGTGACGTCAGCATGACATCACCAATGGGGGCCCCACCCGGGTAATGAAGAAAGACAGAGTACTGCTCTGTTCTCTTTCGGATGACGTGGCGCATGGCCCACGTACGGGCTGTGTTTGACCGGAGTTAAGAAAACATACGGCTTCATTTATGTTAATGACAGATTATATGGTGTTCATGTATGACTATGGCTTCATTTTCCAGAAAAGAATGATATTTATCAGTATAGATTCATTAATTTTCTATTCATTAATTTGTGTTGATGAAAATCAAATTTCTGTTACTAAAGATATTTGTCCTGTAATCGGATAAATAAAATTCAGTTAGATATTATTTTGATATTATCAAAATAGTAGATAGATATGGTTCAGTTATGGTTTTGTTATTATTTCAGATAAATATACATAACATTTTCTGTTATAATTTTGTTATCACTTTAAATTGATATTATCTATCTACAAATAAAGTAAAATTATAAAATTAAGGAAAAGATAAAATTTTGGGAAACAATTAAATTCAAATTATGGTTTTGGTTTTCTTATGAATGTCCAATATTTTGAATAGATCAATTGAAACAAAATGTTGCCAAAGTGACCTCTTTTGTGTAGATTAATTTATTTAAAATATCAAGATGATTGTGTGTTTGTAATTCATGCGTTTATTAACTGACCCAAAGGCAAGTTGATATTTGGCCGAATTTCATACACATCTGTGGTAATAAATATGTGACAATTATAAGGTATTTTCCATGTGAACAATAAGTCAGTCCAAAGAATGACTTATTATTGGACAGGATTTATTGTCAATATTTGATTACTACAACAAGAGTACCACTTACAGTTAATGTTACTGTCCAAATACTTGATATTAACGTTGTGCCTGGTATCTTGAGATGAGATTAACCATTATTTGAATTTATTCTTTTATATGGATTCCAAGTGAGCTTATTTTGTTTGTTTAGTTTTTTGTTCTATATTCAGCTAGTTTATCATCTGCTGTCTCAATAACTGCTAACATCAATTCTATTCCCATGCTTAATGGGACAAATTTCAAGGATTAGAAAAGGACTCTTAAGTATATGGTAAGGAGTGTGATTGCTCATTCCACCATACCTAAGTCCCTTTGGGGAGAAGCATTAAAGACAGAAGCTTACATTCTCAATAGAGTACCAACTAAAGCAGCTGCAAAAATACCTTATGAGCTTTAGACAGGTCGAAAGCCTAGTCTAAAGCACTTTCACATTTGAGGATGTTCAGCTGAGACAAGGCCTTACAGGCCACATGAAAAGAAATTGGACTCCAAAACAGTGAGCAGCTACTTTATTGGTTATTCTGAACGATCTAGGGGCTATAAGTTTTATGATCCCACAGTTAGGAATATATTTTTTTATAGAAAGGAACTGCAACATTTTTTGAGGAAGTTGAGTTTGGGGGAGAAATAAAGTTAGGAATATTGCTTTTGAGGAGGAATTGGATTCAATTACAAACCCAATTCCTACTATCACTTTTGACAATATTCAGGTTCCCACACCTATTATTGATCAAGAAGTGAATCCGGAACCTCAACAAGACAATGTTGAACAACCCCTATTCAAAATAAGGTAATTGTTCCAGAATAACAAACTCAACAACCTCAAGAACCAGTGCCATTAAGGAGATCCACGAGAGAAAGGAAGAATGCTATTCCGGATGATTATATTGCATTTCTCCAAGAACATGAGGATGACAATGGAATGATGGAAGATGATCCAATCACATTTCATCAGGCCATGAAAGATTGTAACTCTCAAAAGTGGATGAATGTCATGAATGAGGAGTATAAGTCTATGCAAGACAACAAAGTTTGGGAACTTGTCCCATTACCAGAAGGTGCAAAACCAGTTGGTTCTAAATGAATATTTAAGACCAAGAGGGATGCAAATGGTAATGTGGAGAGGTATAAGGCACGTCTTGTAGCTAAAGGCTATACTCAGAAAGAAGACATTGATTTTACAGAGACTTTCTCTCCAGTTTCATCGAAAGACTCGTTTAGGATAATTATGGAAATTGTTGCTCATCTTGATCTTGAGCTACATCAGATGGATGTCAAGACGACGTTTCTCAATGGCGACATTGACGAGACAATTTATATGGTGCAACTAGAAAACTTTGTGTTGGGAGATCCAAAGAATATGGTTTGCAAATTGACAAAATCCATCCATGGACTTAAACAAGCTTCTCGTAAATGGTACCACAAGTTTCATCAAGTAATTATCTCATTTGGTTTTGAGATGAATGTAGTTAATGATTGTGTGTATCACAAGTTCAGTGGGAGTAAGCATATATTCCTAGTTCTATATGTCGATGACATATTGCTTGCCACTAATGATGTAGATTTATTGCACGAAACTGAAAGGTTTCTGTCCAAGCATTTTGAGATGAAGGATCTTGGGGATATCTCTTTTGTATTAGGAATTCAGATACACCGAGATCGTTCTCGAGGTACTCTAGGATTATCACAAAAGGGATATATCGATAAAATACTCAAAAGGTTTGGCATGCAAGATTGTAGACCAGGGAATACCCCTGTTGCTAAAGGAGACAAATTTAGTTTCAATCAATGTCCTAAAAGTAACCTTGAAATTCAGGAAATACAAAAGATCTCCTATACATCAGCTATTGGGAGTCTAATGTATGCTCAAGTATGTACGCGTCCGGATATTGCGTACATTGTTGAGATGTTAGGCATGTATTTAAGAAAACCTGGTATGGACCATTGGATAGCAGCCAAGAGGGTCATGAGGTATCTTCAGAGAACAAAAGACTACATGCTCATATATAGAAAATCAGATCATTTGGAGGTCGTAAGGTATTCTGATTCTGATTTCACTAGGGTGCCAAGATAGCAAAAGTCTACATTATGCTATATTTACCTGTTAACTGAAGGAGCTATATCCTGGACAAGTGCCAAACAGACACTTATGGCTTCTTCCACTATGGCAACAGAGTATGCAGCGTGCTATGAGGTATCGAATTATGGAATATGGCTGCAAAATTTTTGTCACTGGGTTGCGCATTTTGGAAAATATAGAAAGACCACTTAAGTTATTTTGTGACAATAAGTTAGAAGTGATGTATTCCAACAACAACAGGAGTTCGACAAAGTCAAAACATATTGACATAAAGTTCCTAGTTGTGAAAGAAAGAGTGCAAAGTGGACAGATGTCCATTGAGCACATTGGGACAAACTCCATGATAGCGGATCCGCTCACAAAGGGATTACCACCCAAGGTCTTTTATGAGCATACTGCTCATATGGGTGTTGTATTTTTGAGGATATCATGATTTAGTGAGAGTTTGTATTTTATTTGCATTATGTTTGTGTGAGATATTTGGTTATTTTCTGATCAGAAATAAAGAATTCAGTTTTCTCACTCATTTGTCATGTTTTGGTTCTGACCTCACTTAAGTTTTAAAGAGGACCAGTTGGAAATAGGCATGTGTATAGATTACATTGCATGAAATTTCCATGCTACACATTCACACTTGATCTATGTCATTTGATTATGTTGATATATGTGACCATTGATGAATTTAGTTACGATAAATGTAACGAAAATTACTTTGATCCTATATTTACATGATTAATGGACGAGATTGTTTGGCTATGCTTTTGGTTATAATAGCAAAATTTTGAGCTCATAAGAGCATCTGTAGTCGTTTATGGTAAAATTATCCATATATGGATAAATAGAAATACGATTTTCGATTCCGCTGCACTCGTCGAAAGCTATTTTATAGCAATCTATAATATAATATTAAGAGACGGCACATGAAGTGCCGTCGGTGGTGAAAAACGCGTAAAAAACGGGTCCCATTCGGTCAGACGGCACATGAAGTGCCGTCCGTTCAACCCAAAAAAAAAAAAAAAAAATCAAGGCCTTAAGTCTAGGACAGCACATGAAGTGCCGTCCAAGACATCTCAGTGCTTTTTGGAAATTTTTGGCATCTTTTTGGCATCTTTTTAGCATCTTTTTGGCATATAAATTTTTTTATTATTAAAACTCGACGGACGGCACATCAAGTATCGTCCGGGATATGCGGCACATCCTTTTGTGGCGTTTAAAAAATTAGATAAAATATAATTTTTCCAAACGGACGGCACTTCAAGTGCCGTCCGACGATTAAAATATTAATTTTTTTCGTGGGACGGTGCTTCGAACGCCGTCCCTCATTTATCGATAAATGCTATATCGATTCTCATTTATAGCAATCTACTGTAGCGATTTATCGATAATATCGATATATAGCAAACGACTGCAGCTACTTTTTATACCAAATATCGATATTATCGATATATAGCAAACGACTACAGATGCTCTAAAGTATGTACATTTATAAGGAGTAACATATGTGGCCCAAGTGGGAGATTGCTGGAAAATAATCTATGTGAGCTCACATATGTGACTAAATGTATAATTGCTATTCTAAAGTCTAACCCAAATTAAAGTGATCTAATCAAGATTAAGTAATGAGTTAAAAGCATATAATTTAATGTGTGATATAACACGTGTAGAGACCGTAAAGTAAATTTCTTATTTTGTGATGGGCAAAATTCGAAATCAATAATTATCAATTAGGGTTATGG
The DNA here is from genome assembly GCA_017893485.1 of Hemerocallis citrina. Lineage (NCBI taxonomy): Eukaryota > Viridiplantae > Streptophyta > Magnoliopsida > Asparagales > Asphodelaceae > Hemerocallis > Hemerocallis citrina. The sequence continues at coordinate 260,573,922 of CM030363.1, forward strand.
TCCCCTATATATACGCATCTTCTTATTCCATTTGTCATCCCATCAACAGTAGAATAGAGAGACGGCCTCTCATAGAAGTGCGTATTATATAGGAAGATTCAAACCCTCTGCGCAATCTCCATCAATGGCTTCAGGTTAGTGCTTCTGCTTTTAATGTTCTTCTTCTTTTAATTTAGCAAAGATCTATAATTTCATGTTTTAGGATTTTATACTAAAGCACTTTTGCAACATGATTAAGATCTAGATTCATATAAACATGTTTTAGATTGTTATTAATGTTTTATGCATGTTCTTAAATGCATATAAAATTCCAACAAGAAATTCATTTGCAAATTCTTTCATATCGATTTCATTGTCAACAAATTCAAAAGGGAAAAGAGAAAAAAGCATTTGGCATTATATATTCATGTTTTATTTGTTGTCATCTAAACATGCAGCTAGTGACTATTGTTAGGTCAAGCGGCGCCCGATAGGTATAATATTATTATTATTCATATAAGATGAGGAGTACTAGATTATTATAGGTATAAATATGATGAAGGGTATGTTAAAGAGCTGCTAAGAAATGATGGCATAAATTTTTAATAACGGAGGTGAAGTAGCTAGAAGCCTAGAATGTAGAGAAAGGTAACTATAGTATAATTAAAGGGCTTCCTGTTCCTGGATTCGTGGGTTTATTAAAATCAACTACTAATCACCATTCATGACAAAGGCTGGATGAATAAAGTAAAATCTACTTTTTTAATTTAGTCGCCAACTTTGGTGTTGTTAATAAGAACATCAATAATTTCATGGTTTAATTAGTTATAGATTGTTAGATTGAAGGATGAGTGGGACATGGTTGATGTTGTTTCATCACCTTGGACTGCTCCTCTTTTGGTTGATATTTGTTTGAAGGGACATGTATCTTTGATATGCATGCATCGACTAGGTCACTTTGCAAGGGTAATTTTTCAGATTGGACCTCGAAAAACAAACAATCAATTATCCGAATCGATCTCCCCACAAAGTATTTGCATTGCACGAATCAAAGACTTTTAACATGTCACGTAAGTACAAACATGAAGTATGCATCGGATTTGCACAGGATCACTTGGTATTGATACTAATTAGACAGTGCTCTCGCTTCCTATACTTTTTTGATGAAACGGATAGAGTCCGAAGACTCCAGCCAGACAATCAAATAAATAATCAATAGTTTACAAAGAGGGCTTTATCAGAGGTAAAACTAATAACAAGCAGAGAAGAAACCTATGTACAGTGAATCAACTACAGCTCGAGAAAAAAGCACAAAATACAAATAGATAGGCTAGGCTAGGGAGAAGCGTCTGAAGCTTCGGGGGAGCGATCTCAGCAGCTACGAGTACCTCTGGCATCGCGAGAAAAGCACACCTGAGACAGCATGCGGAAGGAAATCGCACGAGTGCAGGGCAAAGAGCATCGCCCAAGAGAGCAACAGAGCTGACTATAGCAAACCAAACAACCAACCAAAACTACCAACCAAACTAGCTAAACAGCTAGGATCAGAGCAAAGAGGCTCTGAACCCACCATAGAAGAGAAACGAAGACTAAATAAGCACAATAGTAACCTGCACTCACACACGCAGGGGAGCCTCAACATAAAGTAGCAAGACAACAAGGCCCGAGGCACAAGATGGGTAATTAATCCACCCTAAACATACAGCAAAATGCCAGGGAAAATTCCCAACAAGAACAATCAAAACAGGCCCGCAGAGAAATGATGCGCACCGGAAAAAATAAGCCAAACAACCCAAATCTCAACAACAGAGTACAGGACAACAGCCATCAGTAGATCAACGCAAGCAGAAAAAGAACAATATGCAGATAGCAGATAACCATCACAATAGAGCTAGACTAAATAAACTCCAGATATCAACAGAGTAAAAGAAAACAGAAGAGAGCAGTAGCATCCCAAAAAGGCAGTACAAACCAGTAGCCAAATAGCAGACAGAGAAGACGCAATTAAGTGTAAACAAAGTCAGCAAAAACAACCCCTATACCACCAAAAACTCCATAGCCCGTGGGAACAAAAGGAGAGATAAAAGGCTGGATAACAGCCCACCAAGACATCGCTAAAGACAGCAAAGAACAGCCCGAACTTAGTCCTGCAAACACAAAGAGGAAGATAAAGCAAGAAAAAAAGATATAGTAAGCAAGAAAGAAAGAAGTCTAGAAAATAATTATAAAGCTTGAAGATTATTGAGACAATTAAGAGAATGCAACAGTTTTTGAGAAGCCATAGAGGCGTTTTCTTTGAAAGCTGCGCTTGAAACCCAGAGGTTGAAAAGGAATAAGAATTCGTCGATAATCGCCGCAATCGATTTGCATCGATGCCGGAATAATCTACCATTTCTTTCCTTCCAAATAATCCAAATGATGGTGTGAGAAGCTAAAATCCAAGCACTTCGAAACATACTGTTCGAAGGTGGAAAAGACCAAACAGAGGTTAATTGGAGGGGAATCACACCCGTGTTCCAGGCTAATGAACTAATCTTCCAAAGGGGGATAATGAACGGGCATTGGATGAAAAGGTGGTTAACGTCTTCCGAAAATTGATCGCACAAAGGACAAAGCTGCCCCCAGGGTAAGTTTCTCTTGTTGAGAATCTCGACAGTAAGGAGTTTGTTATTGAAAGCTAACCAAGAATTGATTTTAACTTTAATGGGGACACAGGAATCCCAAATGAAGTGCGACAACGAAGATCGCGTGCCTCTAGAATTGAGGAAACGGTAAAAAGAATTAACCGTGAAGACTCCAGACGCAGTCCAGCACCAGGAGATGCCCTCTAAAGAGGACCAAGAGTAGCCGTTGAGGAGATTAATAAGGTTATTATACTGATCATTGAGCGGGGAGGGGAGAATAATAACGAATGGAATAATCCAGTATCTAACATTATCTAAAAGGAGAAAGGACTCTGCTACCGTAGCAGCCGGAAGAGCAGCCAAACGGAATAAAGAAGGGAACGCAGAAGACAACTTAATGTTACCAATCCACAAGTCAGTCCACAGACTAACAGTAGTCCCGTCAGCGCAAAGCCGTGAAATGCTACACTGAAAAGCATTAGACGCTTTCCAAATACCTTTCCAGAAAGGAGAGGCATGGCAAGAGGTGGAAGGCGGGAATTCCCACCAGTTGGAAGAAGATCGATAATTTTTGATACAGCGAATCCAAGGGAGATGATTGAGGTTGTGGAATCTCCACAGCCATTTGCCTAAGAGGGCAATATTATGATCTCTAAGGTCCAATACGCCGAGACCTCCTTCATCTCTAGGCGAGCAGATGAGTTTCCAATTAGCCAAGTGTGAACCAAGATTATAGACAGGAGATCCCGACCAGAGGAAATTACTCCTGATCTGATCGATCCTTTTTCTCACCCAGGAGGGTAAGAAAAAAAAGGACATCAAGTATTGTGGTAAGGCTGAAAGAACCGAATTGATGAGGATTAATCTGCCACCTCTAGAGAGGACTTTACCAGACCAAACAGAGAGCCTATTCTCCACTTTGTCAGTCAGAGGAACCCAATCAGCTCTGAGGAGCTTGCCCCATCTCAGGGGGATGCCAAGATAAGAGATCGGAAAGTTGGCAACGGGGCAATTAAAGAAATTGAAAATCTCTGCCTGGCGATTGGGGGACCCGCTCAGCCAAAGCACAGAAGATTTTTGGAAGTTTATAGTTAATTCGGATGCTAATTCAAAGCAGTAAAGGAGCAATTTCGGGTTACGAAGGGAGTGAAGGTTAGGCTTGCAGAAAATTATAGTGTCATCTGCATATTGAAGGTTAAGAACGCCCTCAAACTGGGGAGAATGACCAAGACCTTCTATCATCTGCATGTTCCATGCATTTCTAAGAAGTTTGCTAAACACGTCAGCTACCAGAGAGAAAAGAAGGGAAGAAAGAGGATCTCCTTGGCGGAGTCCGCATTTCACTTTGAATTGATGGCCCTCAGAACCATTGATGTAGATAGCAGAGGTACCGGAGTAAAGACTGGACTTAATCCAGGCCACCCATTTGGGACCAAAACCCCTGAAGGTAAGGATGTCCAAAAGGAAATCCCAATTGACATTATCATAAGCTTTTTGAAAGTCAAGCTTAAGAAGGATACCCTCTTCACGGGATCTATGACAATGGGAGATGATTTCCTGAGCTGAAGCCACACTATCAAGAATAAACCTATCCTTGATGAAACCCGACTGGGCAGGGTCAATGAGGGGGGAGATGATGGCGCTCAGCCTAGCCGAGAGAACTTTCATAATGATTTTAAAGAACGTGTTAATCAGACTGATCGGCCTAAAATTGGTCAGAAGGTGAGCCCCCGCCACCTTAGGGATGAGCACAATGTGTGCATAATTAATGCGGTCAAAAGAGAAGTGACCCTGATGGAGATCCTGAAACAATTTGAAAAGGTCATCCTTGAGTCAATTCCAAAATTTTTGGAAGAAAAAGGCTGGGAAGCCGTCCGGACCAAGGGCAGAGTCGCTTTTTAAAGCAAACACCGCCGAACGAATCTCCTCCATAGAAAAAGGAGCTTCGAGACAGGATAGATCGTGAGATTGATCGCCGTAAAGTTGGGACCAATCTAGCTCGAGGGAGCGATGTTTATACGATCCAATGAGATTTTTATAGAAAATGAGGAATTCCCGATGGATATCAGCATCGGTAGAAACCTCACCCCCTATACTTAAAAAGAGAATTTTATCAAGTTTACATCAACTCTACTCTGTACATATATGTTTTCATTCAGTGTCAAGCAAATTACGAAAATGCCGAGCAGTATGCTTGTTGGAGAACTAAACAAGACAATTGGGGAACTCATTTACCCCAGAATGTACAATAATATTACCCATATTTATATGAAATTCACAGCTAAAATTGCAATCTCAGCTAGCAGAGTTCAAAAGATAAACTGAAGTTGATTATCATCTGTAAAGCTGTAAAGAGCTGACAGTAGAAAAAGTTAAAAGCACCACGTCCTTTCTCTATATCAAAATGTAATTAGAAGCACATCACAAGTCTTCGCTAGGTATTGCATCACTTGGAGGCACCACAACAGGGGCAAACTGCAAATGAAACGGAGAAAACAATTTAATTACTCTCAGCTTGAAGCAAAAAATTAACTAAGCAAAAAAGATTTTAATAAATGACACCAACCTCATCATTTTCTTCGCACATAGCATCTACCAAGCTATATTCAAATTCCCACCCAAGTGTTGTCTCAAGCAGAGTCTTCAGTTTTCTTGTCTGCATGGAAAATGGCAAGCTGACTATTAAAAGGTATGTTGAAGAACAAATTATCCAGAAAAAAGAAAACATAAACATACCACATGATAATCAATTTAAACAGCATAAAAGTATATATAACAACTACTACAAAAGTTATTGCATCATTTGTTAAATTATATACGATTTCACAACAAACTTATCGATACTTTATGGATATTTAAAAATAAAATGGCAGAACTAAATATCTTCTAGAAAATTCTAAATAAATTTTGTCCAGCCAAAGTGGCAATACAAATAAATAAATTTAAAATATCGTATATCTAAAATGAAAATCCACAGTTGGATACTATCTACATCATAAAAACTCTGTACAAAATTTCAAATGAATTCAACAAGTTTTAACTACTCATCATGTAGCTGAAAAATGGAGGAATACTAGAGTCTCGTAAAACGTCAGACTTTTTGGTTGCATGATAAACAGTTAAAACCCATCGAATTCATTTGAAATTTTGTACACAAAATTTTATGATGTGGATATCATATTTAACCGTGTGGATTTTCATTTCGAATGATCGATCAAGATATGCATTATGAGTGACACACTAGAGCTCTTATATCTCTTAAAATTATTACCTAATAAAAAAAATCAAGATTTTCTTTGTAAAAATTAATATAGATATTTTAAACCTTAGTATTCAGCCATCTATGTGCATTGATATTCATGAATACTGACAAAAAGGCATTGTTTCCAATTTCTTAATAGAGGGAATGACGATATCAATCACATCACAAGTGAAATTCATACTGAGAGGGCATTGTAACCATATGTATCTACATGTATGAATATACGCATGTAGTCAACATATTTGGTTCCATTGATTGCAACGTTTAATTCAATAATATTACAACAACAACAACAACAAAGTCTTTTTCCCAACTAGTTGGGGGTTGGCTACATGAATCCTGGTTTTCCATTCTGCTCGGTTTAGCATAATATCTTCTGTAAGGTCACAAACTATCATATCTTTTCTCACCATTTCGACCCAAGTTAGTTTAGGTCTTCCTCTACCCCTAACTTTACCCTCAATACTTTCAAATCACTCTTTCTAACGGGGGCACTACTCGATCTACGTGTGACATGTCCAAACCACCTAAGGTGGTTCTCTCTTAACTTATCTTGGATTAGAGCTACCTTTAGCATGTCTCGTACATACTCGTTTCTAATTCTATCCTTCATTGTTTTACCACTTAAAATTGTTAAAGCTCTTAAGAAATATTTTTTTTAAGCTAATCATAAGAATATAAGTTATAAGCATAACTATGCAGCACCTCTTACAACTTCTTCACACTATTAAGCATATTGTAAGATGGAAAAACTTATAAATATTTGTGAATATTGTGTATGTAAACTACCTAGTTAGGTTAACTTCCAATGCTTTTTTTCCCCTCCATTTTTCCTTTACCACTTTCTCATTTACTATTCTCCTACTCTCACAAGCATTCTCCATTTCAATATTACCAATCAAAATGCTGAAGGGGATTAAATATCATAGCAAAAATCATAAAAAATGATGATGGGTAAGAAACAAGGGAAGCGCTTTAGTATTTGAACCCATAGGAGAAGATCGCCATCAACAACTTGTGATTCTAGCACCAAGGGGAAAAAATCCTGTAGAAGTCAAATTATCACACTGTAAGTCGACTGCTTTAATATTTAAAATTTTATTTACATGCAAACCATCTTGTCTCAAAAGTATACTGAATCTTAATACTGAATCCTAACTTGTCAGATAGGCAAAACAGTCATATAGATTCTCATTAAAAAGAAAGTGTTATAGTACATGATACCTTGCTAAGATGGAACAAGAAGATGTCCTTTGAAAACCAAGCATCATCCAGGAAGAGAGAGGTTCCCTTGTCTGCTCTATTCCCTTTATTATCTTTTTCTTTATGAAAACCATACTTCAGCTGGAAGTAGATCACTTTGATGAACTGCGGAAAAGGTTACAATATTTTTAGGACAGAATTAGTACAACTACTGATGCTACCAAGTGAATAACAATCAGTGCACAAGGAAAAATAATGGTACAATAAAAAATTATAATTTCTCCACCAACGCGTGATCACTCATTATGATATGGACATGAAATAGGATACATATTCAGGTAACCTATAACCGAAAAGAAAACAAATGTTCAAATCATCTCTTCTCTAATATTATAATGGGAGAGTTGGAGTTGTCAATTGTAAACATACCAATTTACGTGTATCGCGTGTACATAACTAATATGAAGGAGGTCTCAGGTTCGAGGCCAAATTACGTCGGAGTTTTTACTTTTAAAAAAATATTTATTATTGCATGTGTAAATTACTAGTAATATTAAATGTAAGCTACATAAACTCAGTCAGAATAGCTTGTAGTTAACTTCGCTATGATCCATTCTGCATATTTTTTATTCCTCGATCAGTGTTAAATATGCAGACTGCAGAGTAGATGAAAGTTTAGTGTCTAATAAGGATCAAGGAATAAACAATATGCAGAATGGATCATAGTGGAGTTTCCAAACAATTGAGTCTTGCATAAGAATATGATAATGATATAAATCAGTTAAGTAGAATACCTTAATGATGCCATTGTATGTTTACCAAAGACAAGTGAACAAACAATTATATATGAAGTTTCACGAGATCCCTGAACTTCTTGGAGAGATGCAAAAAAATCTTGCACATATTCAAAGGCATAATCTCAAGTTTCGGACAGGTTCTATGAACTTTTGCACGAAAAAGATAAAGATGGTAAAGATTATGAAACTTGTAGATTTCCAGTCACTACAACTTTGCAAAAGTCATCATTGCTCACTCCGATCGCTCCTTCATTGCTCCTCACGAAGTTTTGTTGCCACCTCCTCCTCTCCATAAAAGAGCTATATGTGGAGATCCATCCCATGAAGCTACACAAGTTCAAAGATACCTTTGATTAAGCAAGATCTCAACCTGAGATGGCAAATGTTAAATTATTTCTGGCTTCTCCTCCAATGTGATTGCTACCATCTCTTTTAACATTCCTAAGTAAATGTTTGGTCCATTGGGATGGTCAATCATGCTTCTTCGACATTGTCAACGATACTGTTACAATACAAGTGCACAGGGCCGGCCCTGAGTTCCCGGGTGTAACACCCCGCAAAAGTGAGTAATGACAATTTTGCCCTCGCGTGTTACGCACGTGGATTTCGTACTGTTACGAATAATATTTGTAACGTATTTTTATAAAAAATATCATACGTATTTTATATTCTTATTATTTACATGTTTTCGGTTTTCTCAACTCGAATATTAATTTTTAATCTTTGTGTTTTACGTATATTGCACGTGCTTTCAATACACGTGTCAATTACGTATATTTTTCTGTTACGTGAAATATCTGTAACACTATCAATATGAATATTTTACATATAATGTATTTTTATTGTTTATGGATATTTTGTATTCATAAAATATTCTGTATTCGAATATTGTTTATGAATATTTTGTATTCGAATATTTATTATTTTCTTTTGCACGTGTTTTACACGTAAAATTTCATGCACATTTTATTCCTAAAATTTTATTAAGTCATGAGAACTTTTCTTCTCATTTTCTAATCACAAATGTAATATTTATTTTTAATTAAAACTCATAGGCCTAAAGATCATCTTAAAGCCCATTAGTTAATCTACATTTTTAATAAACACTTTTTATCCTACAATTGTCATGTAACAACATGTACAATCAAATAAATAACAACTAACTAAATGAGAAGTGTGCTCATGTGGAAAATCCAAGGGTTGGCCAATTCATGAAGGAATGAGAAGTGTTGGGAGTTTGTGGTAGTAATGGTGAGTGGGCAATTAGTGAAGGGGGTTATGTAGGTTATGAATTTGAACACTTAATTTGGGTAGTAGAAGAGTCTTCTCAAACCCTATAAATACCACCCCCTTTCTTCATGAAATCTTGCAACCAAAAATCAAAAGAAACAAAAGATAAGAAAGATAAGAAAAGAAATAGAGGAAAAGAAAAAGAGAGTTATTTGAGTTCTTGCTTGGAGGAAGGAAGACTTGCTAGGAGAAAAAGGGAGTCCCATTCTTGGAGCTAGAAGTCATCTACTAGGAGTTCAATTTCCTTCTTCAATTAAGGTGGGTGTCTTCTTGAACTTTCTAAATTTTTTGTATCATGCATGTGTAGGAAATTTGATATTTAAAATTGATTATACATTGAGTAGTGGTTAATTTGTGATGATGATATTTAAATGAAATGCATGCTAATTGAGCGATTATCTTGTAGATAAGTTGAAATGATGTTGTTTGGGTGCATGGTAATATATTATGTTCATATTGAATGAATTGGATATAAATTTATACACAAAGTTGCTAAATCATGCAAAGAAAAGTTACTTTTTTGGATTTTGTTTGCACATCAGAAAATCGTATCTAATAAAATAGTTGGAATCTAGAACTAAAACTTTTTTTGGGAGCATCTTGTATGTGTCAGGAACATCTCTTTAAAATTTCATAAGATTTGGAGGTCGTTCACTATTTTAATAAAATCTAAACTCAGAACTGGTTAGTAGTTGACTAGTTGCTGAAAATCTGTACACATTTCGGTTTTTGATCATTTTAGCATTGTAAATGAAGTAATTTGAGAAAAGTCAGAACTAAGAACTTGTAGTAGACTCGTTAACCTTTCTAAAAAGTCCAATAAATCAAAATTTCACAAAGAATTGAATTTATAATGAATTTTACAAGACTGTACAAGTGGCAATATTTCAGTAATTCGACACTACTGTAGATTTCGAAGAATTCAGTGTATAGATACAATATTTTGGAGAAACTTATAACTAAGAAATTGTAGTAGACTTGTATACCTTTATTTTGATCTAAATAATGCAAAGTTTCATGAAGTATATAATTTTCTATGATTTTTACAAATGGCATTAAATGCAGTTTTCTGACTTTGAATTTACTGTTTTGCAAATGATACTTAAACGAAGTGATTGAAAATATTTTCTCACTGTTTTAAGTTATATTTTGGAAAAATAAAGATCATATTCATGCTTAGATGAGATGTGAACTCAAAAAAAAAATATATATGATTAAAGATATTAAGAATTGGTTCAAAATAAATCAAAGGAAAATGATGAGATGAATTTCCAATGATGAATTTAAAGAGATGATGTATTAATCTTAATTTACTTGTATTGAGAAAGTTTGATGAATATGAAAAGTGTATTATGAAAATGAATAGTTTGAGATTTTACTTCATGATTGATAAATAACAATGAATGAAAGGATTAATTGAGATGTGAATAAATGAATTTGAGAACATGAATAAATGAAATTAAGAATATGAATTATAGGGTATGAGTACCCCAAAGTTGTTGAACATGAAAAGATGTTGATTCTAGAGGCTTAGTGAGATCCAGGTACTGGCAAAGGAAAGAAAATGAATAATTGATTTTGAGAAAGGGCCAGTATGGGCTATCGTTCTCAGTGTATGATTTAAGACTGGTAGGAAGGTAAACTAGTTCTAGGTGATATTATTTATTCATGTTTAAACTTAAGGATTAGGCACTAAGGGGAGATGTAATAAAACTTGGGCAAACGTAAGTGGGGCACGTCTATATAGTCGGACGGTGGATTCTGGGACTGGAATCCGTACTCGTGGAATGTCTAAACCTTATTTTGTTATCGTAGTAGGATTTCATGGCGAGCGATTTAACCCTATAATGTGGAGTACGTAGGTGCTTGCCATCGGACCTATGTAGGATGGGGTGTATAGAATCCGAACAAGTATGCATTAGTGTCATTGTAGTATAACATCTACATTAGGCATTAAGTCATATCATACACTAACATGTTTAGGATAGTCACTCTTTACACTTTTATATGCATTCAAGTTTGTGTTTGTTAAAGTAAGAGATTTCGTTATAATACAACATAGAAAGGATCGCTGTTTATAGCATTGCGTCGGTTGTAAGCAACCTAGGAAGCACGGATACTTCCAAATGGCCAACGTACCCGTGTCGGGTGCGTATCGGGTGCATATACTCCTTGGGTACTCTCGAGTGCGTACCCAAGGAGCACCCAATTTTTTAAATGCATTTTTCACAACTTTTTGACAACTATATTTAAATAAATGCATGAGGTCCTAGAGTAATTTCAAAAGTTTGTTGTTTACAATTATGCGCAAACACAAAACAAGACTACCCAAAGATTTGATCGTTAGATTATCATTTCTTTTCTCTAAAATGCTCATAATTATAATGTATTCTTATAATTCTATGAAATGGTTTAAATGTCTGCATTTTTAATAAGAAAAATATTTTATATCTATAAATATTATATAAATTATTTTATATTTAACATACCACCAACGTACCCGTATTCTACTTTTTCATAAAATCACGTATCTCCGTATCCATGTCGTGTCGTACCCGCACCCCGTACCGGTATCCGTGCTTCATAGTAAGCAACTGACGTGCCCACAGATTTTCAGTGCAGGGCTTGATTGGATTGGCAAGGACTTAAAGACGGTTAATGATAAATATTATATTCATGATTAAAGCTGCTGATATTAGGGTTGTTTTCATGTTGTATTTTTATTAAACTTCCGTTGTGTAACTCTGTAATAAACATTGTTGTGTAAATAAAAAGTTTTAAATTTTAATTGTAAAATTATAGAAAATGAAGTAAAAGATCATGTTGTACTACGAATTACATGTAAATGAAATTCGGGGTGTTACACCGGGGGCCCAAGGCGAAAGACCCAAATAATTATTCTTAGGGCCCTTAATTACAATATAATTTTTTATGCCCAAAATACATGCTTATATTTACAAGGGGAATACAAATTTGGGGGCCCCTAAAAGTGCAAAAAAATCGGGGTCCTGAGGCGGCCGCCTCACCGGCCTCAAGGTGAGGATCGGCCCTGCAAGTGTAATTTCCTCAATCCTTCTACAACTTTGAAGTTTTCATCTAGTGGCAGGGTCTTTCACATATGATATTAGAGCACCCCATGTTCGAATCTCATTGAGTGTGCTTTTATCTATGTTTGGAATTATTATTAAAAAATATTATCTCATTGCGCACATCCAAGTCTGAGTCCACAATTTGTTTGACATTTATCTTGTTTCTTAGGCCCATTAAAAAACGGGCGCTCGACATGTGGGGGTGTGTTAGGATACAAGTGAAATTCCCTCAACCTTTCTACAACATCAAAGTTTTAGCCTAGTGGCAGGATCGTTCACAGATACAATGGGAAAAATATTCTAGAATTAGATAAGATCTTTACTTGTTTGGTCCATGTTTTAATTTAGTTTGTTTAGGCAGATATCCTTCTTCCACTCTCTAAATTTCTCTTTTCCCTATCCTTCCGAAACCCCTTTTTCAATCCCCTTTCTTCCTATTTCTTCAAATCATTATGCGTCAACCATTCTATCACTCCTTTGAACCATCTTAATTCAAATGTGCATTGATTGAAGTAGTAGAAGAGAATCAACAATTTCTATTGCCCTAACCATCTTAAGAGTATCTTCCCAATCTTTTACTTAGATGAAGGTTCCCCTAGCTTCCTCTGAATGCACTTGTTCATTTTTGTCAAGTATCAACATCATTGTTTCAGCCCAGTCGTTTTTTCAACATGTTTCTTAATTACCTAATATCCATTTTATTCTTTATCTTTAACTAGTATTTTCACGTGCGATGCACGTTTCGATAAGAGTTGGAGAATTTTCACGTGCGATATATGTGTTAAGAAATAGTTTTGGAGTTGGACATGCGTTGCACGTGATTGGAAAAAATATTTTGAAAAAAAACTACTATTTTTACATGCAATGCACGTGTTTATAAGTAAAATTTGAGTTGTACGTGCAATATTTGTGTATGTTTGGTGTTAAAAAATATTGAAAATTTATTTTGCACGTGCATTGCACGTTTTAAATAGGTGGATTTTTTTTGTTTGTTAGTTTTTGTTGTAATTAATGGGAGAGTTTGAGTTGCACGCACAACACACGGGTTTGTATGTTGACAAATTACAACTCCAACTCTCCCATTATATATAGAGATTTTGCACGTGCATTGCACGGACAACACACGGGTTTGTATGTTGATAAATTACAACTCCAACTCTCCCATTATATATAGAGATCATGAATTCCAGGTGATCATAGCAACCTAATAAAAATTTTGCAAATTAATCATACTCTTATAAATCATCTAAGGTGACAATACAACAAAAACTCCCTGTGGTCATGAAAACCTCTTGAATAACCAATGGAAACTAAACCAAATGTAACTAAGGACCCCAAAAAAGTTGGTTCTTTAAAACTTATGGCATAAGAGAAGGCATGAACGAATAATAGCTTGGCCTTTCAACTCATAATCCTCGCTACAGCAACTCAACTTCCAAATGTTTTTGAGTCCCCAAAAAAAAAAAAAAATCCAGGAGCTTAAAAACTATCAAGCATAAATAAAAAATATATGATATTACTTTGGAAAATTCCTTGAGTACCAGACTTGAACTTTTGTTTGAGTTTCAAGAATGTTAATGGGTATAGCCAAAACCAAGAGCAAAAGAACCAGAAAATTGAAGAAACCTTCTTTTAAATAAATGCAGTATAATCATTTCACTCCAGGCCATAAAAAAAAAATCAAAGCAACAAAGACTATTGAAAATGACAATGACTATAAACTGAGCATAAAGTATCCAAAAACATGCCATAGGTGAGCTAAACTTTCCAGATTAAGATATTTTCTTCCACTTTTACCAGTTAATATTATACCTGTGTAAATAGCTGCGTCCTCGTTCTCAGAGGCTACAAAAACAAGAAAATGTACATTAGATTAATGTTGGTTTGCCAACATAGTTTAGCAGTGTAATAGAATCATCATATTGATCAAGTACAAGCCAAATTAGAAAAATGTTAAAACATTTGTAATGGAGAAGAATCATAACCATACAGGGGAAATTAACTTTCATGGCAAAGGAAGATTATCAGAAAGAAGTCCAAACAGTCTCAAATTACTGTATCCAAATGGAAGTTATGCTCACATTGTTCTGCATCTTAAAATTATTAATAAGCCTATTTAGGCTACTTTCAAGATAAGAAATGAATTTCCACAGCTTCAAGACCGCGATAAATTTTATTGAGACAATGCGTGCAGTTTGATCTAATGCTAAAAGTGATGGTATTTTGAAATTACAAAAATATATTAACATAAAATGAACTTTGCTTTGCAATCCTATTTCATAACTAATGCTCAAGGATGACATGAGGTACATATCACCCAACTATATATACTAGATGGTTAGCAATTATTCTTATTTGCTCAATGCATGACAATTGTCATCAATTTCCAATAAGTTTGACATATAGAGATGAAAGACCTGTAAGCAACAAGCGTGAGGTCACACAAACAATGTCCACAGCCACAACCCCCACTCTCCAATCACAATATAAGATAAGGGAGTATATATACTACATGGACAAAAAAAATTATATCCTCTTGAAGGTTTCTAAGTTGGGATGGTATTAATATGTTTAAGTATTATTTAAATGGATCAGTCCATATAACCGACTTCTTGTTTGATGTTAATTGCTAGGAGGCAAAACAATATGTTAAATAGCCGGACACCATGAACAAAAGAACCCTAGAGATTAGAATTGGTTGTAATCGGCAGTATACATTGTAAACATATAGGAGAAAGAAAATTAATAAGATTAAAGAGCAAAAGGATGGATTAGTGGATATTAATTGGGGACATGGAAAGAGAGAGCATTCGCTTAGATTAGATAGCTAGAGTTAAATTTGGGGAAGATTATGGTTAAACAAATTCAAATTTTTGGGTGAGTAAAGTAGAGATGAATGAATAATGATTATGTACTATGGAACACACAAGCTTTTGGCAAATTAGGATGCCTGCAAAATGAAAGAGCAAGTAACCAAAAAGGAGGAAGGACAACATAAGCTTTTATGGTTTTCTGATAAGATGGTTATGTTCTATTTTAAGTTTTTTGTGAAATTAATTCTCTAATATCTATTTCTTTCAGTCACTTGATAATGGAAACCAGCAGAATTCAAACGATGTTTAGTACAATTACCAGGAAAAACACAAAAGTTGGGTTAGAAAATAAAGAAAAAAAACTAGTTTTCCATTGGGTGACTAAAGCAATGATTCACAAGGACCACGCGACTCATAATAGCAATGTGAAACAACTATATATAGAAGTCTATTAAGGCTAAGGGTGGCAATTGGCCCGAACCCGACCCGGGCCCGCCTAGGTCCAACCCAATAATTAGCGGGCTTGGACTAATAATTCTCGTTTCGAGTCGGGCTCCGGGTCAATTTTTTTAGGCCCGTGGAAAATCGGGTTGGGTTCAGGCCTATGTTTTCAACCTCGGGCTTGGGCCCGGGCCTATATGGGTCCGGCCCAAACCCGGCCCGTTGTCAGCCTTAATTAAGGCAACATTTAGTACTGCTTTCAAACAGCCCAAAATTACTTTCTGCACTCTTCAAGTATTTTCCAGCGCCAGACAGGTGTTTGGTAACACTAAGTAAAAGTATGTTGTACAAAACCAAATTTCCAAAACTAGCATCTTCCCCTTCCGTCAAAGCAACTTTCAGCCATGTGATCTTTTTGTTCATAACAATACTACACAGCACCTAAATATCAAGCTTACGAAAATGAAACAGCCATGACACCAACAGTCTTCTTTCGAGCTTCTGGTGCCAGGTTCTCAAAAGTGTTAAGCCAGTGTGTAGCAGTCCAATGACTGCTTCGCGCTTCACCGCTTAAACGAGTGTGGAGCGCTTCATAAATGCTGCTTAAGGTGCCACCCCTGAAATGTCAATCTGTCTTGCTTCAATTCATGTTTGGTTTTGACTTCCTAAATGCAACCCTGATATCCAGTTCGATTGTTTCATTTAAGATTCCTTACGACATTCTCAAGTATTAAGTCTAAACCACGTAAAGAAAGAAGGAAAATTAAATAGCATAACATGAGTTGAGAAATTCTTACAAGCTTTATCATCTCCCTATCATTTAAACAATATAAAAGAAAGACGATAGTCAATATATAGAACCATGTCGATTCAAAGCAAAACAAGTATAAAATAAATAATTAATAAAAAAAAGTCAATAAATATATGCAACTTATTATGAATGTATAAAATAGCTCGCCACAAAGCTCGAAATAGCTCGCTATGTAGCCTAACTCTAGCCTATGAAGCACGGACACGGGTACCAGGTGCGAGTATGACACGACACGGGTATGGAAATATGTGATTTCAAAAAAGTAGGATACGGCTGCGCTGGTGGGTACGCTAAATATAATATGCTTCATATTATATCTATAAATAAAAGATTAATTATCGTTTTAAAAAATGGAGCATTAAAACAATTTCATAGAACTTTGAAGATAAATTGTGATTATAAGCATTTTCAAAGAAAGAAATGATAATCCATGTATCGAAATCTTGGGTGTACTTGATTAGTGCTTGATCATAACTATAAACATTAAGTTTTTGAAATTACTATAGCCCGAGCATATATCCAAATACAATTGTGCCTAAAAGTTGCAAAAAAATATTTAAAATTTGGGTACTACTTGGGTACGCACCCAGGGGTACCCAAGGAGTATCGACACCTGATACGGGTACGTCAGCCTTTCGGAAGTACCCGTGCTTCCTAGACTCTAGCCCTTCCGCTACGAAACTCAGGTGCATAACTCATTTCTTACATAGCTCTGTGCTATTATCATTTAGCACACGCTATTTGTGCTTTGTAACTTAAATAGCATGCACTACGGACAATTACCTTTAATTAAATAGAAAAGGAGGAGGGAAAACGATGAGTTATAAACACAATCGATAAAACCGCTTTGTTTCCCCCCCTCGTTTTACATGTTTTCTTACGACGAAGGCACCCGATCTGTGTGACGCCTCCAGTCTCTTCAAGCAGTGACGATGACTTCAGTTTTTAACAACTAGGGCCCCTTTACTAGCAAATCTTTGTGGTTTTTTCTCTATTTTTGTTTTATACAAACGACCTTAAGAATTCTCCTATTCTTTTGAACTCCATTTTTTGGATGCTTTCGTTCGATTCTTCATGCTTTCCCCTTGCAATTGATCCTTCATGATTCCAATTTCTTAGTTATAATTCTTTGGATTTTGAAGTATAAATTTGAAAGATTAGATTAGAGTCTAAGAAGCTAGTTTACTTCATTAACATAAACACTTCTGTTTTGTACTGATTTTATGTGTGTTCTTAGGTCTTGTAACCAGAGGTCTTGATTGTTGAAAATTGATGTCCCATTTTGATGAATATTAGGTAGTTTTGAGCCTACAATTTTTTTCCTTCTTATTTTAGGGCATTATTTAGAATATATAAGAATTAGTGGATAATTAAATTTAAATTTTAAAATAAAAAATAAAAAATCTTCATAGCTTACGCTATTTACGATCTGCGCTATTGGTGGCTTGATGCTACACTATGTGCTATCACTATTTTTAACATTGCTATTATTCATAAACATTTACTTTCACAGAAGTGGCATAAAAACCTAAAAGTGCTCCAATTATCCTTAGTTGACACTAAAATAAATTTGTCATTTAAACTTTTGTCCATCCTATCCTGAAAGTTAGTGGCAAAGTTTAGAGTAAGCAAACATGCAAACATGGCAGTTTATTTGGATAATCAAGTAAACCTAAAATCCTTGCAATTAAGATGTTCATAAGAAGAATATATGACAGAAAAAGAAGCAATTGCATAGTATAAAGCAAGGACGCAGGACAGATTAAATTAAATCTGTAATAGGGTAAAAATAGCTACTCAAAAGAGTGAAGTTAAATCTAGTACTACTGTCAATTTCTATTGTTAAAAAGTAAGAACCGGAATAGGACAACAATCAATAACACTTACACCCTCAGTACAACTGAATAAAAGGCTAACCAATGCTTTCCACTGTAGAAAGGCTTCAAGCGATTGCCCCATCTGCATGCATTGAAATGTCATTCAGCTAAAAGAAACATGGATTGACCTAGAAGTTTACATCAACAAGAAATTACCATGAATGCTATGAAAGCGAATTGCAGTTCACCCAAGAGTAAATCATCCGCACCTTCAAAATCTTTCATGAGAATGGCTTCTAGTAATTTTGTCTGGAATCAAAGAAGCACTTATGAGTGAAAATTCCATTGCTTTCACATATGGGTTGCCATGTCAAGATTCAAGATTTACACCATATGCAAAAACATTTCACAAAGAAATATAGCTACAAGCATGTCTTCTAACAGTAAATATAAGGACTTCATCCATCATTGCTCAATTCAACATCAAATTACAAATATTGACAAAAAACTGACATAGTATGCTTAACAATTTTATTCATTAACAATTCATTATCAATTAATCTTAATACCAAATTATCCAAGATACCAAGGAGATTCCCAAATAGTAGAGTTCATTAAATCAATCTTTGTAATATTGCAACAGATTCCAAGACACTGATTACCTCTAATCAAATTCCTACTCCATATCACTCTAGCATAACGGATAGATGGAAGTGATGGTGTTAAGCACATTATTTTGAAGAAAAAAATGTTAAGAAAATAAAGTTAATAAAAAGTGACATATGACCAAGTTTTCTAAGTAATGTGTAATGTCACCAAGTCCACAAACTAATAGATCTTATCATAATCCTAAGTTCCCATTTCTTCATAAACGTTGCATAATATTGCTACAATGAACAATATTTTACAAGTTAATATGTGAAACCAACTTTGACAGACCGAAAAACTGTATGTTTGGTAACTAGCCCTACAATGAATACTCAATGCTTCACACTATTTTTCTTTGGACTGATCTGTTAAATATCAGGCTTCTGCAGTCAAAGCAAAACAGTAAATATAATGCAGTTAGACATGAGCATTCAGATCTATTCTGCATCTACTTTATGAAAATGATGAGTATAGAGAACATACTTTGTCGAGGTTCAAAGAAGTAAGTTCTTCAACAGAGATATCCTTATGCTTGACAACATGAGGGATAGTTGTGTAATAACATCTTCGGTTCTGAGCTTGAGCAGAAGAAGGCGTTGAGAACTTACTATCCCTTAACTGCTCAACCAATTTCCTCTCCATGGCTGTTCTCGGAGTTTTCTCACTTGGTCCAGATTCATAAATTACGGAGATTTCACCTCCTATCGGTTCTACATGGATAAAGGCAGAATTAGATGAGAATAAACAAGATGGACTATAGAAAAGACGATGACATTTTTGTCATTTCTAATGAAAAGTGAATTAAGCATTGAAAACAGTTACAGACCAGAATATAACATTTCCACAATTTGACTGTTCAATAACCAAAAAGTTGAATAATCAAAATTTTATAAAAAAAGGAGATCAGTTCAGCCAGTTTGTTACCTCACCCTACATATTTCAGCCATACAAACGAATACACACCCTAAGTATCTAAACATCAAAAGGATGAAAATCAATAATTGTTTCAACCAGTCATAATTTCCAACCCCAGGTATTCTTTGGAATAATCCATAATAACCATTCCTAACTCTAACTAAACATAATTTCTAACTCTAGTTTCTTTTCTTTTCATTTTTTTTTTTTTTTTTTTGGCATTAGGTTGCTCCCGCCCACACTGGGGGAGAGAGGGGATTATCCAACATCCCTAATTAATTCCATCTAAGGCCGGAATTGAACCTAGGACCTCTCATTTAAGAGTGAGAAGTCTTGTCAACTGCACTATTAGTTCTATACATATTTTTCCTTTTTTTTTGGAATTCAGCCGTAACTCTAACTAAACATAATTTATAACTCTAGTTACTCTTCTCATATTATTACCTCTTTCATGCCTCTTTTTCTCACTAGCATCTCCCATGTCTTCCACTCTCATGACAAAGGGATCATGAAAAAATACCAAGGCACGTAAGGGTGGCCATTTAAACCCAACCCGACCTGGACCCCACCCAAGTAAATAAGCTTTGGGTCAATTCTGAACCAACCCATATATTTAGACAGATAAGTGGGTTGCATTTGGGCAACCCATCTGACCCAGTTATGACCCAACTACATTTCAAAAAAGAAAGCCCAATTATCAAATTCAACTTTCTCAAGCTTATTCCCAAAAAAGATAATTAAAAATGAAGTAAAGAAAAAAAAAACTGAAACAGAGAGATAGAATGTAACAGACAGAGAAAGAGAATAAAAGAAGAGAGAGAAACAGCGGACCGAACAAAGAAAAAAATACATATTGCTATGCTACTATATCCTAAAGGGCTATCTTCCATTGTAAACATGCAAACTACTTAACCCGTCATTGACAATAACATGTTAAGGCATATTAAAAGTGAACCCGTTGTTTTCAAACAACGGGTTCATTATAACTTAACCCGTCGTTGCCAATGACGGGTTAAGTGGTTTGCACGTTTGCAAACACTACAGTACGTTTGCAATGGAAGGTTTGATAGAGAAATCTTTCATTGCAAACGTACTGTAGCGTATGCAAACGTGCAAACCACTTAACCCGTCATTGACAACGACGGGTTAAGTTATAATGAACCCGTTGTTTGAAAACAACGGGCTCATTTTTAATATGCCTTAACCAGTCATTGCCAATGACGGATTAAGGCATATGCACGTTTGCAAATGCTACAATAGCATTTGCAATGGAAGATTTCCTTATATATATATAATCTTATTGCTTTTCTTGCACTATTATTATATTGTAAAAAAATTCTAAAATCCCAAAAATATAATATACATACAAAAATCCCAAAAGACCAAAGACATTTTATCTTTTGCATTTCTCATCTTATAAATATAAAAAAGCCCATAAAAATATCATTTTGCATCTTTCTTTTCTTATTTTGCATTTCATATTCATATAGTTGCATCACACACACTTACACACACATACACTATTTACATTTTAGCATCATTCTTGCATATTCACACCATCCATCTTCGCATATGTCATTTTGCTCTTTTTATACGAGTGGATTACACCTCTATTTCACCTGTACTTTCCATATGCGTAAATTTTCCACATACATATATACTCACAAACACCCATACACCTATTTCCTTGGGGTAGGAGATAGCTTTGGCTAAAATCTGCCAGTTGGGATCTTATTTGTAACTCTACTATAATACTCCATTTGTAACTCATCTTTTGATATTCAATGAAATGTGTAAACTAAAAACTAAAAAAAAGCATTAACCAATAACTCCTCTCTCTCTCTCTCTCTCTCTCTCTCTCTCTCTCTCTCTCTCTCTGTGTGTGTGTGTGTGTGTGTGTTTGTGTGTGTGTGTGTGTGACAAAAAGAAAACCAAAATTTGTGGTATCGCAAGTATTACCATTTACCAGCAACCTGTGGGTACATGTACAACAAATGGTGACCCGACCAATTTTGCACAAGTTCTTTTGTTACCCGAACCATGAGACCTGTATTCACGAGCACCTGGCCCAATCCATTGCCATGTCTAACACGCTATTAAAACGTTTGCTTCTGGATGAAGTTGAAAGTAACTGTATAGTAGATTAATCTAGAGGTTCTCACATGCTATTAAGCGAGTGCTTCTGGATGAAATTGAAGTAAATGCATAGTAGATTAATCTAAAGGTTCTCACATGCTACTAAAGCAAGTGCTTCTGGATGAAGTTGCAAGTAAATGTATAGTGGACTAGTATAAAGGTTCTACTTCAAGAAACATTGTGCATAAAATCAGAATTCAGGACTTCACAATTTAGAATCAACACAATAAACGATAAAATAGTTTCAACTCGGAGTCATCTGACCATAGCATATTATTTTAGAGAAGTAGGATCCTCAATAGATAAAAAATTGTTGTCATCATAAGCATAATCATGCAAGGCTGATGCAGTAGATATAAAGAAATTTTGGCATTACTAGTCAGACTCATAATGTATGCCTTGTTTTGTTGACATAACTGATAATAGCATAAAGTATAGGGTAAAAAAGAGTAACAATCCAATTGAAATTCCAAAAGGTACTTGAAAATTGAAATACAGTGCAGTATAGTACCGATCCTTTCGATAGTGTCCTTGCTTATGTAACAAGAAAGCTGCCTCCAGTCTCCAAAATGTTGCAAAGCATAGGGCCCTAGTTGGCGATCAAACTCAAAGCGTTTCACTGCTTCACAATACCTGACTTCCTAAGAAAATGCATGTTTTAGTACCAGATCTAACAATTGATCTCGAGACCATTCCTTGAGTTTAAAAAGAACAAGTGTTAATTAGAAAGGAAAAACTTATTGATGAACATAATAAAATGGAATCATGTAACTCATTGTAAGAAAAGCAAATGGTAGGTCTATGAATAAATGCACAAATGTTGCATGAAACGTGACCAATATCTCCAATGGTTTCATGACCAATATTTCCAATGGCATGATATCTAGCAGTTCATCGAGATACAAATTTAAGCACATGCAATGAATATACAACCACTCTATCATATCTTTCTTTAACCAAGCTCTTCAATATGTACCTTATTTATGACATATCAAATCATCCACAGGCTCACCCAGAAAAATAAGAAACTAGGAGATTTGGGTTAAATGAAAATCGTTAAGACTAGTCATATACCTATTTGACGTATTTGGTACAAAGGATTTTAATTGTATTTGATATGTTTAGATACTTTGCTGATTTTGTTTCTTACTGTGTTAAAACATGATAATTCTGAACTGTATTCTGAGGTTTGAATTGCCGGTAGCCAGTGTGTGTTTCTCTTATGAGATCACAATTTTGTATGATGCTCCAGCATTCACTTCTGTAGCTACTCTTTATTTTTATATATTTGTTGGTTGGAGTCCCTTAGGACTCTACCTATTTCGTCAACAACAACAACAAAAAAGTATTTACTGTCTTGAATTCTCAAGTTTCATTGTGATAAATTTATTTTTTTAAAAAAATTTCCATGTAATATGTTGCAAGTGACCTTTACATCATAATATCTGGTAGATATTTTTATATATAATAAGCATGTATTTCCCAAAGGATTGTATATCATCATTCATAATCAATGAAATTGTGGTTATTCCATTCTAAGTGAAATGCTTTGAATTCCCCAACATGATCAACTTTAGACTTGTTACATGTATGATTATTTAAATATTTAATATATTTACTTCTCCCTCTACTAATGAGAGTTGTTACTCTCAATGAACCTTACTCATCCGGTTGTAATTAAAAATTTCAAAGACACAGAGTACAAGTGAATGATTAGAACACATGGAGAACCTTTCACATGGAAGGAGTTCTAGTTATTGGTTTTGTAGTTTGATTTAGTAATTCAAGCATAATTTTCGTGTTCTTATTCAAATATAAGTTTAATTGATTTGAAGAATGGTTGTGATAAGTGCTTACACAATTAAGCACACAATTGAGTTATCTGAGGCTTATTTAAGTTGGTAATTTGGTTACTCTATTATTTTTGGAATGTATCTTGAGTACGCATCACCAATGTCATGTGTCCACTATTATGTTGTGCATATTTGTATAAATTAGTTCGTTTATAACATACTTCAAACCTCTCTCCCCTATTGTCTGCATCATCATTATAGCCCCCCCCCCCCTCTCTCTCCCCCCCATCATCATTATATTTAACAAACTATTAAAGTAGTGCTTAGTTTAGTCCGACATTGGTAAACTTAGTAGTTTTGGGTTCAAAATTGGTTCAGTTTGGACTGTTTGGTTTGATTCAGGTTTTGTATGTTATTGGAGGTCGGGATTGGATTGTTGCGGATTTGGATGGGATTGTGGATCTGGACGGGGATTGAGTCAGTTTGGATCTGGATATGTTGTCGGGATAGAGGGTGTTGATGGTGGCGGCTCATGGTGTTAACGGTGGTGGCCGAAGAGGATGAGAAGATCGGGTTTGGATCTGGTGTGATTGGAGGAATCCGGTATCTTAGAAAAAAAAAACAAGAAGCAATATGTTGTCGCTAAATCAAGTACAGAATCTGAATACCGAGTCATCAAACATTTGGTCTCCAAAGTTATATGGCTAAGATCGCTTCTTCGAGACTTGGCGATCTCGTTATCATCTCTAATTCCACTCTATTGCGATAATCAAGCTGCTATGCACATTTCTAAAAATTCAGTGTTTCATGAGCGCACAAAAACATATCGAAGTCGATTGTCACTTCGTTTGTGATGAATGGGAAAAAAATGTGATTTCATTCTCATATGTCTGGTATGGTGAACAACTTGTTGCACTGCCTCCTAAATTTTTTCAAACTTTTTTGAGCAAGCTTGACTTCGACAATATCTACGCACCTACTTGCGGGGAAGTGTCGGTAAAATAGGTAGTTTGCTTTTTTTTTTCCTCTCCTATATATCGGAGGCATTGTATTTAGTTATAATAATCTAATAAAGTTTATTTCTTTCTCATACTATAAGTTAATACAAACCATGAAACATTCAGCAACAATCTTGTTCAATGTTAACCTATGAAGACAGAATATCACATTATGCAATATATCTATACTAATATGCATGGGAGAAACTTGAATTTGGTTACTCTTTGAGGGTAATAAAGGAGGCTCCAACATATGTGTTGCCACATGCCTCGGAGATGACAATTGTTGAACGAATTGGATTCCAATACATGTATTATGCATGCAACGAATTGGATTCCAATACATGTATTATGCATGCAACGAATTGGATTCCAATACATGTATTATGCATGCATTGAGGAGTAAATGGACTTATCATCATGAAAAAAAACGTGAGTGCATTGGACGAGCTAATAACCTAGTATATGTGCACGTGCATGTGTGTACATATACAGATGCATTTTTATATTTGTGTGCAGGTTTATGCATATGTTTCCTTCATATAAAGATAGCCAGGACAAACAACAACCTCGTCTTCTGAAACTTTTACCAAGCGCTCCTCTTGTTGATGCCATTCACGAACAACTACCTGCAGCAACAGTGGAGATAAGTAACGCTAACGTCGAAGATGAGAACAGGCTTAGTATTAGTATGGAAATCCTGAATAAGTAAAATATGACCAGGACAAACACATTCATCTGATATTTCAAACACAAAATACTGGAGGGAGAATTCATTTCGCAGGAATGTCACTCTATGCTATCAAGAGCAAAGTAACATACATTTAAATGTCTTTTCTTCCTTTCAAAAGAGTAAATGCTCACAAGCAATGAATATATACAACTATAAGGAAGTGCTGCATAAAGATCTTCACTGATCCAACTGTACACTAACAATTCAAGTTTATCTCAGAATCAACTCCAAATTCTAAAATTTATTGTAGCCATCAAACTCAACCATTCAATGTTTGATCGATTCATAGTTCACTCTTGCATAGGGCCATCTCATTCTCTTAATGTTCTTCCAAGTTTATCCAACGGCCCCATATGGACTTGATGTGAGTAAGAAGTTTGATCATTACTAAATTTTCAACCCCAAAAATTATCATTTGAGTATGTACAAGATTTGACCTCCCTACCAACAAGACAATATCACTCAAAAGATATATATTGCAAAACATATCACTAATATAAGAGCAGGTAAATTTTGCCTTGATAAGTTTTGTGGATCGAACGAGCCAAGCTCAAGCCTGCGAGAAACTTCATCAATAAAGTTGCGGAAAACCCATTTAGGAGATTAAAGGCCAAATGGGTTGGGGGGGGGGGGGGGGGGGGGGGGGGGGGGGGGTAGGGGGTACATGACTATAGTGAGATGTCAATAACACGCTAATAATTTCGGTCGATCTTAGATTATCTGAATTTCTCAACTCACACAATACAGATATAGCTTATAATAGATATATGCTGAATTGGATAACATGATTATCTAACATATATAAATTCAGCAAAAGAATCAAATACATAGATTGTAGATATAACACTGTTCACAAGGGATGAAACCAAAAGGTGATACAAGGAAAGAACAAAAACATCAACTGGAGTATGAATTGCCTCATAAATATCAGCCTGCTCATGTACATGCAAATATGTAGTTTAAAAGATGCAAACAACTAAAAGAATATACATGCAAGTAAGGGAGGAGTTTCAGCATAAAGTTAAGGCTCTAAGTGGGTAGAGAAAAACTGATGTAATACCTCGGAGGGGTTTGTAGTAATGAAGAAGCCAACGATTGGTGAAAACTCATTTCCTTCTCTATATGCATCACGAGATACAAAAAAATAAAATTAGATATGCAAATTAATTAAATAATGTTCAATGAAACAAATGACACAAGCTTCAAAAAAAAGGAAAGAAAGAAATTAGTCGTCCGCCCAAAGAGATAGATGCAATTTACAGTAGTAAAGATCATTAACCCCTCAAGCCCAAAGCCGTAAGTATAACATCAGACAAGTCAAGCTTTATTGTTATCAAGAATGTTCCTACCGGAACGGATTGGCCGTGGAACATAAGCCTTCACAAAAGATGTGACAAGATTAATTGCCAACCTAACTTCAAAATATGATGGTTTAATGGTACATTCAATTCTAAGGTACATATAAAATCAAAGGGAAAACGGCATACATTTCCAAGCATAAATGAACTTTGTGCTGGTTTGCAGCAAGGTTTTAAAACTAGGGTGCGGGAGCGGATTGGGTTTTCCAAATATTTGGATAGTGATCTGTATCGGATGGATAGGTAGTATCGGATCTGCATATCGGGGTTTTTTCATCCGGCATTTTTTAAAATTAAAAACAATTATCTACTATAATTAAATTATTTTTAAAAAATAATAATTTTTTTTCTAAAATGAATTGATGAATATAAATAATTATGTCTACAAATTTAATATTTTCTTTTACAGACTTAACATTTTGATTACTTTCAGAGAATTATTAATTTAGAATAAAACTAGAACAATGAAAATAGGTAAACCAAATAATACAAATTTTATTTACATACAAGGAAAAAAAAATTTAAAAAAAGCTAACATGGAATAATGCTCATTACAAAATTACATCTTCATTGCTTGGAGGATCCACATGAACCGAAAAATTCAAATATTGAATTTTTTTAATCATAGGATCGGTGGTTTAGGGTTGGGATCGAACCGATCCCGAGATTTAGGGGTTGTTTCAGAGCGGCCCCTTGAAAAACAATCCTAATCGGCTGGATAGGATCAGGATCGACCGATCTTTAAAACCATGATTAGCAGAAATCAGACCCGTCTGAAATAGATACTCTATAATCCAACTAAACAGTAAGGGATATATATATATATATATATATATATATATATATATATATATATATATATATATATATATATATATATATATTCCCCAACATTGTGCTTTTGTGGAATATTGGCCTTAGTGCCTTATAAAGCAGAAAGAAAGAACACTCCAGAAAGCAGAAAACAACCCAAAGGATGGTTTAAAGGATGCCACCTACATTCACCCTAACAATAGCAGTGCTATAATAAAATGGTATTGACAAACCTTAAAAGGTAAAATTTTCTGTCATGCTTCATCGGCTCAATCATGGAAGTAAAGTGGATAAGTAATTCATAGTAGAAGAAAGCAACATGGACAAGAAATTGGAAGCAGAAGAGCAAAATTTAAGCTCAGCAGTAAACACACTATAGAATTGAAATCTTAGCTCATAAAGCCAAACTACTGAACACTGCAAGTACACTACACCATTCTCCACACCATATATATCATTTGCATATCAACAATGCAGATTGTTTATAAGAAAAGCCAGCTTGGAAAGAAAAGGGTCCAAAGTTCAATTTGAAGATGTGTCACTAAGATAAATGTAACACAAAAATCATGTAATTGATATCTACCATGGATTAGCCTTACTTGTTTGTCGAGCAGTAGTAAACAAAATGTGGACCAGGTGGAATCATTTTTATACCCTTAAAAACCGGGCCCACTGAAAACACCTGAAAAGAGAACGAAGGTTGTTAGGTGTGAATGTGTGATTGGGGTCTAGGAAAGGATTTAGGGAATAGTGATTGAAAATAACCTATGAACAAAAACAACCACTGATACAGATCGTGTTAAGACTTATAAATGAAAAGTAGTTGAACCTCTCAATAGAAAATCTGTAAACTGGTAATCCATAGACCAAATTCATTAAAAATTGTCTCATTAGTAGAATTTAGAGACTAAATCTAACATATTTGTATATTAAGGCAATACGATTGCCTGATATTCATTGTCACTAGCCTTTGGATAAAGTATTTTCTCACGCAGGATTAGAAATCCAGGTCAATTAAGAACCTCATAATCGGAAAAATACTAATAAATTACTATAGCAATCAAACCCCAGTTATTCTACTTACCAAGTGAGCGGTGCAAGGCTTTGCACGTGGCGGAAAGGCCCACATGAGGGAAATGTTATGATTGCTTAAATACATTGGTGCTACAGAACTCTTAGTTAAAGGCTTAAAGCTTTTCATTAAAGTAATTTGTTACGTTAATGCATAAATAA
The DNA here is from genome assembly GCA_017893485.1 of Hemerocallis citrina. Classification (NCBI taxonomy): domain Eukaryota; kingdom Viridiplantae; phylum Streptophyta; class Magnoliopsida; order Asparagales; family Asphodelaceae; genus Hemerocallis; species Hemerocallis citrina. Next base: position 260,602,675 of record CM030363.1, read on the forward strand.
CACATCAATGCTACTCGTATTCCAGAACGGCCAACCCACCAATAAAACATGGATTGAATGGAGGTTTTCAACATCAATGATAGTTCAAGTTGATACATGGCCTACTGGTGGGTAACAATAATTCAACAAAGTAAATAATCGCAGCCATCCTTTCAACAAAACTACTAAACGAAAAATTTTGAGTTCAAAGTGATATGAGATGACCACATCACAACTCTAAAACCAGCCTAAACAAAGTTTAACGACCACAGGAACACCCATAAGAAAAAGGAACCCGGCCTTTGCAAAAGCAACAGTCAAAGCACATCTCAAACCTTTTTCGACTTAATGTTCAGCATCAAGCCGACAAACATTTTGAATCGTTCCGTTCTTCCGTCAACAAATGTAATGGGAGACGGCAAGGGATATTGTGGTAAAGCCTCTTAGCTGTAGGCAAGAAATTTTGGGTTCAAATCTCACTTGCATCATGCTACAGCCCAGTCTCAAATAAAATAAAATAATGAAATCTAATGGGATGATTGTGTGTCACTAGCCGGCCTCTCTTTGGAGCTAACACATGTACTGCACGTGTCTCCCATACTAAATATAAACGACATTGAAAGTCGATGATAATCATTATGCATTGGGAAAAATGAAGCTCCTGCCGGACTAGCCTTACGTCTAGAGGCACCATTAAATTGGTGGAATTGGCACCTCAGGTTCTCTCATCTACCTTAAAGTTGTGAGCAAGAAACAAGACTAAACATCATTAATAGTGTATATTGGATTGAATTTATGAGAAAACCCATTAATGGGCACCTCATGATTTCCCTAACAAACAGAACCTTTCGAGGGTTTTCAACAGAAATCCAAAATGAATCAATCAAAGACTGACTAGTTTGAGGAATGTAGAGAGGGGGGAGTTAGTTGGTTACCTGAGTATCGATGCCGAAGAGAGTGGATTGTGGGACGTTGAGTAAGAGAAGAGTTGCCCCATTCTTAGCCATCTCCAACGCTGCTGCTTCATCCATTCTCTCTCTCTTGCTCGCTCGCTCGCTATCTCTAAGTCTTAATACTCGAAGGAAGACGAAGGTGGGAAGGTTCGAGAGCGGCGTCTGTAATACTGGCCTCCATCTGAGAAGGCCGATTTTAAGTAGTGATAATTTAGCACGTGCAAAGCGCGTGAATGAGGAGATAACTGTATTTGACTGGTTTCCTTTTCTTTCCTTCTTTTTTCTCATTTTGGGTAAAGAAAGATGATTGTATATTTGTATTTTTTTTCTTTTATAAATAGAGATGATTGTATCCCTATAATTTTTTTATTTATGCATATTTTCGAAACTATTTGCAAAAAAATGACAGTTGACAAACTAATTATGCTCGGGGACTTAACAACTACATTCGTCATTCTCAACGGTAAATTTAGTTTTTTCATGCTCGTCATTGGGACACAACTAGTTCAATTCTATTTTTTTTTAGAAACTTGATATTCCCAACGGCGAGTTCAGCTCAAAAATTTCAAAAAAAAGACTCGTTGTTCCCAACAACGAGGTTCTTTGTACTAGACTCGCTGTTGGGAATAACGACTGTGAACTTTTTGACATTTCACAGAGAGTGAAAACTTTCACTCTTTGTTGGACTTAGTGAAATTTCCAAAGAAGAACTCGATGTTCTCAACAGCGAGAGGAAATGAGCTACACTATTTTTTGGGAACAACGAGTCTAGTGGGCCACCATTTTATTCACCCGAATTCATTCACTACTTCTCTCATTTCACTCACTTCTCTCTAACCTTTATTCATTTCCTTCTTCATTGAACCAAAACCATAGCTCTCATCTTCTTCTTTTACCTCATTCGTTGGTTGATAATTTCACTTAGGGGAATCTCTAACATTCTTCAACAAATCTCTATCGACTACATTCATTTTTTTATTATCACAAGTATCCACATAAAGGTATGTTTTAACTTGACTCATACAATGTATTTGGATATGGTTAGGGTTAGAGTTAGGATTATGTTTTAAATTGAATGTAGGGTTAGGGTTAGGAATTGAAGAGGGGTTGTGTTTGGTTTCAAGTAATTGTTGGATTTTTGTTATGCACATAAAGTGTTCGATGTATTGCATAAGTGATCAAATTGTTAGTTATGCACGTTAGGTGTTTGATGTATTGCATTAGAGCTGACAATTGAATGTAGGTGACCCTACCTTTGTTAGTGGCGACATGATTGTGATCAATTGGCTTCGTATGTAGTTTATTGTAGGTAAAAAATGTTAAAAGACAAACCGAGAAATGCATTGTAGTTAATTAAATGTTGCATTTTTTGCAGGCTCATAATGACGCAACCTAGCGGTTCTAGATGTCGTCCTTCTATTGCATCCGAGTAGGAAAAGCTCCTGCAGTGGTAAGAGTTCTTTTTATAGTTCTGCATTCCATGATATATATATATATATATGTCTTTCATCCAACCATTATCGTTTAATGTCAACTATCGTTTATTCCGATGTAGGATGTTACTGACGCCCCTATCGATGTTCCCCAAACACAACATGCACGTGCAGATGTATCTGGGTGTCTCTGTCCAATAGACCCCTCACTTCTTAGGATGCAAGCCTCTCACTGATCGGGTTTTGTATGGAAATGTGAGTCGAAGGACTTGACATTCCGAAAGCACAAAAATGTTGCCCCTACACGATTGCATTATCCCATACTTGGTGGAAGCGGAATTCTATGGAGTTGCAGTCATGGGGTCAGTGAAGTTGGATTGGAGTCTTCTAATAGCTCTAGTCGAGAGATGGTGGTCGGAGACTCATACATTCCACCTACTGCATGGAGAGATGACGGTGACTTTACAAAATGTTTCATTAATTACAGGACTTCGAATAAATGGTGTAGTTGTGACTGGAAGCTGGGGTGGCGATAAGTTCCATCTTGTTCGAGAATACCTTGGTCAGGATACAACCGAATCGGCTTTTATTGGCACATCTCTTAAACTATCAGCTGGGGCAGCGATAAGTTCCATCTTTTTTTTGGAGGTGTGATGTTTTCCAACTCAACAGGCAACCAAGTACCGTTGATGTATTTGCAGTTGATCATGGACATTAGACAAGCCGGTCGGTTTAGTTGGGGTAGTGTGGCTTTTGGCCGTCCTTTACAGGAATTTGTGTCATGGTTCTTTGAATAATGTACAAGCGGAGAGGTATACCCGCCGCACGAACCTATAACACTACATTGCACGGTGTCACAGGGATAGGTCATTTTCCCGATATTGACTAGGTCGGATATCACCGTACTTATGTCTACTCTTGGAATGAGCGCCGAAACGAAATGATCATTGGCAAAATTCCTCTGTATGATGGATGAATGCATGAGGCATACATGGCTTGGTATACCCGTATTACGCAGCTGGTTATCGCACCTCCTACCACTGCGCCAGCCCGAGTGATACTTCCGATACCAATGCGAGAGAGGGAACCATCTCCCGGCCACTCATCACAATAGCCCATGTTCCAACCAAAGGCAAAGACATTGGCAACTGTGGTAAGAAAGTCTAATAACTATATGACACATTTATAGTTCGTATCACACGATTATAGTTAGTATCATATGGTTATCATTTATAGTCCGTATCACACGATTATCATTTATGGTTCGTATCACACGTTCGTATCACATTTTATGACCAATTTATCTTTTTTTTTCTCCATTCAACGTTTGTGATTGATGCTATGAAAGAGTTCGCACATGAGATTCTAGCACCGTATAGACAATCTCTTGATGTAGTTGGTGAGGGCCCTGCATTCGATGCATTAATGGCACAACACACAAGTCATCGTGTGCCTATACCTCCTACCACTACACCAACACAACCCAAAGAAAAGAGGCAACCACAAGATGAGGGGCAAGGGCACAAACGATAAAGAGTACCTAATGACGACAAGCTTCTCATATCCCAAGTAACACAAAAAATCCCAACTCCAAAGAAGTGCAAAGTTGTCGCACACCGACAGCGTAAGAAGACCAATAGGGACATGCCAGGTTAGATTATTGTAGCTTTTTGTTAACTTTTTTGGTTGTGATGTTGTTAAGTTGTTAAGTTGTCAAGTTGTGATGTTTGGTTATGATTGTTAAGTTTGTCAACTTATGTTTATAATGTTGTTAAGTTGTGATGTTGGGTTAATTTGTTTGTTTTTCCTATGGAGTTACTGGAACTACCTCATTATATGTTTTAAGCTTGTATTTGCTGTTTTTAGTATATAACTTTTGTTGTCTGAAGCTGGGGAATTATGTACGATGTTCGTTTATTTGTGGAATTGTGCACCGTATATTCAAATTCTGGAGCTAGGATTTGTAAACAGGGGTAATACACAATTGGATTTGAAATTATACAATTTATATTGGACACGTTGTTCCAAACATCGCGGATATATACTAGTCTCGTTGTTCCCAATAGCGATCTTAGTTCAATTCCACTCGCTGTTGGGAAGAGCGGGCTCAGTTTTGGAGTTTTTTCGAGAATTCACAAAGTCTAACAATTTCACTATCAGTAAACTCACCGTTCCCAACAGCGATAGTAGCTCATTTCCTCTCGTTGTTGGGAACAACGAGTTCTTCTTTGGAAATTTCACCAAGTCCAACATAAAATTTTCACTCTTTGTGAAATGTCAAAAAGTTCACAATCGTTGTTCCCAACATCGAGTCTAGTACAAAGAACCTCGTTGATGGGAACATCGAGTTCTTCTTTGAAAATTTCACCAAGTCCAACAAAGAGTTTTCATTCTCTGTGAAATGTCAAAAAGTTCACAGTCACCGTTCCCAACAACGAGTCTAGTACAAAGAACCTCGTTGTTGGGAACATCAAGTTTTTTTTGAAATTTTTGAACTGAACTCGTCGTTGAGAACATCGAGATTAAAAAAAATTATAACTAAACTCGCCGTTGGGAACGGCGAGTATAGTTGTTGAGTCCCCGAGCGCAATTTGTTTGGCAACTATCATCTTTTTGCAAATAGTTTCGAAAACATGCATAATAAAAAAAAAAATCATATATCTATTCTTTTCTATTCTATTCCTATTCTATTCTATTCTATTTCTATTATATAACCTAATTATGCATGAGACGCGAAAATCTTTTTTTTTTTTTTTTAAAAAAATCTCCTAAAATTTCGTGGTGTGTGGTCCATATTTGCTCGCAATTCATGCATTTCATCTCCTTTTATTTTTTGAAAAATCGCGAAATTCGGCCAAATTTTCGAGACTTCGACTTTTTGTTATTTTTAGTTTTCTTTTTGGTCGCACATTTTGATGCACATTATGCGGTTGGAATTTCGAAGTTGGTTATAGCATTTTGGTTTCTGGTCTCCTCCATTCTTAATATGTTATGCCTTTAATTTTTTACCGTACTAAGCCACTGTTTTTTTTTACCGTTAAAAGGTAGAATTATCCTACCTCACAGAAAATATATATATATATAAATAAGTCAGAGAATTTTACAACTGCTACAAAAAAAACAACCGAAATAGGGATTCGACGAGCATTTTGATGAATCCAGGTTGGAGATGGCATGCCTTTGTGCCGTAGAGAGGGCATTGGACTATTGTCGTACTCCTCTACTAGTCTCAACGACATGATCTCATCCCCCTTCACCATCTAAATCATACTCGTAAAAACAAAAAATAACCCCTTTCAGTCATCAGAAACAACAAAAAAAACTGCACTTAATAATTACAGCAGCAAACTAGAGCATAAAGAGTATCTTCCCAAAAAGAACACAAAAAAACAATCCAGCAAAAGAGATACGAGATGGCTGTAATTTGCTAGGCCGAGCAACTGTCTCCTGCACTGTTGGCCTGGTCTATACAGATCAATGCCTGCTTCAGCAGGGCATCCTGCACCCCTTCACTTTCCAATTCTTGAAGTAGCTTCGCCTTCTTCTTTCCGCTATCCATCCCATCTATCCAAGATCGAACGTAAAAAGTTGCATTAGTAATAATATCCTTAGTTTGCATATCCTTAGAAGAGAAAGTGCGTTCATTTCTAGCAAGCCACAAACTCCAACAAATTGAGATTGTCATAAGGTGCCAAGTGTATCTGTGTCTTTGGTTGCCAAAACACCAGGTCATGAAGCACTCGTGAAAGTGATGGGGCATGGTATGAATGTTGAAAAGTGCGGTGAAATGTGTCCAAGTGGCAATAGCAACAGGGCATTCAAAAAAAAATATGGAAGGTCAATTCGACAGGACATGCACAAGCCATGCATGTCATGTCTCCCGGCCATTCTTTGGAGTGAAGAAATTCTTTTGAGCTGAGTTTGTCCCAACTCAGCAGCCAGATGAACACTTCGCATTTGAGCGGAGCTGAGGACGACCATGTTGCAGCCAAATACGGGGAGTTGAGGCCAGCTATGATGAAGAAGCTGTAGGCAGACTTAACCATGAATGTAGAGGATGGAATCAGGCTCCATGTCGGCTGGTCATCTGAGAGTGTGGTTTGGAAGTGTTTAAGCAGCTCAAGAAGTCTCAACTTCTCTTCTCGCATTGAAGGGTTGGGGACACAGTTAAGCCTTGGTTGCCAGCTCCAAGTACCATCAGTCCAAGAGCCTTGAGAGAGTATATCTGCTTCTGGATTCCAAGCAGCAGCAGCCAGTGTTGGACATAAAGAAGAGATGCTGCCTCCATTAATCCACTTTGACGTCCAAAAGTTTATAAGGTTACCCCTACCCAGGCTCCAGTGTACATTTATAGAGAATTGCTCTTTTAGCGGATAAATTCCTTTCCAGAACCTAGAAGCAGTGGATGGGCATATAAGTAAATTGGAATTGCTTCGCTGATAAAGAATCTTCAGGGTTTGGCTAGGCAGTGAGTCCGATGCTATCAATTTCCACAACCACTTCATCAGCAGTGCATCATTGAAAACCTTTAGGTCAAGAACCCCTAGGCCCCCTTGCTCTTTAGGCTGACTGACTCCTTGCTACTTCATACTTGCTATGCCTCTTGCATCCTTATCTGCGCCACACCAGAAAAATCTACTGCATATCTGATCAATTCTTTTGATAACCCAAAGGGGTAATCTAAGGTAAGAAGCGTAGTAGACCGGCAGTGCACTGAGAACGGAGTTTATAAGTACAAGCCTTCCTCCTCTAGATAACATTTTCCCTTTCCACACCGAGAGTCTCTGCTCAATTTTGAGGATCAGTGGCTGCCAGTACCTTTTGCTGAGCTTCCCATAGGAAAGTGGCATTCCAAGATAATTGAGTGGTAATCTCTCCTCCTTGCAGCCTAGGATGGTCGAGAAAGCTTTGAGCTTTATTTTTGACTTGCCAAAATAAACGATGGATGATTTGTTGAAGTTGATGGCTAACCCTGAGATGTTTGCAAACAGTTGCAGTACCACCTTGAGATTAATGACTTCTTCTTCATCCCCCTTGCAGAAAAGGAGCGTGTCATCTGCGAACTGCAGTACTGACAACTCCGCAATTGAACCTCTAACCGGGAGTTGAGAGAAAACCCCATTTCTGCGGCCATTGTGGAGCATCTGGGCTAGGACGTCAACTACCAAGATGAAGAGCATTGGCGAGAGAGGGTCTCCCTACTTTAATCCTCTCTTTGAGTTTATTTGGCGTCCCCCTTCACCATTGATAAGAATTGAAGACTTAGCTATCCTCATGATCAACATTAATAAGAATCAAAGACTTAGCTGTCCTCATGATCATATTGATCCACTTGCACCAAGTCTGGCCAAATCCTCTAGCGATTAAAAGTTGGCCTAAAAAATCCCAACTCACCGTATCAAAAGCCTTAGCAAAGTCAATTTTTGAACAACAAAGTATCCGAGTGTCTCCTACTGCAAAGGTTGATAGCTTCATGAGCTACAACAAAACAATCCACCATGGATTTACCCTTTAAGAAAGCACTCTGAGAGGATGACACAAGGGATTGGAGGATCGGTGCTAGCCTTTTTGCCAGCAGTTTAGTGAAGATTTTGAATGAACAATTTAGCAGACTGATAGGTCGGTAATCTGAAACCAAGTTCGCCCCTTCACACTTAGGAATAAGCATTATGTTACAGTAGTTCAGCCTGTATAAATCACCTTCACCCTTCTGAATCGAAAGAAGCATGGCTAGAAGTTCTTCTTTGATAGTGTCCCAGAAGTTGTGGTAAAAGCTCATGGAAAAATTATCAGGCCCCTGGCGCTTTGTCACTACTCATACCAAAAACGGCCAACTTGACCTCCTCCATGGTGAACGACGCCTCCAAATGTTCCAGACTATAGTCCCTCTGGGGGTAGAGAGAATTCCAATTGATTCGAAAGTCTGATCCAGGAGTTGTGCCACAAATTGATTGGAAATGATTCTCAAAAGCATCTATAATCCGGATAGGGGATGTTTCCAAAACACCATCAATGATCATGTTGTGAATATAGTTTCTTCACCTTCTCCCATTTGCAATACAGTGGAAGAACTTAGAATTGGCATCTCCCTCTTTTATCCATTGCACTCTCGATCTCTGCCTCCAGTAAACTGCTTCTGCTTTGATCAGGTTTTGTAGTTCCACTTGGACTGCTCTAAGGGGCTCAGTTGTGCCAAGGGATTGTTCAGCTTCAATCTCCAACTTCAGAAACTTTTCCTGCAATTGCTTTTTCTTCTGAGCAATGTGGCCGAAGCTTTCATTCCGCCATCTCCTAATTCTTCGCTTAAGAAGTGTAAGCTTAGTTGCAAAGACATCAACCGGGCTCCCGTCGCATCGGAAATTTGTCCACCACTCCTTAACTGAGGGTACAAAAGATGGATGGTGCAGCCATGCCTTTTCAAATTTAAAATAATATACCTTGCTAGTGATGGCTTGATCATCAAGGACTATAGGACAGTGATCTAAGGAGATTATGGGCAGTGAATATTGGATGCAGTTAGTGAAGAGAGATTCCCAAGCCACAGAGATTAAGAATCTGTCTAATCTGACCATCAAAGGAGAGCTCCTAAGGTTGGTCCATGTAAATTTCCTCCCTGAAAGTGGTAGGTCGATGAGCTCCAAGTCATGAATGAATTCTCGAAAAACTCTCATGTCACTTGTTGAGCCTTTACCCCTGGATCTCTCAGCGTCAGACACTGTTACATTAAAATCTCCACACAAAACCCAAGCATCATTGAGAAGTCTTCTGCGCTGCTGAATTTCAAAGAAACATAGCTCCCGATCCTATAAATCAAAGGGTGCATAGAATGAAGTAAGTGACCATTCCTTGGCTGAAGATCGGCATTTGAAGGAAGCAGAGACTGAGAAGATATCCACAGCCGAATACGTGCAATCAAGGACTTGATCATTCCACCCCAATAGAATACCGCCACAACTGCCAATAGAGTCAAGCTGGACCCATTTGGATATAATGCCTCCTCCAATTGACGAAAGCTTCTGAGGTCCCAGTTTTCTGAGCTTAGTCTCTTGTAGGCAAATAACAGATGGCGCACAACTACGAATACCTTCTTTGATCATAGAGCATTTGTCAGGGCTACCCAACCCTCTAACATTCCAGCTTGTAATCCTCATTTAAAAGAAAAGCAACAACACGCACAAAAAACACCAAATAAGCAGGAAAGCAAGACTGCTAATCAGAGTGCTGTTGTTGATCAGTTTGATCAACTACAGCCTTCTGGCGGCCCCTGAATGCGAGAAGCGAGTGTGGCCCTAAAGCCTTCACTCCTATAGATTCCGCAACGTCAACAATGCCCTCATTTGACAGCAAATCAAAGAGATTGAGATGTGCATTTGAAACTGAGACATTTGAAGAGGAGGTACCTGCAGTCTTCTTCTTAATAGTGGTTGACAGGTGCTTCATGAACGGCCTGGTGCTTTTGAGCTTTCCTGTGGACCTTGATCTCTTCATCTTCTTGGAGGGGCCTTCCTGGAAGCCCGGGGGGACAGCAGTAGAGGAGCTAGCGGCTATGGTAACAGTTCTCCTCTGTAGAGAGCGTGTGCGGAAGCTTTCAGTTCCACTCTTGCTGACCCCCGCCCTGAAAATCACCTTGTCTTCTTCATTGAACTTACTCGCCTCTTCACTGACAGACTCTCAGAGTGCCCCTTCAACTGCAGGCTTAATCTTGGCAAAAAGGGAAAGCGACAGCGTCACAAGCTTCCCTTTCCACATCATTTCGTGAACTTCCTCTTGAGAATTGCCTTCTGAGGATCTTCCAAGATTTAGTGGAGCCGTTTCACTGCCCTGTGGGACCGCATTTTTGTTGCTATCAGATGACTCAGAGGTGTGAACAAAAAGTGGTGCCAGCGGTGCGGGATTAGATTTAGGCGAGTGCCCTCCACAGATTTGGGTAGTAGGGTCGAATCAGTTGGAATCTCCACAATTGGCCCCGATCCCACTAATTTAGGAGTATTTGAAAAAACTTCCAAATCTGTTTTTGCATGCATAGATCGCGGAGCTGTTGGACACCCATCCCCCAAATCTTGGGATTTCAAATCATCTATGACATCCCTGGCCGGAGTCAGCCGCCGGCGATCTTCACCTCCCTCAACTCTGGGCTCAACTTGCTCCTTGGGTCGCCAGAAACTTGCGCTCCCTTGTTTCTCTGATGCTCCAGCAGTAGTAAAAAGTTGGACTTTGCCAGATTGTACGTCTTCGACAGGGATTGGGTTACCGAGCAGTAGTATTGGGTCATCATGAAGATGATTCTGGAGGTTCCATGGTGTAGTATACCTGACAGTAAGAGACTTGGGCACGAGAGTAAGATCCTCAACTTCAATAAGGACCAGTGCTTGATCCCGGGTATCTGTATGTATCATCTCACGGCTGAGTGTGATTAGCTTACCAAAAGGCTTTATCAGGCAGTCGATAGACTCCCTATTCCACAGGTGGAAAGGCAGGAGTGGTAAGTTGATCCAAATGAAGCATGGTTTCGGCCTCAGCCGTGCCCCAAAGTCCACCGACCATGGAGAGAAGGTAGCACTGAACCCAGAGAATTGAAACACTCCCTCAGCAATCGCGGCTTCAGCCTTAGTTGTTGTTGGGAATTGGACGTGGTAGATCCCATCACATACCTTCTTCAGCTCCCACCACCGGCCTTGCCTCCCCCAAGAAAAGTTAAAAGCACACTCCAGATCTTTGGTCTGTGGGATGTGGTGCGGGTTAATTAGGTGGAGAAAAGTGCTTGCATGCAGCGCCGGCGAGGCTTGGGAAATGGCATTGTTGTGCGACAGATCAACTACCAGCGTTTCTCGCCTGTTGTGAAGTGGGCAGTCCCTCACCTTATGCCCAAACTTTTTGCAGTTGAAACAGTGAAAGCCCAGCTTCTTACACTCCGCCGTTGCATGATCACCCTCACCACATTTGAATCAGCGTCGTTCCATCTTCTTAGAAGAGTGGCGGACGGTCTGACGCCAAGCCGGAGTTTTAGGAGGGAAAATGGTGGTGGGTCTAGGTTGGAAAAAAGGTTTGGGTTTGGGGGCAGGGAAGGTAGTGGGATGTGAAGGGATGGGGTGAAGTGGGGTTTTGGAGTTTAGTTGGAGGGAGGCACGGGGATCGAAGGGGTAGTTGGTGTGGGTAATGATGACGAGGGGGTCTGAGAGGTGGAAGTCGAAGGACCTGAGTATAGGATCTGCTCAGGTCCCGAGGGAAGACGTCGCTCTCTCTCCTTACCCCCTCTCTCCATTCTTTTCCCTACACTATTAAACTTTAATTTTTTGGTTTTCAAATATGTATTGATTCTCACATGTTTGGTTTGAGCCACTTTTTGAAACTATTTACAAAAGTAATACACTTCCCAAACTATTTCTAAGACCGCAAGTAGTTCATATTTTTATTTGAATTATCGTATCGTCGAATTCTGTTCTTGATTCATTGTTGAGTTTTATTCTTGTTTCATCATCGAATTCTATTCTTGATTCATCGGCAAATCCGATTCATAGTTTTCGTTTCGTGCCACGTTTATTTGGATAGCATAACTATCTTTTCAGAATTTATATACATGTTGTAGACTTTCGAGTGTACAATCCAGAACATCTTACGGTTTCGCGAACCGATTTATAGATTGTGTGATATCGATGGTTTAGTATAAACACATCGTAAATTCTAGATTACTGTCTTTGCACTAGACTCGCAAATAACATATTGATAGGCATAACTATTGGACTTAGAATATTTTAACTGAGTAGGCGTTGGATTCGGAAGAGAGTCCATTTTCTGGAATCTTCACCGGAACTAGATTTGCATTTCTGTAGAAGCGGCAAAGTAAGTTTTAGTGCAGACGTGTGATGTGGTCCAGATTTATATATATATATATATATATATATATATATATATATATATATATATATATATATATATATATCAGTAGATCGGCATATTACCTTTATGTCATGTATTTTCATATACCATTTGATACCCTCGTGATTATTGTCCTTGATACATGTATTTGCTTTCACATCTTGACATGCTCATTATTACTGCCTTTGATACTTTCTTGATTACCGTCTTAATACCACCGTCGCATGTATCATTATTGTTATAGTCATTACTATTATTTTGGATGACAGAACTAAGTGCCATATGGAATTAAGTGCCACATACAACTAAGTGCTGCATGCAGTAAAGTGTTATGTAGAACTAAGTGTCACGTCGTAAAAATTGACGGGGGCCACCTCTAGAATCTGTAAGGGCCACATTTAGAATCCAAGATCTTAAGAAGTGATATGACTATCTTGATTAATCATAGTAAAACAATAACAAACCGGGATAATGAAGGATACCACTTAGTAGTGGACAATATATGAAAGTATACTTGAAATGGGGCCTGTGTTTCCCGTATTACATGATTACACGATTCTTGATTATTGATTATTGATTCTTGATTCTTGATTATTGATTACTGGGTTCTTGATTATAGCATACCGATGGGTATCTACTGTTTACTGTTTACTATCACTGTTTCCGAATACATAATCCTGTAGAATTCACCAGTTAAATCCAAACGTTCACTTGATTGACATGCACCCGAACCAGTTGTATGGGATGCATGATTGCGTGCATTAGGTATGTTAATAAACTGTTAGACTTAAGAATAATACTGAACATTGACACTCGTACCGATTACATGATTCCTGATTACATGATTCACTGATTACTGATTCATGATTATTGATTATTGATTATCGATCATTATTCTATTGATTGATTATACTTTACAATCATGATTATACTTTACCAATTATTGATTTCAATTGCATCGTATATGATCAGACCGTTCCAGTTCCTTGCTTCTTTCCATATTGTATTGTACTATTTTCTATTGTATTGCTTGTTGCTACTTACTATCCAAAACATGCTCTAAATGTAACACCCTGACTTCCATACACAAGAAAATTGAAGCACATCCAGAAATCTTTTCCTTCAATTGAGTACATAAACATAATATAATACAAGAAAATACGGAAATCTTACTATAAATCGAAACCTCTTGGATTGATAAGATGACGAGCTCAGGATATCACACCTCTATGCCTAAACTCCATGTACTCGTACCTGCACAACACAATCTGTGGGTTCATCAGCGTGTGAGGCCGACGGTAAGAATCACAACAGCTTTAACTAACTCCAAAAATAATATAAAAACATACATAACATAATAGAAATAAAACTGAAATCAATAAATGTAAATAGGACATAGTCAAATATACGATGTCATAAGAGTGTGTGTATAAACAACTTATTAAAACATTAAACATATATTTATCATAAAAACATGCACAAACCAAATATGCTTTTTTAATGCACGCTTATTTGGAATGATATGCCGCCCATACAATATATTTTCCGAATGCAAGCTACTAGCGTTTTTTCTCATTACAGGGTTTAATCCCTCGTTATGCAATACATACTCATGTATTCTACACTATTTCTGATATTTATCTAGTGACTAGTAAGGTTGCAGTTGTTTGGTCCAATTCCGTTACTGCAGTCGGTAGTGGTCATACCGAGACTGTGGTATTTCTCCACTCCCGAGCATCCATAATGATGCACAGTCCCGGTGGTCTCTCTCCACTCCCAGTCATACATATTCCACCCCGCCCGAACTCCAACGGTCTTTCTCCACTCCTGAGCATCCATAATGGTGCCCAGCTCCGGTGGTCTCTTTCCGCTTCCGGACCTCACTAAAAGTTATCACGAACTTAAGATGACCCTACAAGCATTTCCTGCTCGCCCTCATTTGTATCCGATAACATAGAACATCAACGGGAACTTATGGGTTCATCCTTTAAGTTCCAACAGGAGTCTACGGTCTATATATCCGCCCCCCGTTCTTAACACTAGATCCCAGAAATTAACAGTCGAGACAACGTCGCACGTGTTCCCTTGACAGGTGAATACAACTTTCATTAATTATATAAATTTCAATACTTGTTAGAAAATTGATTTCTTAGTCTCATATGAAATCTCAATGAGTCTACTACAATATTGTAGTTAAGAACCTCTAGTTCCAACCCAATTAATCTGTCTAAAACCATTTGTAAGATAGTAAGTTCAGAATCCAGAAATTGCAGCTCTTGCTACTTTCAAAAATCACAAAAAAATCCATACTTCTTGGAAATTAGATTTCTTAGACTCAAAAGAAAGATTAACGAGTCTACTTCAAGTTCTCAGTTTGTAGTTTCCTCAAAATACTTCATTTATAGTGTTAAAACGTTCAAAACACCAGAAGGTGTACAAATTTCCAGAATCCAGGAAAACTATCAACCAGTTATAAGGTCGAGTTTATTAAAAATAATAAATGATATCCAAAATTCATGAAATTTTGTGGAGATATTGTACACACGTACATGATACACATATAAAGTTTCAGTCTCATAATCCATGTATTTAAATAGAAACGATTTTATGAATCGAGATCAAATTCTGAACAGAATTATAATAACGTTTCTAAGATAATTATATCGCAATCTCACAAATTTAATTAATATCAATTAACACCCATAATCAAACAACATTCATACACAATCTAAGCACGATTACTCAATTGATTATCTAGCATGCATACATCCTATAATATAATATAGAGTTGGTTAAAGTTTTTACCCACTTTTATCATTTCTGGATTTGATCGATTCTACGATCAATTTGAAGACGATAGCAACACGAACAACGACAATGGATCTACGGGCCGCAACTGTTCGTCGAATTTGGGAAGCGAACGAAGTGAAAATTGTATATATATATATATATATACTAGGTTTGCCCGTTGACACGTGCCTACGGCACGTCTTCGGAACGGTGCACCTTGTTTGATCATATAAAATAGTTTTGGAGGTCCAACAAATTAATTGAAGTAGCAAACATATTATATAAGAAACTTTTTGGGGTCCAACAAATAACATATTATATGATTTTTTTGAATTATTTTTAAAGTTTTTTAATTTTTTTAAATTTTAAAAAAATTTTAAAATTTGTATTTTCTTAATTTTTTGAATAGAAGATGGAGGGAGAAAGAGAGAGAAAAAAAAGTAAATATAGGAGTTGTTTTGGGTGGGGAATTTGAATTTGAGTTTTGGAATATATTTTTGGGGGAAAAAATATGTTTTGTGAGGTTAGATCTGGACCTTTGATTTTTGGGGATTGAAGGATAGCCACTTGATAGCTTACTTTGTGTTTTATTATATAGATAAAGAGCGAGAGTAGGAAAGAGAGACAGAGAACTAGAGAGAGACTGAGAGAGAGAGACCGAGAGATAGAGTGAGAGAGAGAGAGACATACAGTGAGAGGTGGAGTTTGGCACAGAGTGGAGATGGCGATGGTGGAGGCTGCGGCGGCGAGGTTGTGGCTCGACGGGGAGACAACGAGGGTGAGAGCGAGGAGGTGGTGTAGGCGGTGGCTGGAGTTGAGGAGCAGTGATGAGGCGAGGAGTGGAGTTCGGTGGTGGTTCGACTGCGACGACGGCGAGGTGGAGGTGGAGCTTCGAGGTGATGGTAATGGTGGCGACTTTGGTGGTTGTGGTCGCGATAAGCTTGGGGTGCTTCGGTGGCGGAGTGGGTTCAGGGTGAGGGTGAGGCAGAATGTAGAGATGAGGAGAAGGTGGAGCTCGGGGTGTTCGGCGATGGTGATGGAGGAGCTTCGGAGGTGGAGTGCGGTGACTGGTGATGGTGCAGGGTGGCTAGAGTGTGATGAAGAGCTGCGGTGGAGGTGGTGAGGAGCTCGGAGGTTGACGGTGGTTGTTGAATGTGGAGATGAAGCTGCAGGCAGCGGTTGGTGGCTGAGGCAGTGATGGTGGAGGCAGGCAGCGGTTAGAGCTTCGAGGTGGTTGTGGTGGAGGTTGAGGGCAGTGGTAGAGTGCAGGTGAGGGTGGCAAGGCGGTCCTTGGGTTTTGGTGAAGAAACGATGAAGAAGAAGGAGAAGGAAGAAAGTGAATTGAATATATTAAATATTATATATATATATATATATATATATATATATATATATATATATATATATATATATATATATATATATATATATATATATATATATATATATATATATATATATATATATATTAGAGTGTGACTGAGGAAGAGAGAGAGAGAGAGATTGAGTGTGTGTGATAGGATAGATAGGCAGTGACTTGTATGCATGCAGGGCCGGCCCTGAGTTCCCGGGGGCCCTAGGCGAACTTCCGAAATGGGGGCCCTAATAACATATATATATATTTTTTTTACGCGCAAAATACGTACCTATATTTACAAGGGAAGTTCAAATTTGGGACCCCTAAAATCGCGAAATCTCCGGGGGCCCAAGGCGGCCGCCTTACCCGCCTCTAGGGTAGGGCCGGCCCTGCTCCTAATCCGACAACTTATTCCCGGCTACGAATATCAAACCATTTAAAGTGATATTCTCTAATGTTATCACTCTTATAATCAGCTGAAGTTAACTTATACAGTCCCTAAGTTGTCACACATCAACCATTCCAACATTCCCATACATCTCTAAATTAACATTCAGATTTTATTTTTCACTCTTCTCGTCAAGCAATTCGCATGCACTCGCCACTCTTCTCGTCAAGCATTTTTTTTTTGCTTTTAATTTTTTTATAAAAAATTCTCAAAACAAAAGAAAAAAACAATGGGCAAAAACTGAAATTTGAATACAATTTGGTAGTGACTAAATTAACATGATCCAAACCTAAACCAATCCTCTTAAAATCGCATAATTAAGATTATAAACCAATCCCCTTAATGTTATTCAAAGCACCAAGCTTTAGACTTGATCTCATCTTGATGATAAATTGATAAACTGCAAATGCTTAGGTGATGCAAGATTCAACCTTTTGCTTACAAAATGGTTCAATTTCAAGGCACAAACAAAAATGAGCCAGACCCAATTGAGAATTATAATGAAATTTGCAAAAAGGGGGCTGAATTGAAATTTACCTGGAAAGGAGAGTGAGAATGAGGAAAGGTTTAGAGGAGATGATGGAGATGAAGATTGAGAGTGCTGGGCCCAGTTTGGAAAAGAATCGCAGCTTCTGAGCTTCCCTTCTTCTCAGAATCGTAGCTTCCCTTGATCCCTTCTTCCCTTCAAAATTTTTTTTCCTTCTTCCTGGCCATCGGGGAAGACAATCTTTATTAGGGGCTTTTGGGGAAGACAATGAGACAATCTTTATTAGGGGCTTTAATTTTTGGTAATTAAGAAGGGGCTGTTGGGGAATCTCAGCTGCTGGTGCCCCTAAAAAATTTTGGGCCCTGGGCATGAGCCCAGTTTGCTCTACCCCAGGGCCGGGCCTGTATGCATGAGTGTAGGAATATATATAGGAGTGAAAGAGGAATGTGTAGAGTAGGCTAATAGGAGTGGATTTTTAGGGGTATAAGAGGAGATGATTTAATGCTGTAAAATGTGGTTGGGGGAGATGAGGGTTGGCAGTTGGATTTGGATTAGAGGATTTAATTAGGATTATGAGATAGGATTAAGGATTTAATTAGAATTAAAACTTAAATTTAAGCTCCAATTAAAAGAATTGGGAATTTTAGAATGGATCGAAAAATATTTGGGTTGGGTTCAAATAAGAGATCAAAATAAATTGAAAGAACGAAAAGAGATACAAAAACATAAATATTTATTTATAATGTATAAAACACATGTTCAATACATGCATGGGGCAAAATTGTCGTAATTCAATTTTGCGGGGTGTTACACTAACGGACACTCCGCACCCCTCAGATGATATTTATACAAGCACTGATGACGAGATACTAAAAAGACTTAGTGAGCAGACTTTTTAGACAGTCATGATAGAATTACTTGTATTTTATTTTACAATAGCTATTGTTGGTGTATACCCTAAGGTCAGTTGTGTATTGACATTACTAGTTTATATTGTATCATGATATTTATTTCATATATGAGACATTTCAATTATTGTGTTGTTTATTGTGATTAAATGAACATAATAAAGTCCTTAGAGTAGTAGGTTCAATACCATGGGATGTCAAGTGCATGACTTGATTGTGAGATCCTATTGGTTGTAATCAGAACACTATTCTTAAATATCCCTAGTCAAGTGTTATTGCGAATTAGGACAACAATAATACATGGAGACTAGTATGTGGGTACACTAATGACCATATCTCACGAGTCATAGATATGAGATATCAAGTCTTCACATGGGTACATATTAAAGTAATAATGTATTGGACTGACCCACCATGAGAACGCTGCATGGATCGTTACGTGAGTGTCATAAGTGGTTCTTACAGTGACCATGGTGTACGTAGTCCTTTGACTTGAAGTCACTACAGTTCCCTACATAAGAAGTTGTATGTTTTAATGTCGTCAAACATTGTCTGTAATAAGGTGATTATAAAGTCGACTATTGGATATACTACAAATCATGCGGAGGGATGTGAGTGACTTAGATAGGATTTGTCCCTCTTACATAACAGGAGCGATATCTACAGGCCCCTTGATTGTGTGAGCTTGCAATATGCATGGTCATGCTCAAATGAGTCAATATGAGATATTGAGCTCATTTGTTTTAGTAAATCTACTCGGACATCAAGAAACCAAAGATTGAACTTACAAGGGTGACACGCTCTATGCCTCGTGGTCAATTAGATATCTGGACAAAATGACTTAACTACATGGTAACATTGGTCACGGATAGGTTATGTCAAATTACTGACATTTTTGTTACTTGAGCAGCAGTGATGAATTGCTAGACACTGCTCACTGTTTGTAATACTAGAATATGATTTTAGTATTACTGTCAACGTAATGGGAATCTACAGGGTCACACACTTAGAATGGATCGAAATTAAGATTTAGATTCATAAGATGAATTTAATTGGGGATCCAAGTAAGACTTGGACTCCTGACATTGGTTGGACATTTAATTAGTTTAAATGGGCTGACTAAAGTTCAAAGTCCCGCACACGAATCTGAACTAGGTCAGATTGTGAGTCCAACAGCCTTATAACTCTCTTGGGGTTGATTTTCGGCACCTATATATATGATACGTATTTGTGGAAAAGTCACACATGAGAAAACCTTAGCCGTCACAGAAATTGTGAGAAAGAGAGATCGTGAGGAACATCCCCTTCCCGCAGCTAGCAACGCGGCGTGAGGAAAAACTTGATTTGATCCATTCCTGTGGATACCATAGAGGCACCGCAATATTGTAGTGTTATGATCGTCATACTGTGGAGACATCAGATCCATCTTCAAGGTATAACTCCTAAACACGATTTATGGTTTTCGCATGGATCCATGGCTAGGTTTTGATATTTTTTGTAATTTTCCTCTGTGTATTTAATCTGAGATTACCCTCGAAACCTAACATCTACTTTATCTAGTGCTTTATATTTATTTCAATATAATGTACTCCCAGTCAGTTTGACCCGAATTTTATGTATCTCGGATATTGGTTATTTTATTCTATTCATGTTTATGTGATCATTATTATTGCTTGCGTGGATGTGTTTTCTTATCTCGTTGAGCTTATAACTATACAGCTTATGAATGATGTGAGTTGGAATACTTTTATCATTTACTGGGCCTTTAGTTACATACCCGTAATTCTGTATATTAGGTAGCGGAGCGTGACAGTAATGCTTTCATTCTCAATAAGATTAGAGGTAAGGAACTCGAAAGAGAGTCCCTAGGTATGATCCTAGATCCCAATCATATACATAACCCCTAATACGTCATCAATGAGTTTTCTTCCATGGATTGTTAGATGTCTGGGGGGTTGGGGCAAGAGGGAAATAGTTATGACATTATCAACACATCCAAGGTAGATATCGTCAAACTTCAAGAAACCAAGCTCATGAATGTGTCGAGACTCTCTGTAATTGGAGGGAACATGATCAAGGATTGGAGGATTATTCCTTCTGTTGGGCCTTCAACTCTAACCGTCTAGAAGAATTCCAAAGGGAGCTCTCACTATCTATCCTGCCACAATGCAGATCTGATAATTGGATTCAAACTATTACAATAGTTTATGGTCCACACCTATCTACCTCCAGAGCAACATTTTGGATGGAATTCCATTCAATACAAACATGTTAGCGAACCCTTGGATCATTGGAGGAGACTTCAACATTACTTGGTTTGCTTTTGAACATCGTGACAGGGGTTCCAGTGATGCTGATAAGGAGGACTTTAACAGGGTTATCATGGAATTGGAATTGATTGTCATTCCAATCCTAGATAGACATTTTACTTGGTCTAACGTGCAAGCAGCCCCTATATTGGCAAAGCTTGATGGAGTACTAGTTTTGTTGGATTGGGAGGCTAAGTTCCCCTAGCATATGTCATATTCCTTCTGAAACCAACGTTAGATAATGTCCCCATAGTCATATCCATTGGTGAACTGAACGCTAGGAATCTGAAGATATTCAGGTTCGAGAAGGTCTGGCTTGAAATCCAAGGCTTCCACCATATGGTGCTGGAAAACTCGGCTCTTCCTACTAGGGGAAGGGAAGCTATAGCAATTTGGTGTGAAGAATCCGCAGACTACGGTCCAAGCTTAGGAAGTGGAACTGCACCAGATTTACTACAACCAAGAGGTCTGAAAAGACTCTTCTCGAAGGCATATATGAACTAGAAAGATTGGAGAAAACTAAGGACCTCATGCAACCTGAATGAAATCAGTTGCTAAGTCTAAGGGAAGACATTGTTCAGCTGTACAAATTAGAGTCCAAAATCTCGTGGTTCAAAGAGGGAGATGCGAATACAACATTTTTTTCACCGTGTAGTCAGTGCGCGTCAGAAATCCCATCTTATCCTTTCAGTTCAGACTAAGGCGTTCATTGTACAAGAAGAGGGTGAAGTAAAACTGCTATCCCAGAATCACTACAAAAATAATCTCGGACGTAGAAGGGACTTTAGAGTTCCATTTAAAGAGGATTTATGGCCCGAAAGGTCATAAGAACTTTTTTATGCCTTGGAGACTATCGAAACACCTTTAAAGAGGAAGAGGTGAAGAAGGTAGTATCCCAGATGGGCAGGGAAAAAGTTCCAAGGCTAGACGAATTCCCGATTTTATTCTATCATACTTTATAAGAGGAGATTAAAGAAGACCTTGTGACTGTTCTGTCTAAATTCCATGACAGTTGTCTAAAAATGAGCAAATTTAAATTTGAGGAATTAGTACTTGCTTCAAAAAAGGAAGACTCATGCAATGTAGGCGACTTTCGCCCTATCAATCTTCTCAACTCTCGGTAAACACAATCACCAAAATCTTCGCTAATAGACTAGGAGGGGTGATGTACAGTTTGATCAGTAGAGAACAGACTGGCTTTATCAAAAGGAGATGCATCCTGGATTACGTTGCAACAATGGAAGAAACCATCCACCAATGCCATATCTTGATTGATAGGAGTTACATGCTGAAACTAGACTTCGAAAAAGCGTATGATTCGGTTGAGTGAGACTATTTGCTGCAGGTGCTCAAGGGTAGGGGTTTGGGGACATGTGGATCAGATGGATCTGACACTACCTCACGGTTAGTAAAACTTCTATCTTAGTAAATGGAACAATGGGTCAATTGTTCTCATGTAGATGATGGTTGAAACAAGGTGATCCCCTCATTTATTACTATCGCGGATGTTCTTAAGTCCATGTTGGACAATTGTAGAAACACCGGATAGATTGCCCCTATAGCCAGGGGGAGAAACCACTTATGGCGTGCTATTCTTTTGTACACCGACAATACATTAATATTTGGAAACAGGGTGCACTCTACTGTTTTGAGGAGTCAACTTCCTCAAAAGTGCTCTTTTCCCTATTGCTATGTCTAGTGAGGAGGCAGCAGAACATGCGATCATTTTAAGCTAAAAACTCGATAACATCATTATCAAGTACCTTGGGCTTCCAATTAGACCAGGTAAATTAGAGCATCTGTAGTCGTTGGCCAAATTTCCAAAATTTGGAAATTTTGGCCAAAAACATGCTACAATTGTTGGCCAAATTTCCAATTTTTGGATTTGAGGTGAATAGTTGCTGACCATATTTGAGAGAAGATATAGCTTTTTGCAAAATTTGGCAATCGAAAGATGAACTCCATTTGTTCTATTTTTTCTCCCCAAAAATTTCTCGAACGTTAAATGATCTTTCGTCCTATATGTATATATATAATCAATCGGATGGGATATAAATTCCCGAAAGCAAATTATTTTTAATTAAAAAAATCTCGGACGGGAGATGATCTCCCGTCTGTTCCATTTCTTCTCTAATCTTTGCTGGAAAAAAACCTATAGATTTAGGCCTATAAAACTTATATGGGTCCATATTAGGATTTAATATATATTTAATTAAGGTTTAACATTTAACTAAAATTAAATTATAATTAAATTAAAATTTAATTAAGAATCCTAATTGACACATGATATTGGATGGGAAATGTTATCCCGTCTGATACTTTTAATTTTTTTTTTAAATAAAATTTAAATGGGATGGAATTTCTTATCCCGTCCGTCTCATTTTAAGCATCAAAACCCATTTTCTTATATTTAAATGACTACAAACAATCTCCGAATTTCCAACAAATACCAAAATTTTAACTTCTAACTTCTACAGATGCTCTTAAAGAAGTCAGATTGGTTGCCGATTATTGACAGGGTTGAATCTAGATTAACAGGGTAGAAAGGTAAATCCTTATCCATGGGAGATAGAGTGATAGAGTGATCCCGATCAACTCTGTAATATTCAACCTCCCAACCTACTACATGTCCTTATTTGAAATGTCAAGATGGATTATTCAAAGGATTGACCGAAATTGAAAGTGTTTCTTGTGGAAAGGAACTAACGCAAACAGGGGAAGTCATCACTTAATTAAGCGGGAAAAAAACTGCATTAAGAAAATACATGGAGAACTATGAATCATTGATTTGAGAGACATAAACCTGGCCCTCCTTGGAAAGTGGTGGTGGAAAGTGTACCATCTAAGTGGTGAAGGATGGTAGGAATTTATTCACTCAATCTGCAACGGAGGGAACACAAAATTTGGGCTTCCGTGTTGGCCCAAGAGTCTCCTGGTTCTGGAAAGAGGTTACCAAGGCTTACGGTCCGTTTAGTAACTGCGTGACGTCGTTTATCGGCAACGGCTTATCTACCAAATTTTGATGAGATAAATGGTGTGGACCACACACCTTCAAAGAGTTGTTCCCAAAATTATATGAACTTGCGATTCAGCCACACACCACAGTTGCTAAACCTGGAAAATGGGGAGGTGGAAACCCACTTTAAGTTCTCGTTTCAACCAGGAGACCCAACATAGACGGAAGAACTTCAGCTCCACATAACACAATCAGGGGTGAAATGTGCTTAATGCCCGGACATGAGAGCTTGGGAGTTGGAAAAGAATGGTACATTTATGGTACGCCCACTCTATAACCGCATCCACCTAAGAGGTTATAGATCGTGATTGTCGTCTATAATCTGGAAGGCCAAAGTCCCTCTTAAAGTTAAGGTTATTCTCTAGCTAGTTCTCAACATACTTAGGTCCCTAAGAATGAATGACTATCCCCTAGTCTATGAGAACTTGTGGACATTCCTAAATTTGCTAGTATCAGATAGAGATGAAGGAAGTTTGGTATATCGTCACTACCGCTATAACCTGGGTTTTATAGCTTGATAGAAATAACTTTTACTTCCGTGAAACTTGCAATAGAATCTCTGGTAATTTAACTCATATTATGCATTTTATATTTTTTTTTGGGCCATAATTGCGGTGACGGGACAGAGAAGAAGGATTGTCAGAGCCTTCCAGGTGGACGAGTATGACGACGAGGATATAGAGATTGAACTGACCGTTGATTGAGATTCCCACCCTCGAGGGATGTTGTTAGAGAGATCTCCTTTTTCTTTCAGTACTCTAGATGTTGCTTTTCTATGATGGATTTGTTTCTCTCAGGGATGTTGGAGGTTATGTTTTATTTCTTTGTGCTATGCAGGATCTGTTCCACCCTCCTAGGGCTGTTGGCGGTTTTATGTTCTATTTCTTTTGCTCATGTACAGTTGCTCAGTTCTTTAAGTATGTTTTGTTACTGTCTTATTAATAAAACAAAGTGGCTATACTGTACATTTTCCTCTTAAACAAAAGCCCCTACCCCCACATGCGTAGGGCAATCTAGACTTATGTTTTGAGTTATATGACAATCCTTGTTACACTTTTTTTTACCTTAATGTTATTCAGCCTTAGTTCTAACCCTCTCCAAACTTCCTAGCTAATTTTCTGCTTCAGTTTCTTTTTAGATTAATTCCTCCGTATTTGTATCTTTAAGCCCCATGCTTGTGTTTCTATGAGAGATACATCTCCAACATTTGAATGCAATTATTTTACAAGTGCTTATACTTATTTTCTACCAGATTTATGGTTACATATTTGTATGTATCAAATGCATGCAAAATACACGCCGCTTATTGTCTCTTATATGTCATTTAGAAGATGCGTGCTAATTGTGAGGAAGTTTACTTGCATAAATTTCAGTTCTTGTGTGTTTACGGTGAGGTTGTTAGATTCTTCTACAGTTTTTTTGACCTCAAGCTATACAACCACGGTTCTTCATCTGATGAAGTGAAGAACAACCACTGTTCCTCAAGCTATACAACCACTGTTCTTCACTTCATCAGTTGTACGTTTTTTTTGGGGTAAAAGGTGGAATAAAGCCACCCTGTTTCATTAATAAGCAGTTAATAAAACAACCCCGGTATACCGGAAAGGATACAAAAGTACAAGTCAGGAAAGACAAAACAGTGCGGAAAATAAAACATAAATTAACCCCTAACAAAATCCTGGGGGGTGGGTCGAATCCCCCATACAAAAACCAAAAGTACAGTAGGTCAAGACCAAGCTATCATAGAGTGCAGCTACTGAGACGGCTCCGGCCCTCAGTCCAGTGTCGGCCCAAACTCTACTTCCTCATCGTCAAAGTCCTCCACCTGGAAGACTCTGGCAATCCTCCCTCGCGCTCCTGTGGCGGCAGCTGTAGCCAAAAAAGAAATAAGATGCATGATATGAGTAAGGTTATTAGAAATACTACTACATGAAGTACGAAAATAAAAGTTATTTCTGTCTAGCCATAACACCCATGTAGTTGCCGCAATGGCAATATACCACGCATCCTTCATTTCATGGCGAATCTTTTCGAATTTGGGGCCAACCCATCAATCCTCATATTCGCTGGGGTAGTCACTTGTTCCTAGGGCTCGTAAAACCTCTACCATAGTCGCCATACTCCTTGGATAGTGGATAAAAATGTGGTTCAAGTTCTCTGTGTGCATGTTGCAGAATCCACAGTCGGTCGCAATCTGGGGTTGTCTTTTGGCCAGGTTCTCTCTTGTGAGAATTGCGTTATTGAGCACTAGCCAAAGGAAGACTCTCATCAGTTGTACGTTGCATGTTTATTTTTTGCATACTTGCATCTCATCACCTGAATTAAACTACTTCTGAAAATACACAAAACACAGCAACACACCAACTTCCAGACCATCTTTTAGACAAATCTAACATACACATTCTCCCTTACCAAACTGGCTCCATATTCTTCATGATCGTGTTCCCCAAGCTTTTTCCCGCACATGGCGGGGTCGTATACTAGTTTGTATTACTTGTTGTCCGCATCGGTTGAAAAAGAATTCAATTGGTTTGGAAAAAAAAAAGTGGAGTCTCGTGAAAAGATCATAAATGATACAGTATTAAGTTTGTCGAAGGAGATTTTTTATCTTAACTTTTGTTTGTCAAACTAACTTTGTCACACATGCAATTGACTCACAAGTTAATGCGGACGGTTTGTGATGATTGTATAGATATTAGTCGAAACCCTTATATATGTGGGATATATAGGTATATTCTCAATATAATAGAATATTATTGTATATAATATTCTATGGGAGCAATACGTACTTTGCACGTATTGTATGCTAATTGTTGGATCGGGTTGACTGGCATGAAGCCCAGTACCCTAAATCCAGATTAATCTCATATATATGCTGGTCTAGAGATAGTGACCTTGTGATATTCCAAATATGATAAGCAGGATATAATATCTTAAGCAGCAATGAGATATAAACCCTAACCTTAATTACTCATCTTGATCTAACAATATATTGATATATAATTTAGACTTGAATATAAATTGTTTGAAGTCTTTTACCGTTCCAACGAAAGAATTTAGTTAGACTACTTAAAGATTAAAGATAGGTGGCATCGGACAACTTATCAAATGTTTAGGAATTATAAATGAGCTAAGAGTTATCCTTTGCAAATTGCATAGCCTAAAATATATTTGAAACACTCATAAAATTATAAAGAATTGCAAAAAAATGTGAGAGATTTGGGAGAAACTTGTGAATGTCATCCCTATCATAAGAGCATCCGCTATCGTTTGCTAAAAAATCAAAAAACCCATTTTTTGGCAATTTCGTCTTCAATATTATCGTTGGCTAAAAAACTATTTTTTAAAAAAGGAATGAACAGTGAACTGCTGAATAGAGCAGCAAATTATAGCAATCGCCAAATATAGAAGACGGAAGAAGATCTTCCGTCTTTGAATTTTTTTAATATTAAAAGAGAACGGACGGAAGATGATCATCTTCCATCTGCCAAATTCTTTAATAAAGTTTTTCAGAAAAATTACTAAAATGTCATCAAAATAATTACCAAAATGCCATTTGAATAAAAAAATCAAAAAAAAAGAAAGAAAGAAAATGCTCGGCCATCTTCCGTCTAGCAACTTTCTCTTTCAAAAATCTTTCAATATTTACCAAATTGCCATCCAAATATTTATCAAAATGCCATTTAACCAATTAAAAATTTTTTAAAAAAATTTCCAAACCAAAGATCATCTTCCATCGCAAAATTTTTTAATATTAAAAAAATTAAAAAAAAGTGTTAGACGGAGGATGTTCTTCTGTCTGAATATTTTGTGATTTTTTGGGGCCAAATTTTGCTCTAAACGATTGCAACAATACTCGTTCATTGCTATTTTTCAATTGCCAAATATCCAAATTTTAGCAGCAACGATAGTGGATGCTCTAATTAATGAAATCTTCATTATCATCTTCATATAGGAAGACGGCTTAGAGAATCACTGTTAAACCATAATTTTATTGATCAACTGAATATTCCTAAAGCTAAAAAATGCATGCAATGAAAAGATATTGTCACAAATTTAACTAATTTATTTTAACATGTATATTATAACATCATTAACATTCAGTATATAAGTTATACATTATAAACCATGCATTATAGCACACGTTAAGGTAAAGATTATAGACTAAGAAAATGATATAAAAATAATTTTATGAATTGTATTTGCTTTAAAATCTAATTCTAAGTTAGGGATGGGGTTGGGTTTGGGAAGACACGTGAGATTTTGTGAGATTGAGAAAGTGAAAAGGGAAGAGACAATGTTTGAGGGATTATTATTTAGTTTTGGGCTTTTAATAAAATCGTGCGTAGTGCACGTGTTAGTTAAATAGGAATCCCGACTTTTCCTCTTCTTTCTCTATTTCAAAATTGAGAAAGAAGAAAGGGGTAGACTCTCTCTCCTATTAGTATAAGATATAGATATTATACTTTATCTTAAGCTAATAGGCATACCACCTTTCTCATTTCTCCATTTTGAAATGGAGAAATGAGAGCAAAAGTAGGAAATCTCACCTACCTTAACACGTGCACTCCATACTTTTTTACTCAAAATAAAATAAAATAAAATTAAATTAAATTAAAAAAAACTCTTCCTCTCCCAACTCCCCCTCCCCTCCCCCAAAAATCCCACTAACCCTTCGCCCCAAAATCTCAGCAGTCGTCGTTCGCCAACCCGCTCAAATTCTCCCCATCGACGCTCGCTGGCCCACCATGGGTGATGACCCCATCGGTAAGAACTCTCCTATGAGAAATTAGGGTTTTTGAATTCCTAATTTGTTTTATAATATTGTATTCATGAAACCCTAATTTACCACCCGCTTTTACTCGTGATTTCTAATTGGTGCGTTTCAATTATTGAAATTTCAAAATCTTAACCCTAATTATTTTTTTTGACTGGTAAAAGGTAGGGTAATTCCCTACCTCACAAAAAGCTATATTAAAAGTAATAATAACAGTACATATTACATAATAAGACCAGTGTGATCGGCTCAGCTGTCGAACACTCGATCCCCTAAAAAATCACAGTATTAGCATTAAGAAATGAAGGACTTATAACTGCGTCCCAAAAAAAAAGCATATAAATTGCTTGCCAAAAGAAGTTAAAACTACGGTATCATCAGCCCGAGCAGCTTCCATCTCCACTCTCATCTTGGCCAATACGCATTAGTGCTTGTTTGAGCAATATATCCTGTGCATCCGCTTGCTCAATCTCCCTGATCAGCGCCTGCTTCTTCTTCCCGCCATCCATTCCATCTAGCCAGGATCGAAACCAAAACAGTGCATTAGAAATGATTTGTTGCGGTGAGAGTGATTTAGCAGAGAAACACGCTCATTTCTAGCAAGTCATATACTCCAGCAAATTGAAATAGTAAGGAGAAGCCAAGTGTGTCTTTGTGCATGTGTACCAAAACACTACGAGGTAAAGCATTCATGTAGGTCATTTGGCAGTGAATGTATATTGAAGAGTGTGGTGAAGAAATTCCATGTCGAAATGGCCATAGGGCATGCGAAGAAAATGTGGTAGGCAGTCTCGACAGGACACGCACAAGCTGTGCATGTTGTGTCTCCTGGCCGACCTTTAGAGCGGAGAAAATCTTTGGAATTGAGTCTACCCCAACTCAATAGCTAGATGAAGATCTTGCATTTCAGAGGAGCCGCCAAGGACCACATTGCCACATAGTAGGGGGAGTGCAGTCCAGAGGTGACGAAGAAGTTGTAGGAAGATGTGACGGTGAAAGCACCTATTGCTGTAAGATGCCAAGAAGGTTGATCAGAGGAGGTGGAGGGTTGGTGTTCTGTTAGCAGAGCCATGATCGTCTGTTTTTCTTCTCGGAGTTGCGGTGTTGCGATGTAGTTTATTTGTGGTTGCCAATGCCATACACCATTGATCCAAGAACCTTGGGAGAGAACTTCAGCTTGCGGGTTCCAAGCTGCAGCAACAAGGGAGGGACAGAGGGTGACGATGTTGTTGCCATGTATCCAACGTGACGTCCAAAATTTGATGTGGTTGCCATTGCCTAGCTGCCAGTGAACATTGATCAGGAATTGCTCTTTGAGGGAGTAAATACCTTTCCAGAAACTGGATGCCATTGGTGGGCAAGTCAGATTGTTTGTAGAGCTTCTGCAGTACAGACTCTTTAGTGTTTGGCTAGCTAATGAGTCTGTGGAGAAAAAGTTCCACCACCACTTAAACAATAGTGCTTCATTGAAGACTTTCAAGTCTAAAACACCCAAACCGCCTTACTCCTTTGGTTGGCATATGGCCTTCCAGTTCTTGTAAGCTACTCTTCTTGCGTCCTTATCTGAACCACTCCAAAAGAAACGACTACGAATTTGATCAATTCGCTTTATCACCCAGAGGGGAAGTCTAAAGAAAGATGCAAAATAAACTGGTAAGGCACTAAGGACCGCATTTATAAGCACCAACCTTCCCCCTCTTGAAAGCATTCTGCCCTTCCACACTGACAATCTTCTCTCAATCTTTAGTGTTAGGGGTTGCCAACTTCTTTTGCTAAGCTTACCCTTGGATAATGGCATTCCTAGGTAGCTGAAAGGTAGACAGTCTTCTTTGCACTCCAGGATAGTTGCGAAGGCATGAAGCTTGGCTTTTTATTTACCAAAGTAAATGATTGAAGACTTCTTGAAGTTAATGTCTAGGCCAGAGACATTGGCAAAAAGTTTCAGAGTCACCTTGAGGTTGAGTATCTCCTACTCTTCACCACGACAGAAGATAAGAGTATCATCCGCAAACTAAAGGACGGAGAGGTTTGCTAGTGCGCCTCTGATAGGAAGTTGAGAGAAAACCCCATTTCTTCGACCACTGAAGAGCATCTGGGCTAGCACATCAACCACTAGGATGAAAAGCATCGACGAAAGAGGATCTCCTTGCTTGAGACCTCTCTTAGAGTTGATTTGTTTTCCCCCTCCTATTGATGATGATAGATGATTTTGCTGTTCTAAGGCTCATATGAATCCATCTGCACCAAGCCGGACCAAAACCTCTAGCGAAAAGAAGTTGGTCTAGAAATTCCCAACTGACAGTGTCAAAAGCTTTGGTAAAGTCAATCTTGAACAAAAGCGTATCTGAACTCCTTCGGCTGCAGAGGTTTATAGCTTCATGGGCCACGATAAAACAGTCTACTGTTGATTTGCCTTTAAGAAAAGCGCTTTGAGAAGATGACACTAGAGAATGAAGGATGGGGCTGAGTCTGATGACGAGGATTTTGGTGAAGATTTTGAAGGAACAATTAAGTAGGCTAATTGGCCTGAAGTTTGTTACCTAGCTTGCTTCGTCACATTTTAGG
Source organism: Hemerocallis citrina (assembly GCA_017893485.1). Taxonomy (NCBI): domain Eukaryota; kingdom Viridiplantae; phylum Streptophyta; class Magnoliopsida; order Asparagales; family Asphodelaceae; genus Hemerocallis; species Hemerocallis citrina. Next base: position 260,633,573 of record CM030363.1, read on the forward strand.
ATAAGAATAATGCTCGAATAATTCATTCTTTTTAGATCCGCATCTCCACTCTGCACAGATTGCAACATAGCAAAAAGATCTTCCTTCATTGTATCCCAGAAAGTACGGTAGAAGCACATAGAGAAACCATCAGGACCCGGCGCCTTGTCGCTGCTCATATCAAACACCGCCTTTTTAACTTCCTCGATAGTGAATGGATTGTCGAGGTGCGACAGATTGACACCACTTGGAGGATAGAGGGATTTCCAGTCAATATGAAAATCAGATGGCGTCGTAGTGCCACAAATCTCCTGAAAGTGACTTTCGAAAGCTGATCTAATAGTAGAGGGAGTGGTTGTTAGAGTGTTACCAATGTTGAGGCAATGAATGAAATTCCGCCTCCTTCTACCGTTGGAAATTGAGTGGAAGAATTAGGAGTTGGCATCCCCCTCTTTGATCCATTACACTTTTGATCTCTGCCTCCAATACACTGCCTCTGCTTTGACGAGGTCCTGGAGCTCTTGTTGAGTGGCCTTGAGGGAGTCTGGTGGTGTATCAAGCTGCTCTGCTTCAATCTCCAACTTGAGCAGTTTGTCATGAAAGTTGCTTCTTTCTGATTGGGATGTGGCCAAAAGTATCATTCCTCCACCTTCGAATGTGCCTTCTAAGAAGCTTCAACATGCATGCAAAAATGTCCACCGGGTTGCCATCACATGCGAATTTATTCCACCACTGTTGAAACTCAGGAATAAAAGAGGAATTTGCAAGCCAGGCTTTCTCAAACCTGAAGTAATGTGCCTTTCTGGAAATGACCTGGGTGTCTAAAATAGTAGGACAATGATCAGATGAATAACGGGGTAGGGAGTACTGAATGCAACTAGGGAAACAGAGGTCCCAAGCTGATGTAATAAGGAATTTATCTAGCCTGGCCATAGCGGGGGAATATCTCACGTTGGACTAGGTGTACTTCCTGCTAGATATCAGGAGGTCAATGAGGGCAAGGTCATGGATGAATTCACGAAATAATCTCATGTCTCTTGTGGAGCCTCTACCCCTGGACCTCTCCATGTCCGAGATAGTTACGTTGAAGTCTCCGCACAAGACCCATGCATCATGCAGTTGGCTGCTTCTTTGCTTAATCTAAAAAAAACAAAGTTCTCGATCTTCCTGATCAAAGGGTGCATACACCGTTGTGATTGACCAGGATTCATTTGACTGTCGGTGTTTGAAAGAGGCAGAGATTGAAAAAATGTCAATAGCAGAGTACGTGCATTCCAAGAACTGATCATTCCATCCTAGTAGAACGCCGCCACAGCTTTGGAGGGAGGCTAGCTGAATCCAATTTGTGATCAGGCTGCCTCCAATCGAAGAGAGCTTACGAGGTCTAGGGTTGCTCAGTTTGGTTTCTTGAAGGCAGACGACATCAGGGGAGCAACTGCGGATGCCTTCCTTTATGAGCGAGCATTTGTCATAGTTGCCTAACCCTCTCACATTCCAACTTGATATCTTCATTAAGAAAAGAGTGCAACAAATTGCAAAAAAAAATAATGAACAAGAACGATCCCAAAGATCGGTGAGCCTGTGCAGTTAGACAGAATGGTCTAGTTGATTAGAATGATCAACTAAATCCTTCTGTTGCCCCTTGATAGTGTGCACCGAGCGTGGCCTTTAGCCTCCACTCCAATAGACTCAGCTACATCTAAGATATCCTCATTCGAAATTAATGCAAACGGATTGAGATGAGCATTTGTAACTGAATCAACTGAAGAAGAGGTACCTGAGGTCTTCTTCTTGATGGTGGTAGAGAGGTTCTTCATGAAAGGCCTCGTACTCTTCAATTTGCCTGCCAACCTTGATCTTTTTATCCTCTTGGATGGACCCTCGTCAAAACCTGGAGGAGTTGAAAGAAGAGAGCTTGCAGCTTTTGGAATTGGCTTTCTTAAGAGAGAGTGAGTACGAAAGCTTTCACCACCCCTGGCATTACTAGCGCCTGCTGTGAACACCACCTTTGCTGCGGAATTTAACTGACTGAGGTCCTCTTGGACAGATTCCCTAAGTGCTCATTCAACAGCTGGTTGGATTTTGGAAAACAGAGACATGGGGAAGGTGAGAAGCTTACCCTTCCAGTGCATTTCGCGTACTTCTTCTTGGGATTCTTCATCAGTTGAAACAGTAGGTACAAAAGGAGATTTGGTGGGGCCAATAGGGGGTGCTTGATTGCTACTAAGTGAGGAATCTGAGATTTGAACAATAGGGGATGCCACCTTAGCAGTATTTGAAATTGGCGCTGGGGCCTCCTGAGATTTTGCAACCACCGGATTTGGAATAATACCCTCATTAAAGCTCGAATCTGCCAAATTTGAAATATTTAGAAACTTTTCAAATTTACCATCTCCTTGAGGATATTTCGCAACTGTTGGAACCCCCCCCCCCCAAATCACGGGGGTTTGGTTCGCCGGTCACCGAATTTTCTGCTCTGTCAAGAATGCCACCATCGCCATCGTCCGTTGGGCCCTCCGACGCCTTTGGACGCCAAAAACTTGTGCTTCCAGCCTCCTTAGAAGATTTTACAATCGCGAACATTTGTACCTTGCCTGATTTAACATCTTCCACCGGAATTGGCTCGCTAAGTAGCAGAACTGGCACTTCATGTACATGCTTCACGAAGCTCCAAGGGGCAGTGTACCTGATGGAGAGGGTCTTAGAAATTTGTGTCAGGTCCTCCACCTCAATAAGGACCAGTGCTTGGTCCCGGGACCTCTTCTCTTGCATTTCTTTGCTGAGGGTGATGAGTTTGCCGAAAGGGGAGATAAGCTGTTCGAGGGATTCCTGATTCCAGTAATGGAAGGGTAGTAGTGGTAGATTGATCCAAATGAAGCATGGCTTAGGGCGTAGCCTGGCACCATAATCCATTGACCACAGAGAGAATGTGGCATTAAAGCCAGAAAATTTGAAGACCCCTTCTGCTATGGCGCTCTCTGCTTCTGTCGCCGTCGGAAATTGGACATGGTACACGCCATTACAAACCCTTTGCAAGGTCCATCAGCACCTGTGCCGCCCCCATGCAAAATTGAAGGCGCTCTCCAAGTCCTTGGTTAGAGGGATGCATCGTGGGTTTATCAGGTGGAGGAAGGCACTTGCATGAAGCGCTGGGAGGGCTTGCAAGATGGCGTTGTTATGCGGGAGATCCACCTCCAACTTGCCGATCCTGTTGTGAACGGGGCAGTCTCGGACCTTATGGCCAAACTGCTTGCAGTTGAAACAATGGATGCCAAGCCTCCAACATTCAGAAGTTACATGGTCGCCCTCTCCACACTTGAAGCAACGGCTTTCCATCGTCTTTGATTGGCATTTGTTGGGGCGAAAAGGAGGGATTTTTGGGTAAAGGGAGAAGGGTTTGGGTTGAAATGAGGGTTTGGGGTGTTGGGCGGGAGTTTGAGTGGGGTGTGGTGTGATAGGATGGGGGGAGGGGGTTGGAGGGATGACGTGGGGTTCGAAGAGGCCATTGAAGGTTGTATTGATTGCGGGTAGGTGGTGGAAGTCGAAGAACCTGAGCATATGATTTGCTCGGTTCCCTAGGGAAGAAGGCAGTCTCTCTCCTCACCCCTCTCTCCATTTTTTTAGCCAAATAGGTAGAATAACAATAATGCAGTCCCTAACCCTAATTATGGATTCAAAAATAAAGATTGGTTATTTTTATACCAAATCCTAACTAATGTTCTGATCTTGATTCTTTGTTTCTTCAGATCCAAATAAATTAAATTTTAGAGGCCATGGTAGAAATTGGGATTTTGGAAGGCGAAGAGATGAAGGAAAGAATAAACTGTGGGAACGTAAGAGGTAATGTAAGTGTTTATTATATGTTTGTTTTTGTTTATTCACTGATTTACACTACTCTCTCCATTGTGTATACGCAGAGATTACGGAGATGACAGTTATGTATGTATGTCATGCCGTCGCTGCAGTTGGCCCAGATGTAGGTTACCTGAAGATAAACTTTTATTCTTCAATTTGATGATAATTGTGTTCATTACTTCTCATAATTATTTCTCATGAAAAATTACTTTAGTTAAGTTCTTGACCTTTTCATTTATTTTTAGCAATCTCTCATAATTATTTTAGCAATTTTTCTTCAATTAGAATTGTTGTTTCAGTTTTTTATATTTTTTTTGGGGTAATATTTAATTTGTTTGTGTCTGAGTATTTTTCTGTTTTTTTATGATAGTATGGTCAAGTTTTGAGATTCGGGATCATATGCAAACCTAATAATATAGGGTTTCAGATTAGAAGAAGGGGGATCATCAGGTGTGAGATTGGAATGAACTGACTTGCATATGTGGGATTTTTCTTTTAATTGTTATCTGTTTTCATTGAACATTTGCATTCTAAGTAATATTATCATTAAATTTTCAATTAAGAAGAATGATGGATTGTAGATGATGATAAAAAGCATGAAAGTTGAATAGTTTGGTCCATTTTATCATTATTGTATTTTATTATTTTTTATTTTCTTAGGGTAAAAGTGAACAAATAAGTGAATATATAAGAAAGCTAAGGACTTGCATCAAATGGTTGATGAAATGAGAAGATGAAAATTTGATGAAGCAAGAGAAGCTTCAGAATATGCTGGAATCAGAAGGGAAACAACATGAAGATATTGGTATATTTTCATTATCTTTTATTTTGTTTGAGAAGTTTTTGGTGAATTGTAGTATTGTATGTGTGCTTTATAATTTGATCATTTTATAGAGACACACCAAGAAGTAATATAGAACAATTGGAGGTAAATATTGAGGGACTTCGCAGACAATATGAGTATTTGCAAGCAAGCTTTAGAATGGATGAATCTGACAAGATTGTAAGTCTCTTTTTTAGCATCTCTAAATTTCGGTAATTATTCGACTATTTTTTTAGTTTTATTTTAATTGAATAGAAATATAGAATGATGTTGGTTGGTTTGAAGGTGTGAATTAGTTAATTTGTATATTTGTCATATTTTCATTTTATTGTGATTGAAATAGCTAAGAGACATTTCTAAATTTTTAAGTACCATACAATTTTATGTGTCCCTCAAAATTATTTTACCCTGTGCAATTTGCACAGGGTAACACTAGTAATATAATAAGTCAGTTTCCACCCACGAATGAGGTTGACCTTTTAAAGAAAGTGAGTTATATTAAAAAAGATACTAGGAACTGGAAACTACTCGTGAATTCAGTAACTTGATGACTTAGGGGTAGTTTGATTGGTTGTAAAATGTATCCAACCTAGAAGATTACTATTTCGAAAGTGGTGTGTTTAAATATAGTTTTACTGTAGTGCAGAATAGAGATAAGAGAGAAATAAATTTAAAAAGGCAATAAAAAAATAATTGTAGATAAGTTGGTGAGTTGTTTTATTGGATAATGTGAGAAGAAAGGAGAGAGAGAAATCAATTGAAAATTTTGTGAATTGTGCTCTCGCCTCTTTTCCTCTCATTCTGGCCGTTAATCAATGGGGCCAAAAAGTGCTACAGTAATGCCCGGTCGAGATCAAATTTAATATAATTTACTGTCAAACAATCTTGTGAACAATGTTTTTTTTTTTGGAAAACATACAATGCTGTGAACTATGTTTTTTCTTTGGAAAACATTTTCCATAATGTTTTTACTGTCAAACAAACCATCCCTTAATGTTGTTCTTATTAGCGTATAAAACTTTTCGACCTAAAACACATGTATTGCACGAGAAAAAATCATATGGATCATCATTCAAAGCCATCATGTGAACCAGGTCCAGATCAGCTTACTCCTGTCGCCAAACAAATTATTTTCTCTTCACTTATCATTAAAATTCCAGTAATAAAATCTATAATATATACAGCGTAAATAACCACAATAAACTGTAGCATTTAATTTCATAAGTTTGGTCCATAATTAGATATTTTGAGTGTAGTTGGTAGGCATGTGTTTGGATATTCATCATCACTTCGTGGAGGATAGGTTTTCTTTCCATTTTAATATAGATAATGAACTCAAGACAAAATTAAGAACAGATAATTAACATTCCACAGAAAAACATACAAATTGGAGATGTATAAAAATAAACTTCACACATGGAAATTCGACATGCTTCTGGAAGGACAAATGGTGTGGCACAATTACCCTCAAGAGGAGATTCCCGCATGCATACGGGTTTGCTACAGATAAATATGACCGGGTGGCTACAAATTGGAGGAATGAAGAATGGAAACCAAGACTCACAGGCAGACTGACAAACGAGGCGAGAAGACAAAAACAGGAGATCATTGCCTTCTTGGAAGATTGGAAGCCTACAGGTAACGAGCAGGAGGATAAACTTAAATGGGAACAGGAAAAAGGGGGTATTTTCTCTGTTAAATCGACGTATAAAAGGTTAAACGATGGGGGAGTGAGAGTCTTTGATCCAGTGTGGAAGTCTTATGCACCACTTAAAGTGAAGACCTTTAACTGGCTGGCATGTAGAAACGCAATCCTAACACGGGATAACTTAGTTAGGGAAAGTTGGAAAGGTCCGATTAATTGTGTCATGTGCAATCAGGATAATGAAACGGTTGACCATCTACTCGTCAAGTGCAGCTTTGCGAGGCCCATTTGGAAAGACATCCTTAACAGATTCGGTATCCGCGGGGAAGGTCCGGAGACAGTTCTTGAAGCTTGGGGGGGAGGGGGGGGAGGGTAGGTGAAAAGAGGGGCACTTACAAAACAACCAGTTCTGTTTTTGGGACACGGGGCGGCGGCTATATGTTGGGGCATATGGCTAGAAAGGAACAATAGAATCTTTAGAAGCACACATAGTCGCATCATGCATCACCAATTGCTCCTGAAGATTATTGCTAATATTTTGTTCTGGACTAAAACAGTAGGTGACGAATAGTCAAAGAAGATCAAGGACATCTACAAGGACATTGCCAACGCCCAGGTTGTTTCACAAGAAGGGGGAGGCACAGCAGAAGATGGTTGATTCCATGGTGCGAGGTGGGTGGTACACCCATCCGGAAGTCTCTTGGAGTTGTGTGTGGCTAAACGTCTAATCATGGAACTTTTGTGATGTATTTTGGGTGTTTTATTTTCTTGTATGTATTTTGGGGGGTTGCATGGGGTCCGTAGCGACCAATGTAGGGGAATCATTTTTTGGTAGGACAATGAATATCATGGCCCGAATGTGGGTCTCATGAATATCATTGTCCGACGCTGGTATATCTGTTTTATGTCTGTTTTATTAAAAAAAATTTAATGAAACTAGGGGGGCGTTAGCCAACCCTTATGATCAGAAAAAAAAAAAAAAAAAAAAAAACTTCACACCAACCATACCAAAATTTAAACAAACATCAATTACACTTGGAATTAAAGTCATGTGATGAAGTTCATCTTTCAGACACCAAATTTGAGAAAATTACCTGATAATGTAGGATAATGGCTCGATTCTGGTTCAGAGTGTTTTGGAGTATCTGCAGCAAAAGAAAGTTACAGCATAAGTCGACTGATAGAAGGATCAGGCGACTGTCCAGAGAGTTTTCGAAGGCTAAAGATACAAGCAGCAGCAGAGGATCAGTCGACTTACCAGTCGACTGCCAGAAGGAGTACCAGTCGACTGTAAGTCGACCAGTCGACTGTCGACGGTATTTTGAACTGGATCGGCCCAATTCGAAAAGGCCCAATAGTTTCCCTATAAATACACCCGTTAGGGTTTTGTAAATAGTAACACCTTATTCGGATTTTGCAGCCGTCATCTCTTGTAAAGGCTTTGTTTGCCCATTGGAGATCATAGTAAAGAAACCCCAACCGCCCCTTGTGGATGTAGGCATCGTTTTGCCGAACCACGTAAATCTTGTGTTCTTGTGTTGTTTGGTTTTCTGTGTTTTCTCTCGCTGGTTCTCTCTTTGTATTCCGCATTAGTTCGTTTGGATTGTTGGTTTGATTTGTACTCACGCACAACAAGTGGTATCAGAGCTATTGGTTCGACCTAGAGGGAGATGGCAGGTGATGCAGATGCAACCAAGGATGTTGTGGGATCAAGTTCGTCAAGAACAACGATTCACAACGCAAAATTTGAAGTTGAAAAATTTGATGGGACAAACAATTTCGGGATGTGGCAATGTGAGGTGTTGGATGTTCTTGTTCAACAAGAACAGGATGTTGCTTTGGAGGAAGAAAAACCTAAGGATATGTCCGAAGCAGATTGGAAGAAGTTGAATCGAGTTGCGTGTGGGACTATTCGGCTCTTTATTGAGAAGGCTCAGAAGTATGATTTGATGAGGGATACCGTTGCTGCGGTGTTGTGGAAGAAGCTCGAAGACAAATACATGAGGAAAAGTTTGGAGAATCGGCTGTATTTGAAGAAGAGACTTTTTCGCTTCACCTATACGGAAGGTATGTCTATGAATGCTCATGTTGAATCATTTAATAAATTGTTGGCTGATTTGTTAAATTTGGATGAGCAAATTAAGGATGAGGATAAAGCCCTAATTCTGTTGAATTCATTACCTGAAAGTTATGATCATTTAGCAACTACTTTATTATATGGAAAAGATACTGTGAAATATGAAGATGTTGCAAATGCCTTGTTGAATAATGAAACTAGGAGAAGGGATAAGATGGTTGATAGAGAAACTTCTGAAGCGTTGATTGTAAGGGGCAGGACTGAGACAAGATCTGAGTCCAAATCTGGGAAAAAGGGAAACAAATCTCGTTCCAAATCGAGAGGAGTTTCGAAGGACAGGAAAATACCGGCCAAAGATGAATGTGCTTTCTGTCATGAAAGGGGGCATTGGAAAAAGGATTGTCCAAAGCTACGAAATAAGGGAAATTCGACTGCAAATGTGACTGTTGATAATTTAGAAAGTGGCGAGGATTTTTCTTTTGCACTTGCTTCTAGTCCCTCACTTTATCAAGAAGTATGGTTTCTTGATACAGCAGCCTCCTATCATATGACTTGGAAAAAGGAGTGGTTTACTTCTTTGGAGTATATGGATGGTGGTGTAGTTTTGATGGGAAATGATGCACCTTGTAAGAAGGTAGGAGTTGGGAAGATTGAATTGTTAATGCACGATGGTCTCATTAGGGAGCTTTCAGATGTATGGTATGTTCCAGATTTGAAAAAGAATCTGATTTCACTAGGTGCTTTAGAGGCCAGTGGTTTGAAATTTGCTAGTGAAGGTGGCGTTCTGAAAGTGACTAGTGGATCACTTGTGGTGATGAAAGGCCAAAGGAAAAGAAACTTGTTTTTCTTGCAGGGAAAAACATATTTGGGTCAGGCTGCCAGTGTAACTGAAAAGCCTAAACAGGTTGTTCCCGACTCTACTAGGTTGTGGCATATGCGACTCGGGCATGCAGGAGAAAAGGCCTTGCAGGGGCTTGTGAAGCAAGGGTTGCTTAAAGATGCTAAAGGGTGCAAGTTGGAATTTTGTGAACATTGTGTTTTGGGTAAGCAAACTAGGGTGAAATTTGGTACAGCTGTATATCAGACAAAGGGTATCCTCGATTATGTGCACACAGATGTTTGGGGCCCTACTCAGACACCTTCTATGAGTGGTAGACACTGGTTTGTTACTTTTGTTGATGATTACTCCAGGCGAGTTTGGGTATATACCATGAAGCACAAAGATGAAGTTTTGACATTGTTCACAAGTTGGAAGAAGAAAGTTGAAAATCAGACTGGTAGGAAAATTAAGGTTCTGAGGTCAGATAATGGAGGGGAATACAAGAATGATCCGTTTCTGAAGTTGTGTGAAGATGAAGGGATCCAAAGGCACTTCACAGTTAGGAAGACTCCACAGCAAAATGGGGTTGCAGAAAGGATGAACAGAACCTTACTTGAGAAGGTAAGATGTATGTTAGCTCAGTCTGGGTTGAAGAAAACATTTTGGGCAGAAGCTGTTATATATGCAAGCCACATTGTCAACCGTTTACCATCAGCAGCACTTGAAGGCAAGACGCCTATTGAGGTATGGAGTGGTAAACCTGCATCTGATTATAGTTTTTTGCATATATTTGGTTGTCCTGCTTATTTTCATGTAACTGAAACTAAACTTGATGCAAGAGCCAAAAAGGCTATATTTGTTGGTTTTAGTACTGGGGTCAAAGGTTACAGGTTGTGGTGTCCAGAACAGAAGAAGTTAGTAATCATCACTTTTGATGAGACCAGCATGATCAGCTCGGGACAGTCGACTGGTGGTATAGGACAGTCGACTGGTGAGCAGCAGAAGAGTGGGGCAGTTCTTCAACAGGTGAGTAGAAGAAGTTCGGGACAGTCGACTGATGAACAGGAGCAGTCGACTGGTGGTCCAAAACAGCAGAATTGTGGGAGCTCGGGACAGTCGACTGGTGGCAATAACCAGTCGACTGGTAGGAGAGTTTTTCAACAGGTGGAGTTAGAAAATTTGTCAGTTGAAAATCCTGTCCCTGTCCAAGATGAAGATGATGTGGTTGAGACTGAGAATGATGAAGAAGTTCCTATCCAGCAGGAAGAATCAATTGCAGTAAGAAGGCAAAGAAGAGATATCAAACGACCGTCTCGTTTTACAGACACAGTTGCATTTGCTCTTCCCATTGTGGATGATGAAGTTCCCTCCAACTTCAAAGAAGCCACTAGAAGTTCAGAAAATGCAGATTGGAAAGTTGCTATGGATGAAGAGATGAACTCTCTTCATAAGAATAAGACTTGGGATCTAGTGCAACTACCAAAGGGGAAGAAAGCAATTGGTTGCAAGTGAGTGTATACGAAGAAAGAAGGTCCAAAAGGCAGTGTTCGGTTCAAGGCTAGACTAGTTGCAAAGGGGTATGCTCAAAAGGAAGGAATTGACTACAATGAAGTGTTCTCTCCGGTTGTGAAGCATCCTTCTATTCGGATTCTGTTGGCATTGGTAGCACAGTTTGACCTTGAGTTGACACAGATGGATGTGAAGACTGCGTTCTTATATGGGGAACTAGATGAAGAAATTTATATGTTACAGCCAGATGGGTTCAAGACAGCTGGGAAGGAAAATTGTGTTTGCAGGTTGAAGAAGTCTCTCTATGGGTTGAAGCAATCTCCAAGGCAGTGGTATTTGAGGTTTGATCAGTTTATGAAGGTGCAGAGATATTCCAGAAGTGAGTTTGATCATTGTGTTTACTTCAGGAAGTTGCAGGATGGCTCTTTCATATATCTGTTATTATATGTGGATGATATGTTGATTGCCTCTAAGAATGCTAAGGAGATTCAAAATTTGAAGAATCAGTTGAGTTCTGAATTCGAGATGAAGGATCTTGGTGAAGCCAAGAAGATACTTGGGATGGAGATAGCTAGAGACAGGGCAAAGGGCACAGTGAGTTTGACTCAGAAGCAATATCTTTTGAAGGTGCTGAAACGGTTCGGTATAGATGAGAAGACTAAACCAGTAAGTACACCCTTAGCCAGTCATTTCAGAATTAGTGCTTCTCAGTCTCCAAGTACAGATGAAGAGAGACAGTATATGGCAAATGTACCTTACACTAGTGTGGTTGGCAGTTTGATGTATGCCATGGTTTGTACTCGACCAGACATCTCTCAGGCGGTGAGTATGGTTAGTCGATATATGCATGATCCAGGCAAAGAGCATTGGCAAGCAGCTAAATGGATTTTAAGGTACATAAGTGGCACCACAGATGTGGGCTTGAAATTTGAAAGGGATGACAATATTAGCAGGTTATTAGTTGGATATGTTGATTCAGACTATGCAGGTGATCTAGATAAGAGGCGGTCTACTACAGGCTATTTGTTTACGATGGCTAGAGCACCTATAAGTTGGAGGTCAAATTTGCAGTCCACTGTAGCGTTGTCTACTACTGAGGCTGAATACATGGCGGTTGCTGAGGCCATGAAGGAAGCCATTTGGGTTCATGGACTTTTGAAGAGCTTGGGGATTCATCGGGAAAAGGTGGAGGTACACTGTGACAGTCAGAGTGCTATCCATTTAGCGAAGAACCAAGTTCATCATTCGAGGACCAAACATATTGATGTCCGTTATCACTTTGTGCGTGATTTGATAAAGGATGGTGATATTCATTTGGTGAAGATTGGAACAGCTGATAATCCTGCTGATATGTTGACCAAAGTTGTTGGAGCAGCCAAGTTCAAGCATTGCATGAACCTGGCTAATATTTTGCATGTTTGATAATTTGGCATGGGCGAGTTGGGATAGTACTTTGCTATTGGTTTGTTTAGTATGTGATATCATACTAAGGTGGAGTTTTGGGTTCGTTTGTTGCATTTGGTGATGAGCATTGTTTTGGAGTATTTGTGGAGATTGCTTGGGCTATTTGGAAGATCTTGCCAAGGTGGAGACTGTTGGATACTTTGTGGAAGATCTCGCCAAGGTGGAGATTGTAGGATAATGGCTCGATTCTGGTTCAGAGTGTTTTGGAGTATCTGCAGCAAAAGAAAGTTACAGCATAAGTCGACTGATAGAAGGATCAGGCGACTGTCCAGAGAGTTTTCGAAGGCTAAAGATACAAGCAGCAGCAGAGGATCAGTCGACTTACCAGTCGACTGCCAGAAGGAGTACCAGTCGACTGGTAAGTCGACCAGTCGACTGTCGACGGTATTTTGAACTGGATCGGCCCAATTCGAAAAGGCCCAATAGTTTCCCTATAAATACACCCGTTAGGGTTTTGTAAATAGTAACACCTTATTCGGATTTTGCAGCCGTCATCTCTTGTAAAGGCTTTGTTTGCCCATTGGAGATCATAGTAAAGAAACCCCAACCGCCCCTTGTGGATGTAGGCATCGTTTTGCCGAACCACGTAAATCTTGTGTTCTTGTGTTGTTTGGTTTTCTGTGTTTTCTCTCGCTGGTTCTCTCTTTGTATTCCGCATTAGTTCGTTTGGATTGTTGGTTTGATTTGTACTCACGCACAACAGATAATAGGAAAGATTACTTACTATTGAAGTACAAACACCCCCATGCTATAACTTCTTTGGCGTTCCACCGCTTAAGTCGTCTCCATTGGAAGATACAACAAGAGGGTCAATATCAATCTCTTCAACTGCATTTGAATGTTTAGAAAATTTTGGAAGAAGCTTCATATATTTATGATATTTCCCTTCCTTTGAGAACAAATCAATCACCAGTGAAAGAGTTGATGCCTCAAGAGCAAAATGTTGCTCCCTCATTTTATATAAAAAATCTATTGCTTTACTGTCAAGAGCAAAATGGTGATCTAGTCATTATATGTTGCTTGTCCAGAAAACGATGTATAGGCCTCATACAAGAATAGTGTGAGACCAAATGCAAAGTTCTTGTAGAAGAAGTAGCATATCTACAGAGCAAATGGAGCATCTCAATAACAAGTCACCAAAACATATAAATTTATGTGATTGGCAGAATGAGAGAGAAATATAATGAATCATACCATTGAAAAGATCCTACTATAACACCAATGTCCATGAACAAGTTGCGAACGTTCTAGAAACCGAAACTGAGCTATAGAAATGTCACTGGACATGACCGCCTGAAATTATCTGTAGAACCCAAGTAAAGAAATTAGAACTTATTTTTTACAATTTAAAGAAAAAACTGTTCAATTTAAAATTTTCATTTTTCTTAGACTTTCTGAGTTTTTTTTTCTCTCCTATGAGAAAGCTATGGCTGAATGCCAAAAAAAGAAGAGAACATGGACATTAGACCATACTATTCTTTAACCTGGACTGCATGTCTATATGATTGAGACACAGTTCTACATCTACTGCTCCTGAATATGCTGTGAGGTGATTTTCCAGTATGATGTCTAAATTACAGTTCACTAATTTATAAGTGTGGAATTGTTATCCTTATTATTACACATTATTAAAAGTTATTTTTCTTACCTGTTGAATTTACTGGTTTGTGTGTATTATGTATTATTATCTTCTTTCTTTCCATTTCCACGTTCAAGATTGTGTACAATGTCCATTGTAATGGGCTTATTCAACTTAATGATCTGTCATAAAGAACTGATGCATCAGTTGGATGGAAGGAATGCACTGCTGTAGATGGACGAAAGTGAGTCTTTCTGTATCTTGATCTGTTGGTTTTTGCACTTATATACTTTTTTCTTTGTTATATGGATGGCAGTGAATTTGACAAACAATGTATTCTTCCTATTTTTTTGGATTTTACGCAAATATTATTTTAACAAGGTTAAAAATGTATCCAAATGGGCTACTCCTGATGAAGTCAAGGTCTTCTTTTGTTTATCTTTTTAGTTCTAATTTTTTCAGAAGGCTTGCTAGTGTTTTGTTCTTCTAGTTCTTTTCTTACATTCTTTGATTTCAATATACTTTCAAATAGCACGTGAGCAAGCAGAGAAAGCGGGAATTCAGTCAATAACAACAATACATGAGGCAACTTCTCTAGGCCCACATCCATCAAATACTTCTCTTGATACTCTTATTTGTACAGCCAATACTATTGCTCAAACTTTTGTAATGGTATCTGCAATAAAGTCAAGTCCTTTACTAGTGACAGTTAACTCTACAGTGGCTTCAGGATCTCCTTCAGTTATTGTTGTACCTTCTGGCACAACTTCTACTTCAGATAACACTCCTGCACCTGCCTGTGCGAGAGTTTCTTCTGTTGGAATGGATGTTTCAATTAGAGTGAAGTATGGACATTATATTATACATTATTTGTTCAACATTTGTATGTAGCTGCTAAACTTTGTTTATCATTCCAAAAGTAGCGAGGAAAATACATATTTGCCAAATGCTGTTGCTCCGATGAATGGAACTTCTGGACAAGATTTGGAGGTGTATATCAGTTGAACTTTATCTGTGATCATCCCGAATTATATGTTTCTACTTGCTGATTACTTATTGAAGTTTTGCTTATGTTAGCTTGGCCTTTTAATTGTGATGATAATTCCTTCATATACTTTGAGTGTATGCTTTTAAAATGTGATCTCTTAATGTTTCATCTCATTATTTATATCAGTAGTATTTACAAAAAAATACTTGTTGATATCATTATATGTTTGTGAAAACATCCTCAAGCATCTCAATGTTATGTGCATGTTGTCACTCTAGTGACTGCTACAATCTCCACACAAAATTAAATGGGAGTAGTATCCACATTTCTGATTTCTTACTTTTATTTAGGTTGTATCAAAGCTTTTGTTCGAGGGGTGTTAAGTTGATCGAGGTTACTCTGATTCTCTACCTTAGTGAACATACAGGACCCATGGGTGATATAAACTAGCATTAAAAAAAGTCAAATTGACATTAAACTATAACCAACCATGAGAATGAGGTTTTCAAGGAGGTGTTAGGAACTTAGGATGCTATTCTTGAATCATAAATACTTAGTATTCAAAAGGCTAAACTGGAGAATTGTCGAACCTGTCGGTAGCTGTATCAGTAATAATTACTTAAGAAAAGATGTCATAATGAAATTTAAAAGGTGTTGGGAAAATTTAGCAGATATAGACACTGAAATCGTATGAGATTTATAGTTTCACAAAATATTTCAACTCTATTTATATAGAGAAGAAAACAGAAGGAAGAGAATTGAAAATGCACAATGAGAAAAATTTAGGATAGCACACAAATACTAACATCTGGTGATCATATTAACTCGACAGATGAGATGATTTCTTTTCTTTTCTTTTCTTTTCCTGCATGTATCAGCTTGAATGCACTTATAGTGTCTGTTTTCCTTAGTCTTAATGCCAATGTTTTATCATTGCTTGATATTGCACATTGCGCTTGGAT
Source organism: Hemerocallis citrina (assembly GCA_017893485.1). Lineage (NCBI taxonomy): Eukaryota > Viridiplantae > Streptophyta > Magnoliopsida > Asparagales > Asphodelaceae > Hemerocallis > Hemerocallis citrina. The sequence continues at coordinate 260,649,274 of CM030363.1, forward strand.
TAATTCTAAAAGGGCAATGTTGCTATTGAGTATTTGACTATTTGCTGATATTTCTGACACTGCTGATAAATGACGACAGGACAGGACAGTGCGATTGTTAAGATTATGAATGAGAATAATTCTTCATTGATTGATTGAATAAACTGAATACAATATGGCTCATACATATAGGAGAGAATAGAAGACTAAACTGATACATAACCAATATGGGACTAAACTAATGTATCATCTAACACCCCCTCTCAAACTCAAGTTGGTTCAAGCAACAAGAGTTTGGAATACTGACGATGTTGATGTGGAAGAAATGAAAAACTGTGGTACAGTGACAACGCTTGATGGTGCATGTGACGGAACTGAGAAGTAGAGTATTGCGGAAGGAAGTAGTGGTGGCGCACTATTGAGATCTCACCTCGAACAGTGGTGAGATCTCCATATCATGATCTGTGATGGGAACTCATCCCTGACTTGAGACATAGTCGATGATGGGATCTCACCCTTGAACTGAGAAATAGACTGATGGGATCTCACCCCTGACTTGAGAATGATCGATGATAGGATCTCACCGCTGACTTGAGAATTGTCGATGATGGGATCTCACCCCAGACAAGAATTGTTGATGTGGTGGGATATCATCCCTGAACTGAGAACTTGATGCTTATAACACCCCTCTCAAACTCACGATCGATCAACCGGAGTGAGTTGACGATCATGATCGATCAACTGGTGTGAGTTGACGGTCTGGATGTAAAAGTACAAGAACCTGCAAGATTTTATTATTATTATTATTATTATTATTATTATTATTATTATTATTTATTATTATTATTATTATTATTATTGAAAAACGGAATAACGGGTTTTGGGTTTGTGGATGGAATATAAGATAAGAGGGTTGGAATATAAGTTCGAGTCTGGTATGGGTATGGAATATAAGAGGGTTTTGGGTTTGTGGATGTGGTTAGGATTGAAGGGGATTAGGGTTTCAGATGGAGAAGAAATGGCAGCTAGGGGCAGCGACAGGGTAGGCAACAGAGTGGGTTTGGGTCGAGGGTAAGGTGGGTGCCAAAATTGAAGGTTGGGTTAGGGGAAGTTTGGGAACTAGGGGTTTCGGGTTTTGGGTTGCGGATGACAAGGAGGAAGGCGGGGTAGGAGGATGAAGGTGAGGGGATGACTGATTTGGCGACAAATTCGCCCGTGGAGGAGGGATGCTGGTGGGAAAGGGAGGGTGGAGATGAGGTCGTCAATGGCCAGGGGCGGATCCAGGATTGAAAAGTGAGGGGGCTGTAAAAAAAAAAATTCTTTCTTTTTTTTTCTTTTTAGGTTGGATTGGAGGGGGTCGGGTTTGAAGAAGCAGATGGTCATAGTTCAGAATTGTTTTCCCCAAAATGACCCACTTTCCAAACAAATTTTTAGAATGGACCAATTCTCATAGGCCGCACTTATATTCCATCATTTAAAGAAGAGGAAAACATAATTTTCATATCCCTAAAAGAAGAGAAAAACTTAACGTATAAAATTTAAGTCAAGCTTCAAATGGTCATAACTTCTGACTTAGTAGTCCGCATAATCATTACAAGTAGTCAAAACGACTGGGACGAGATAACGCATCTTTCATAAATTGGTGCGAACCCTTAATATTATAGATTCAAATAGAAATTTAAAAAAAAATACAAACTCCTAATTTCATGTCTTACTTCCTTATTTCACATCAACCATATACACATATCCAAACATATTTGTATGTATCTTAATTACTAATTAACATTCAAATCTAACAAATGTAAATACGAGCTATAAGAGAGAGTGAGAGAGCGAGGGGGAGAGAGAGAGAGAGAGAGAGAGAGAGAGAGAGAGAGAGAGAGAGAGTAACAAATATATATATGTATAGAAAGAGAGAGAGACTCTCTTTCTCTCTCCCTCTTTCTATATATATATATATATATATATATATAGAAAGAGGGAGAGAGAAAGAGAGTCTCTCTCTCTTTCTATACATATATATATTTGTTACTCTCTCTCTCTCTCTCTCTCTTATAGCTCGTATTTACATTTGTTAGATTTGAATGTTAATATATATATATATATATATATATATATATATATATATATATATATATAAGAGAAAGAGAGTACCAAACTGGAAGAAGAGAAAGGGAGTTAGAGTTTGGATTGAGGATAGGGAGGGGCTGAAAGCAATCAAAGCATACAGCAGTCTCAAATGTTTCAAAAAACATACATATATATAGTCTAGAGAGAGATGCTAAAATGTTGGGGGCGCTGTAGCATACCTCAGCCCCCCTCTGAATCCGCCCTTGTCAATGGCGCTGGAGCTGAGGGATTTGGGGTCGCGGTCTTTGGAGAGGCGAAGTGTTATTGCTGTTGTTGTTGTTGATGGAATATGGGGAGTCGCCGATGACTGATTTGGTGAGGAGGCGGCGGTTGAGATCGACGGTGGTGTGCAGTGGGATAAAGGAGAGGATGGATGTGGTTGTTGTTTGGGTTTGTTGTGGGTTGGTTGTTGAGTTTGATGGTGGTGATGGTGGCACCGAAGTTGCAGAGGTGGGTGTTGTCGGGTTGTTGTTGTTGATGACGGCTAGGGTATTTGGTACAGGTAGTTGATGATGGCTAGGGTTTTGGATCTTGTTGTTTGATGATGGTTAAGGTTTTGGAGATTTATGGTTTGGGGGGAGATTATGGTTTTGATCAAGATCGGGAGAGGAATGTCGGGAGGTGGAGTGATTCTGATGAAGACGAGAACCACCCCACCTCGACGAAGATCAAATTAGTATAGGCCTTATAGGACGATAGGCTCTGATACCATGTTAAGATTATTGGATGAGAATAATTCTTTACTGATTGATTAAATAAACTGAATACAATATGGCTCATATATATAGGAGAGAATAGAAGACTAAACTGATACATAACCAATATGGGACTAAACTAATATATCATCTAACACAGATAATGGCTATAACTCTCGCTCTTATTTGTCATTGTATTTGCCTAGTGGTTGGATTTGCTTACACTTTCCAAGTATTAACATGGTTGGCTGGCTTCAGAAATTTTTGCGACAATAGGATTGTTATGCTTCACAATGGGTTCAAGGTGACAATATGACTGAGATAGTATGCACATTCTCTTACTGAATATAATAAAATCTCTCAGTGAATGAACGAGCTCATCAACAGAAGCATCTTCGTATGCATCATTGTTCATTACCCATTTTCGACGCCGTGGCCAACCAAAGATATTATAAAGAAATTCAACCTTATTTTCAAGCATATCTCCATAAAACTCTGAGTTGCACATGCCTATTTAAAAATGCCCGAATCATTGGCAACGTTTGTAATTATAGACAACCAAAATCTCTGCCCAATGTCGGACCATTTAAATTTTTTTTGCTTTCAGAAACAGCTGATAGACAAAGACCTTATTGTTTCTCGAAATAGTAAGAGGCGATAAAGGATATTCATTTTCGCAAGCAAAAAAAGATAGACAAATTACGAATTTACAATCCAATGGCCAAATGGACACGCCTTTTTTTTTTTTTTTATAATATTTCCATTTTTTGTGCAAGTAGTACCCTGTTTTAGGATATGCAAAGATAATCAATACTCATTATTACTCAAGAAATACAAATGGATCACTCTATAATCTCTTCTTCACCTTTGGAATTATTCGGCACAAGACCCCTTTTGAAGTTATATGATGGTACATTTACATATATATATATAGCACCCCAAGTAAACCCTAAAAGATAAACACAAATACAGCCAATTGGATCCAAAACCCGCAATCCAAATAAACACACAGCGCCCGATGCGGTCGACTGCAAAGAATGACAGCTGACTGCGTTCAACCCATGAGCAAGTCAGAGAGCCTGGCAGTCGACTACTTGTCTCTCTCGATACTGGCTGCACTAAGATAGTTGACTGCCTACAGTGCAGTAGACTGTACTTCAACTCCTGTAGCTGCTTGCTGCTCTTGCTGTTGTGATGCTTGCTCATTCTCACTGCGACTTCTGTTGTGCGGAATACGAATGGACCACCAATCAAAGAGAGAAATAGCGAAGAAAAACAGAAAACAAACAAACACAAGGACACAAAGATTTAATGTGGTTCGGCAAAACAAGTGCCTACATCCACGGGGCGGTTGGGGTTTCTTCTTCAAATAATCACCAATGGGTGAAACAAATCCTTACAGAGATGACGGCTGCAAAATCCGAATAGAGGTCTACTCTTTACAAAACCCTAACGGGTGTATTTATAGGGAAACTACTGGGCCTTTCGAAATGGGCCTTTTCTAGTTCACAAACCCGCCTACAGTCGACTGGTCTTCTTACCAGTCGACTGGTCTTTAGTTCTGGACAGTCGACTGAGACACATCTTCAGTCGACTGCTGCTGCTGTATCCTTAGCCTTTGAAACTTCTCTCTGGACAGTCGACTGGTTCTCATAGTCAGTCGACTGATGTACTGGAACTTTCGATTGCTGCAGATACGATGGATATAAACAAACTGAACCAGAATCGAGCCATTATCCTACAATCTCCACATTGGCGAGATTTTCCAAGTAGCCCAAGCAATCTCCAAAAATACTCCAAAATAAATGCTCATCACCAAATGTAACAAAAACAAACTCCACCTTAGTATGATATCACATACTAACCAAACAAAACGAAGCACCATTCCAACCGCCCATTCCAAATCATCAAGCATGCAAAATATTAGCCAGGTTCATACAATGCTTGAACTTGGCTGCCCCAACAATTATGGTCAACATATCAGCAGGATTATCAGCTGTCCCAATCTTTACCAGAAGAATATCACCATCCTTTATCAAATCACGCACAAAATGATAACGGACATCAATATGTTTGGTCCTCGAATGATGAACTTGGTTCTTCGCTAAATGGATAGCACTCTGACTGTCACAGTGTACCTCCACCTTCTCCCGATGAATTCCCAAGCTCTTCAAAAGTCCATGAATCCAAATGGCTTCCTTCATGGCCTCAGCAACTGTCATGTATTCAGCCTCAGTAGTAGACAACGCTACAGTGGACTGCAAATTGGACCTCCAACTTATAGGTGCTCTAGCCATAGTAAACAAATAGCCTGTAGTAGACCGCCTCTTATCTAGATCACCTGCATAGTCAGAATCAACATAACCCACCAATAACCTGCTAATATTGTCATCCCTCTCAAACTTCAAACCCACATCTGTGGTGCCACTTATGTACCTCAAAATCCATTTAGCTGCTTGCCAATGCTCTCTGCTTGGATCATGCATATATCGACTAACCATACTCACCGTCTGAGAGATGTCTGGTCGAGTACACACCATGGCATACATCAAACTGCCAACCACACTAGTGTAAGGTACATTAGCCATATACTGTCTCTCTTCATCTGTACTTGGAGACTGAGAAGCACTAATTCTGAAATGAGTGGCTAAGGGTGTACTGACTGGTTTAGTTTTCTCATTTATACCAAACCGTTTCAGCACCTTTAAAAGATATTGCTTCTGTGTCAAACTCACTATGCCCTTTGCTCTGTCTCTAGCTATCTCCATCCCAAGTATCTTCTTGGCTTCACCAAGATCCTTCATCTCGAATTCAGAACTCAGCCGATTCTTCAAATTTTGAATCTCCTTAGCATTTTTAGAGGCAATCAACATGTCATCCACATATAATAACAGATATATGAAAGAGCTATCCTGCAACTTTCTGAAGTAGACACAATGATCATACTCACTTCTGGAATATCCCTGCACTTTCATAAACTGATCAAACCTCAAATATCACTGCCTTGGAGATTGCTTCAACCCATAGAGAGACTTCTTCAACCTGCAAACAGAACTTTCCTTCCCAGCAATCTTAAACCCATCTGGCTGCAACATATAAATTTCTTCATCTAGGTCCCCATGTAAGAATGCAGTCTTCACATCCATCTGTGTCAATTCAAGATCAAACTGTGCTACCAATACCAACAAAATCCGAATAGAAGGATGCTTCACAACTGGAGAGAACACTTCATTATAGTCAATTCCTTCCTTTTGAGCATACCCCTTTGCAACTAGTCTAGCCTTGAACCGAACACTGTCTTTTGGACCTTCTTTCTTCGTATACACCCACTTGCAACCGATGGCTTTCTTCCCCTTTGGCAATTGCACTAGATCCGAAATCTTGTTCTTATGAAGAGCGTTCATCTCTTCATCCATAGCAACTTTTCAATCTGCATTTTCAGAACTTCTAGTAGCTTCTTTGAAGTTGGAGGGCACTTCATCATCAACAATGGGAAGAGCAAATGCAACTGTTTCTGTAAAGCGAGATAGTCGTTTGATATCTCTTCTTTGCCTTCTTGCTGCAATTGATTCTTCCTACTGGGGAGGGTCTTGGATAGGAACTTCTTCCTCATCCTCAGTATCAACCACATCATCTTCATTTTGGGCAGGAGTAGAATTTTCAACTGAACGCTTTTCTAACTCCACCTGTTGGAGAACTCTCGCACCAGTCGACTGAGAGCACCTATCATTCGACTGTCCCGAGCTAATCTTCTGCTTCTCTTCATCAGGATCACCAGTCGACTGCATATGAGGACCAGTCGACTGTCCCGACCTGATCATGCTAGTCTCATCAAAGGTAACATCCCTGCTGATTACTAATTTTTTCTGTTCTGGACACCACAGCCTGTAACCTTTGACACCAGTACTAAAACCAACAAATATAGCCTTTTTGGCTCTTGCATCAAGTTTAGTTTCAGTTACATGAAAATAAGCAGGACAACCAAATATATGCAAAAAACTATAATCAGATGCAGGTTTACCACTCCATACCTCAATAGGTGTTTTGCCTTCTAGTGCTGCAGATGGTAAACGGTTGACAATGTGGCTTGCATATATAACAGCTTCTGCCCAAAATGTCTTCTTCAATCCAGACTGTGCTAGCATACATCTCACATTCTCAAGTAAGGTTCTGTTCATCCTTTCTGCAACCCCATTTTGCTGTGGAGTCTTCCTAACTGTGAAGTGCCTCTGGATCCCTTCATCTTCACACAATTTCAGAAACGGATCGTTCTTGTATTCCCCTCCATTATCTGATCTCAGAACCTTAATCTTCCTTCCAGTCTGGTTTTCAACTTTCTTCTTCCAACTTGTGAACAATGTCAAAACTTCATCTTTGTGTTTCATGGTATATACCCAAACTCGTCTGGAGTAGTCATCAACAAATGTAACAAACCAGTGTCTACCACTCATAGAAGGTGTCTGAGTAGGGCCCCAAACATCTGTGTGCACATAATCGAGGATACCCTTTGTCTGATGTACAGCTGTACCAAATCTCACCCTGGTTTGCTTACCTAAAACACAATGTTCACAAAATTCCAACTTGCAACCTTTAGCATCTTTAAGCAACCCTTGCTTCACAAGCCCCTGCAAGGCCTTTTCTCCTGCATGTCCGAGTCGCATATGCCACAACCTAGTAGAGTCGGGAACAACCTGTTTAGGCCTTTCAGTTACACTGGCAGCCTGACCCAAATATGTTTTTCCCTGCAAGAAAAACAAGTTCCTTTTCCTTTGCCCTTTCATCACCACAAGTGCTCCGTTAGTCACCTTCAAAATGCCACCTTCACTAGCAAATTTCATTCCACTGGCCTCCAAAACACCAAATGAAATCAAATTCTTTTTCAAATCTGGAACATACCATACATCTGAAAGCTCCCTAATAAGACCATCGTGCATTAGCAATTCAATCTTCCCGATTCCTACCTTCTTACAAGGTGCATCATTTCCCATCAAAACTACCCCACCATCCATATACTCTAAGGAAGTAAACCACTCCTTTTTCCAAGACATATGATAGGAGGCTGCTGTATCAAGAAACCATACTTCTTGATAAAGTGAGGGACTAGTTGCAAGTGCATAAGAAAAATCATCGTCACTATCTACATTATCAACAATCACATTTGCAGTCGAATTTCCCTTATTTCGTAGCTTAAGACAATCCTTTTTCCAATGCCCCCTTTCATGACAGAAAGCACATTCATCTCTGGCTGGTATCTTTCTGTCCTTTGAAACTCCTCTCGATTTGGAACGAGATTTGTTTCCTTTATTCCCAGATTTGATCTCAGATCTGGTCTCAGTTCTGCCCCTTACAATCAATGCCTCAGAAGTTTCTCTATCAACCATTTTATCCCTTATCCTAGTTTCATTATTCAACAGAGCATTTGCAATATCTTCATATTTAACAGTGTCTTTTCCATATATTAAAGTAGTTGCTAAATGATCATAACATTCGGGTAATGAATTCAACAGAATTAGGGCTTTGTCTTCATCTTTAATTTGCTCATCCAAATTTAACAAATCAGCCAATAATTTATTAAATGATTCAACATGAGCGTTCATAGACATACCTTCAGTATAGGTGAAGCGAAAAAGTCTCTTCTTCAAATACAGCCGATTCTCCAAACTTTTCGTCATGTATTTGTCTTCGAGTTTCTTCCACAACACCGCAGCAATGGTATCCCTCATCAAATCATACTTCTGAGCCTTCGCGATAAAGAGTCGAATAGTCCCACACGCAACTCGATTCAACTTCTTCCAATCTACATCGGACATATTCTTTGGTTTTTCTTCCTCCAAAGCAACATCTTGTTCTTGTTGAACCAGAACATCCAACACCTCACACTGCCACATCCCGAAATTGTTTGTTCCATCAAATTTTTCAACTTCAAATTTTGCGTTGTGAATCGTTGTTCTAGAAGAACTTGATCCCGCAACATCCTTGGTCGCATCTGCTTCACTCGCCATCTCCCTCTAGGTCGAACCCGACGCTCTGATACCACTTGTTGTGCGGAATACGAATGGACCACCAATCAAAGAGAGAAATAGCGAAGGAAAACAGAAAACAAACAAACACAAGGACACAAAGATTTAATGTGGTTCGGCAAAACAAGTGCCTACATCCACGGGGCGGTTGGGGTTTCTTCTTCAAATAATCACCAATGGGTGAAACAAACCCTTACAGAGATGACGGCTGCAAAATCCGAATAGAGGTCTACTCTTTACAAAACCCTAACGGGTGTATTTATAGGGAAACTACTGGGCCTTTCGAAATGGGCCTTTTCTAGTTCACAAATCCGCCTACAGTCGACTGGTCTTCTTACCAGTCGACTGGTCTTTAGTTCTGAACAGTCGACTGAGACACATCTTCAGTCGACTGCTGCTGCTGTATCCTTAGCCTTTGAAACTTTTCTCTGGACAGTCGACTGGTTCCCATAGTCAGTCGACTGATGTACTGGAACTTTCGATTGCTGCAGATACAATGGATATAAACAAACTGAACCAGAATCGAGCCATTATCCTACAACTTCGACGATTCTTCTTGCTGCCTTCATGTTTTCTCTTCTCCAAATTCAACACATCTTGTGCCATGTATGTTTGTATCCACAATCCTAACAAGCCTCTCTTACGAGGTTCCGTGAGAAGAGGAAAAACATCGATGACAAGAAAATAATCAATGTCGTTAGAAAAGATGTGAGCTACAAGAAGCCATATGTTCATGATCATCAACCAATTGTGATTGACGGCGAAGATGATAACTACTATGGCTATATTCCTCAAAAGAAAACTACTGTGAACATGATTCACCTTACGCATTCCATTCTTAACCATTCATCAGTCGTCAAAAGAATTGAAGATAGAACATATATAGAATTTCCATTCATCAGTCATATCACCATGTCAACTATCATTTACATCACCATGTTAACTACCGTTTCTCAGTTATATTAATATCAGATATATCAGAAATATCAGAAGGCAATTACTGATCAAGTCGCCTGATGCATATTGGTATTGGCTGACATTCTTGAAATCATGTTTTTTTTGCCTTTGTATCAAATCATATATGTTCTTAGTGAATTTTAAGCATTATAACGTACACCACTTTGTTTTACATGTGTGAAAAGAAAGCTCTAAAGCTTCAAACTGCTGATTTTGTTCATGGTTCGGATGGACTTGGAAACCAAAACTTCCCTCCACCAAAAGGAAAGGCAATCGCAGTCTGTTGCTGCTTATCTTGTTGAACAAGCTAACCTATACCCAGGAAAAATTACTGTAGTTGCACTTGATCTTATTTGGATTATAAAATTTTATTTGATTTAAGTTGGATGGATTAATGCACTATGAGATGTGTGACTTCACTGCTAAGCTCTCAGACTTTAGGCTTGAAAAAATGGAGCCTGAAGGTGAAGATACACATGTTACTACTAGAGTGAGGGGTACTCATGGCTACGCGGCTCCAGCGTATGTCATGACATGTAATATCTTTCAACAATAACAATATTGTTACCAACAATTGCAGTAAGCTTAATTTTATTATGCACATGACAAAACACTGATCTATAGGATGTTATATATAGAAGCTAACAGTAAGTGGAAACTATATATGAATAAAAATAAAGGTAGAGAATATATTGGATTTTTTTTCCTCGGCCATTGTTAATATTTTTGCAGCTGCCATTAATGAGTGAATTCTGTTTGTTCAGGGCATGTGAAAACTAGAAATGATGTATATAGCTTTGGAGTAGCACTGCTGGAATTGCTAATTGGAAGGAGGTCGATGGACATAAGCAAGACAAAGAGTGAACATAAGCTTGTAGAATAGGCCAAAACTTACTTGAACTGTAGCCGGAAGCTTCGCTACGTTATGGACCCTAGACTTGCAGGTCAATACTTTGTCAAGGGGGCGTGAGTAGCTGCATCTAGCACTTCAATGCATCAGCCAACCCTAAAGACGGGCCAAAAATGGCATAGATAGTTGAGACCCTTGAAGGAATAAAGAATATCAAGGATATGGCAGTTAACTTTCGCTTGTGACCTGCAACTCCTATTGCAGGAATGCATACCATTTCTGCAACAATTGAGTTGGAGAATTTTGCCCATGGCCGCTGGAGGACCCTCTCTGCTTGGAAGGGAATAAATTTTGTACGTAATTAAAGTTTTCAGAATATGTGGAATTATCCTCTACGAGTGAACACATGACTACTCGATTTCTAAACTATTTGGTTTGAAGTGTCGTCCATCGACCTCTCATGTAGCCAAATTAAGTGTGCATTTGTTTCCTATGACTTATTAGCTCTGGAAAAATGGAAAATGTGGGTTTCTTTCTACTTTAATATTTTTCTCCAATTTAATATCGAAATACAATTAAATCTGGGTCTCCTCTCATCCTCTGCAAGCAACTTGAAGTTAATAAGGGGTTAAGTTTCCTATGAATTGGCATGGATTTGTCTCTCTTCATACTATAAAATAAAATAAATTTCACGCCTTCAATCCTCTCTTTCGAGAACTACTTGTAATTTGAATGACCTTTTGGGGCTAATCAATTTTAATGCAATTTTCTAATTTACTTGGAACCAAACAAACAACCCTTTGTGCAGAGATGGATTCTCATACATTAAACCATAGAATATTCTAACGTTATAATTACATAATTTGACTACTTTCAATCAAATAGGGTATTTAAAAAGAAGGAAATTGTGAGGTACAAATGTCATTGATATGGTCAATGTAAAACAGTAAAAGCATAACAAAGTAAATTTTCTTTAACACAAACTATGTCCAACTTTTATGTCATAACAAAGCTAACATTTCCAGCATTTAACATTTTGAAAAACAAGTCTGATTCAATATGAAGGTACACGTTCAGAAGATTAACAAACATGACATCCAACTAACATTTCCTTCTTTCTTTCTCCTCTCATTCACAGATTTGCAGCAGTAGTCTGCTTGTAGTCGATCAAGACAACTTTGTCAAGAGCGGGTAGGAACTCGTTTGCAAACTTGACATTAGCACAATGTGACATGTATTCCTCAACACCTTCCATGCTTTCAAAGGTCGATTCAAACACGTGGGTGAAGCCCTGATGCAGGTTTTCTATGCTCACATCATTTCCAATGTTTTCCAAAATGAAACATAATATCATTAAATTCGGTGATCAAGGGCAAAGATACAAGGTGCAATGTGTACTACACGAAAACGGCAAAAGAAAAAAAAAACTATGAAACGCCAATGAGACCCAAACTGGTCCCTAAAGGTTGATTGCCCTATTTGTGGGCTGAAACATGGCACGGGGTTGGGCTGACACAAGATATGCACACAAGTCCAGGGTGAGGGATAAAGCTAAACCCTAATCAATATTTTATTTCAATATTTGTTATTTTTTAAATATTTGTTCTTATCTTTTATGTTTTAGATGAGACAATTATTTACATGTTATTTTGTATTTACTCAAGACTATATATAATATTTAGAGTCTCATCTAAAACTATATATATATATATATATATATATATATATATATATATATATATATATATTATTAGATGAATTTTTCAATTTTTATAAATTATTTTTTATTTAAAAAAAAATGTGCAATATTGCACAGATGATACTACATATTATATTATATTATATTATATTATATAAGTTTGTGCAATATTGTACAAGGGTACACTAATCTTAAATTATAAAAAAACAAAAAGATAGCTATTTCAGTTGATACACTCCCAAGGTTTTACTAATTAAGAAACTTCATTGTTTAGAATTAGCGACGAACAATTCCTTTACATTATTTTGCTTTGGATTAACTCTTGTATCTTTTATTTGCTTTGTAGGGGTTATCTTATCATGGTGTCTTGTAATAGAGATGGATATGTGGGCATTTGTATTTAGTACTACTTTGTTTTATTAATATCGCATTAATGAAACGATGACGAGGTATCTTTTTAACAAAAAAAAAAAAACACTCAAATCCCCAGTTATCACCAATAGATATAAGGGTCCAAACCCCATTTCCTAAAAAAATTCCAAAGAAGATATCACAAGTTAATAATGTGCAACTGTCCATTATACACAAAGAATCAGTTTCTTGATCAAGATATACGATGGTGATTGTACAACAAATGTCGAAAAATCTGCTGAAATTAATCAGAGGGCCAATTAAATAAATTTGTTTTCAAAATTTTGTTTCCCTACCTAAGATACAAACAAATAATAAATAACAAGCACATTTCATACAAGCATGTTGCTGATGCGGCTTCATCCAAGTTGGCGCTACAGACTATCCACCTTAGCCATTCCATTCTTAACCATTCATCAGTCGACCGAAGAATTAAAGATAGAAGATATATAGGATTTCCATTCATACAGGATTCAACAACTGTAGGCTTTTGCCCGGGTCTATTTGGGATTAGCAACCTTCAAAAGTTTCTGGCATATGACCTTGCTAACTCGGGAAGTGAGAACCAGCCAAGGTATTATCCCGACCTGCAGTTGAGCAGAAGCACTTATTAAACTTGTTGAAATAGATGGTTCTAATTTCTATGGTAAAATTCAGTGGATGATGGATCTTCTTACCGTGATTATGCCAGTGGAATCTTTAGATTTCCAGGATAAAAATTTCCCTGCCAAAAGAAATGAATACATATCTTCAATCTTCATGCAAAGCTGAACTCAGGTTATAGATATTATAGAAATACACCATTAACACCAGTAACGTCATCCAAGCCTTGTCAAGCCTTTTCAGCATATCAACATAACAATAACAAAATGGTGGTATCTATTTTTATCCAACAATCAAACATTCTCATTGCCTTATTTATACAGATAGATCATGGGGTTCACAATCATCAGAGTCAATAAGGGCCAAGAAACAGAAGATAAGATTAAGAGAACACCCATAAACCATGCATCGACCATCACAGAACAAATTCTGCAGACATCATTTAGCATGGACAGTAGGAATTCGAGGGATCATGGGAATGGAACACATAGTTACTGCTATAGACTTCTAGTGGTATTACCCAAACTGATGTACACAGACCAGTCACCAAACATATCTAAAAAGATTAGCTGACATTGCCAAAGCAATACAATAACATATTTACAAGATATTAGGATAGTTGAATGATGATGAAAATAAAACCAATCTCTTTCCAGTAATCTCATAGCAAAGAAACATGTTTTACAACTGACTTTGCCAAATTACTGGCAATGACCCATGGAAGATATGGGAAAGAAACTCAAGAAGGCTACTGTGGATTGGAGGCCAAGCGGGAAAGAACGAGCTCATCAGTAGAAGCATCTTCAAAGCATCATTACCCTTGTCGACACTTGGGGCAAACCGAAGAGATTCCACTCGAGAAGTTTGTAATCTCTATGAAGAAATTCAACTTTTTTTGTATCACCAGTAATCTGAACAAGAACAGTTTCCTTGCGTAAAGCAATGGAAACGATTCCGATCCCTAACAATGATCTCTCGTTCATAGATTTCCGAGATCAACTTTACTACCAAGTGGCAATCTGAGCAAATACGAAGGTTCATAAAAATGTGCAAGGTCACACCAGGCCTCATGCTAATCAAACCAAACGCAATTGCAAGCCTCTCCCCATGGGACAACAAGCTCTGCTCTTCCTCCTCGCTCTCTTCAGCATTTCCAAAGTAACCATTCTTCACTCGAGATATCTTAGAAGCTACATTTGGGTTATATCCAGCCACTCGCAACCTCTTCACCATTTCATCCAATTTTGCATACACTTCATCTCTTCGAGGGTGTGATCTATCGGCGGAACTGAATCTATGAACATTGCCATTGACTTCTATATAACTCATTCCAGGTCCTTTTCTTCTTTCACTCTTATTGATTTCTCTCCAAAGTTCACCAGCTTCAGTCTGCCGCCCATGAGACAAATATAGGTTTGAGAGTGTAGCATGGCAATCCGTGCTATTTGGATTCATCTCTATAAGCTCATGCATGACTCTCTTACCTAGTTCAAGCTTACCATGAAGGCTACAAGAGGCGAGCAATGATCCTAAAACAACCTCATTGGGCTTGAAGGGCATTCCCTTCACTAAAGTTTCAGCTTCATCCAACTTACCTGCTCGCCCTAAAAGATCCACCACACAAGCATAATGCTCTACCGTAGGATTCAGCCCATAAACTGGCCTTAGGTCATCGAAAATCCTCTTACCTTCAGTAACAAGTCCTGACCGACTACAGGCACTCAAAACAGCAACAAACGTAATATCATCCGGCCTTTGAAATTCCTCTCCAATCATCCTATCAAAAAGCCTCAACACCTCGTACCCCATCCCATGCATCGAAAGCCCACTCAACATCACATTCCAAGTCACCACATTCCTAACTCTCATCGTCTCAAACACCATGCAAGCCGTCCTAATCCTCCCACACTTCCCGTACATATCGACCAACGCCGTATCCACAATAAGCCCAAGCTCCCCATCCACAAAATCCAATTTCGTCAAATGGGCATGAACCCACCTCCCAACCGCAAGATCCCCTGTCTGAGAACAGGCAGACAGCAGCAAACAAACGCTAACCCCATTCAACTCCAACCCATTTCCGAACACCATCCTTCCCAACAACTTAAACGCCTCCCTCGGCCTCCTAGCCTCTACAAAGCCAACAACCATAACGGTCCACGACACCTCATTCCTCTCCGGCATTCTCTCAAACACCTTCCGGGCACTCTCAACCCCTTCAAACTTAACCGCCCCATTCAAAACCGCGGTCCACGAAATGACATTCGGTCTTTCGATTTCATCGAATACTTTCCGGGCATCGTCCATTCTTCCACATTTGGCGTAAAAGTGGATTGCGGCATTGCGGGCTTTGAGGGTGAAGGGGATGGGGAGTTTGAGGAATAGGAGATGAGCAGATTCGCCAAATGGGAGGTGGGAAATGCGTGATGAAGCAGAGAGGACAGCGAGGAGGGTAACGGAGTCGGGGATTGAGGGGGATCGGAGCATGGAGCGAAAGATGAGGAGGGAAAGGGAGAAGAGGTTGCGACGAGAGAGGGAGGAGATAAGGGAGGTCCAATGGATAGTGGAGGAAGGGGAGAAGGGGTGGTTGGTTTTGAGGAGGAGGGAATGGAGGTGGAAGGGGATGAGGGTGGTGGTGGTAGAGTTTGGTGGTGGCATTTAAACAAACACCATTTGGGTGGCGACTGGAGGACAGGGGAGCAAAAGAGAAAAGAAAGCGGCATCGAGCGGCGTGGGAGAAAAAGAAAACGGGTATTATGTATTTAATTGGTTAATTAAATTAGGTTAATTTCTCTAGATTAAGATGATCATGTCAGATCTACGATTCGGATGTTGTTTAAATAAATGGTTAAGATCAAGTTGTCGAAATTAATGGTTGAGATCGCTTATGGACAGATTTATATAACAGAGAAATAGAAGCCACATTTATTCTTTATGATACTGTTTCATGCCTGATTTGAGAGACTGTTTGATATTGTTCTTTCGAGCAATCATATATTAGTTTATTTCCATAATACCGTACAGTGTTAACGAGCTCTCGATATATATTGTGGTTCATAAGCTTCAGTCTCTCATATGAGTAGTTAATGTATTTTAATTAATATACGTAGTTTTAGTAAGTGTATAACAATGACAGTAGATTATGATGTCAGTAGTTAATGTTTTTAATTAATAGGCGCGCGTAGTTTTAGTTTGAAACTTGAAAGTGTATAGCTGTGGCAGTAGATTATGAAGGGAGGTTTTCTCACTATATAACCCAGAGTTCCAGACACTTACAGAAGCCTGTATAACCTCCTCCTTGAAATTGTAGACGATTCTGATTTTGATTTTTGATTTTTGATTTTTGATTTTTGATTTTTGATTTTTGATTTTTTTTGGTGTGCGCGCGCAAAATATATACTATCATAGGTAAGAAGGCAATTGAGTTGGCTTTGTTTCATGCTGCATGGATTCCCCATAGGCCATGTGTTTGGAGTTTTTGTATGCCACCAACAGTAGTTGCTTGTCTGCTAATAGTGTAATAGGCATCATGTGCATTTTAGTGAAATTATTTTGTCTACTTTGGAGAGAAAGGAGAAAAAGGCTGTTACACTTCTGAGGCCAGGTTAAAGAAATTTCAAACCACCAAGTATGCTTTCAAAAACTCTAGCCCACAAGCACTATCTATTTATTGATTTTTTCCGAAGGTTGAAAATTTCATACCTAGAAAAAAAAAATGTTTTCTTTATTATCCAAACATAGAAAGAAGAAGAAAAAATGCTTTTCCCCTTGTTTCATTGCATCTCTTTACGAAATGTTTTTTTTTTTATATAAGGGATGAGGTCCGAAAACCTCAGCCAACAAAAACAAAACAGAGTTCATACAGACTCTCAAAAGAGAGGTGGTCACAAAATACAAAACATCCTCATCCAGAGGAACCACCACCTCACCCCAATCGAAAGATGTTTAAAGAGGGTTACAACCAAGAGAAAGACATAGAAACAGTTGTAGAAAGTAAAACAACGACCAACAGCAAAACATTAAACAAAGTTCTCCGAATCTGAACTTGAAGCAGTCTGGTCCAGATGAGCAGATTGAATATTGTGCACCAACAAAATCCCAGTGACCAATTCTTGGTTAAAAGCAGACATATTAGTAATCGTGGCCAGAGTATTGGATACCAGAGCTTCCTCATCATCCTGAATGTCTTGCATTGGAGCATTAGAAGGAACTTCCACATCATCATCTTCAATAATAATAGCAGAAACTGGAGAGGCCCTAGGAGGAGGAATAGAGCCTGTCGCAGACTGATCAGCAGTCACAGTAGCACTGTTGCTAACTGGCACGAAAGATTTACAGGCATCAACTAACTTGTTCACTTCAACTTTGACCTTTTTAGCAGGAGGAAGGATATCTTCTGTAGGGGAAGCAATCACAGGGGCTGGGATCTCAAGATTCCTGATTTTAGCAATAAGTGCCGCCTTTTGTAGAACAGGCTGATCTCCATCATGCCTTTGTTCAACTCTCAGACTCCTTCTTATGGGTCCTTCAGATTTAGATGGATGTTTCCTCTTTCTATAAACTTTGGAATAGGAACTAACACATTTTTGTAGAAAGTTGGGATCAAAGGAATCAGAGGGACCAATATCAGAGTCAGGGTAACACACAGCCAAAGGAATAGGGGTGACAAAATCATCCTCAATAGGTGGGTCAGAGTCCAGAGAGGAAACAACAGGACTGCTATCTTTAGAAGTAAAATCAACAGAATCAGAGACATCAGGATTGTTGACAAGAACTTCAGGAGCAACAAAATTAGAACCATGAAGAGGAAAACCACCAGAGCTAGAGCCGGAAGCAACAGGAAAAGTCCAAGAAGAAGCACATTCAGTCAAGAAAAGCTTTGGAAGGTAAAAGCTAGGGCAATAAGGAATCTTATTAAAAAGATAGGCCATAGCCGAGGAGGGAGTAACATCAGAAACTAGGGAATTCAAGAGATCTTTCCAAAAAGAACCTAAAGGAAGAGATCGTCTAAGAAATAGAGAGGTTCTCAAACGAGCTTCATAGGCCACCATCTCAAGGTTATAATCAGAAGACTTCACTAAGGCATTCTCAGGACCAGGAACAGACACATTATGAGGTGGAACAATAGAGAAACTAATATCAGCATTAGGAGCCACAGGTAACAGAGGAGCAGAAGGCTCAAGAATTTCTCCTTCCTCCGGAGAGGATTTCCTAACCCAAGATGAGGACAGAGACTTACCCTTACCACCTTGAAATTTATCAGAATTAGATCTCTTAGGAAAGGTGTTGGAGGAAGAAGAAAAACCATGCGGTTTACAACTCGGGGCACCCCAAGAATCCCATTTATTATCACCTTCATTAGAAAGAACAGGATTAGAAGAAGAAGAAAGTTTTAGATCCTGCTGGGGAAAGTCAGGGTACGTAACAACAACTTTAAAGGCTCGAGAACCCACCCACAAGATATAATCAAAGATCAATGGACTAGAGGGACAACGCAGAAAATCAGCAATGACTTCTAAATGTCCATTGCTAAGCCTATTCTTAGCAGAAAAGCCAACAAAATTTCCAATGCAACGAGAAACATGACTGAAAGAGGCAAAAGACTCACAATACGGAGGAATACCAGACAGGATAGCTCTAGTCTTAACCAGACCAAGAGAGCGATTCGAGATACCAAACTGAGGCCAATTCTTAACAGTGAAAAAAGCTCTGCCAAACTTGAGTTCTTGACCCTTAAGGTTTTCAAGACATTTGATATTGGGACATTTGCAAATAAAGTCACCGTTGGGCAACATCCAAAGACCCCAATCCCAACCCGGAATTTGAAAACGTGCATCAAGGAAATTCACAAGATCAGGAGCAGTAATAGAACCAGACAGAACAGAAATAACACCTTCTGTATTTAACAAAAGACACTTATCTCTCATTTCTTGCGAGAACTCACAGTAAACTTCAACCTTAGACTCACTAACTAAATCAGAGTGAGACAAACGAGGAACAGATGTAGGCGGTGAACTACCTGTAAAAGGGACAGAAGAACCAGACGCAGGAGGAACAGAGGGAGAAGGGAGAGAAGGGGGAGGACCCAATAGACTACCTGAACCCACCATCCTGTTGTCCCAAGCCCTAGCCACCACAGCTGCCGTCTCCGTCACTTTCTGGTCTAAAGATTGAAGATCAGGAGACGCAGCACCAGAAGTAGGGTTTAGATTAACACCACCAGATCTGCCCGCACCATAAGGGAAACGACCAGCGGAACCCGCTCTACCACCACCCGATCTACCTCTACCCACACCAAATTTCCGAGAAGGACAAACATTCTGATGATGACCATTACCACTGCATGCATGGCAAATAATCATGTTGCGACAATCTTTTTTGAAATGCCCTTTTTCAAAGCAGTTAAAGCACCGATTAGAAAAGGAGGAAGACGAAACCCTAGAATGAAGAGAAGAAGGAACTTTAGAAGAGGAGGAAGTGGGAAAACCAGAGGGAACAGATAAAGACTTCAGATCCAACGAGTCTTTAGAAAGGTTATTTTTGACAATATCTACCCACCTACTGCCTTGAGACGCTTCAAGAAACGAGCCATTTCTAGTTTTGGCGCCCAAATCCTCGAAAGAAGACAAAACACTAGGTTGCCACTCATTACAACCCCTAGGGTGAGGAACCCCAGGCGTCCACTCAACATCTCCCCTAGGGTTCTGTTCCCTAGACGCGTTTAAACCGCAAATATCAGAATAAGCACGTGAAGGGCACGTGGAGAGAAGATGAAGAGCGTGAGGAGAGAATTCTTGATTCAGAGTAGAGAACGGTGAAGAAGAGGAATCAAGAGGAAACGGAGAAGAGGATGTTTCTTGAACCATTTCTTTCTCTTTACGAAATGTTGAGTAATTCTTCTTACTAGCTAATATTTGGTTTGCTCAGTCATCTATAACATGATAACATGAAATGTGCATATTCTTCTCACGCAACTTGGATTCTACTGGTATGTTGACTCTTTTTTCTGTTATTTAGAGGAGATTGAGTAGCATGGACTTGTTGAAATAATAGAGGTATTGAAAGAAGAACAAAGTTTACATTAATATTTAAATTTTAGTGTATATATATATATATATATAATTTCAATCTTGTTCAGTGTGATTATGTTTATATTTAAAGCTAGATGGAGCATCCAAGTCATATTCCCTTGCCATTCAAGTGTTTATGTGGTGATATGTGTGACATCTCTTTCGAAAACCTTAGAGCCACGGGAATGAGATATTGCATTAATATGTGATAGTCATGTGACTTTGGACCCTGAAGCTTCTTCTCCTTAGAGTTGACGCACCATGCTACGTTGGATGAATAGCCATCAGGGATTTTAATCTCCTGTAACACCTTGCAAAATAATCCCAACTCTTTTTTGGACATTTAATAAATTGCAGGAGGGAGACGGACTCTGCCATTGGGTAAATACTCTGGGTGCATATCATGTCGTATGTCCATCGAAACTAAATCAAGGCGACACTTAAGATTATCTTTGGTCTTCCGATCATCCCCCATGACGGTTCCTATATAATTTTCGTCGATATTTTTCCCAATGTGCATCACATCTAAATCATGACGTAATGAGTTGAATTCCCAATACGGCAACTCAAAAAAAATGCTCTTCTTCTTCCATGACCCTAAATCAACCCTGTTGTCACATTCATCTGCATCGCATAAGTCGGTGTCCACATCCCTTGCTTTTCTCTTGCCTTTCTTGATGACTTCTGGTTCTTTACCGTAATTGAAGTTATGACCTTGTAATCGCCTAGACACATCTGACCCTGTCAAAATTTCAGGCGCATGTCCCCACTCCCGCAACCCATCAAATGTTGAAGTTTCTAACCTGAATATGTGTGTGTCTTGCAACTATCGCCGATGACCCATGTAATAATATTTTCTACCATTATACAACCACTTTGAAACAGTTTGATCAGCACAACAAGGACATGTATAACGCCTTTTAGTACTATAACCGGATAAATTTATATATGCAGGAAAATCATTGATTGTCCAAGTCAACGCAACCCTGACACGAAAAGTTTCTTTAGCTGTTGCATCATAGGTTGAAACACCCTCCTATAATTTTTAAAGTTCATCTATTAATGGTTGAAGGTACACGTCTATATCATTTCTGGACTTTTTGGTCCAAGAATTATCATTAACAACATAAACGATGAAGGTTTCATACATTTTCAAGGGGCCCAATTGTACGGAATTAACACAACGGGCCATATGCTATATGTATTGCTCATTTGCTTGAATGGGTTAAAACCATCACTGGCTAATCCAAGTCTCACACTACGAGGATCTTCAGCAAAATCAGGATATCTTTCTTCAAACTTTTTCCAAGATTGAGAATCAGCCGGGTGTCTGAGAATCTCATCATTCTTGCGACATTCTGCATGCCATCTCATATCCGAAGAAGTTTTAGATGACATAAACATTCTTTGCACCCTAGGAATAAGAGGAAAATATCGCAAAATTTTTGCAGGCCTCTTTTTCCTACTTGTTTTAACTGAGTCATCAGCTTCTTGACCTTCATTTGGTTTTTCTTTCCATTTTGCCGTTCCGTATATTTCATAATTCTGTAGTCTTACCTTATCCCCCCTGAAGAGCATACAATCAAATGGACAAGCTAAAATCTTCTCATACCCTAAATCAAAAGACTTCAGAAATTTTTTTGGTAGCATGGGATGATTCTGGAATACAGATTTTGGGAAATGCTTCATTCAACAACTGAAGGAGCATGTTGAAGGACTTAGAAGACCACCCGTTTAATGTTTTGATCTGAAATAATCTAACAATGAATGCAAATTTCGTAAATTTTGAACAATCACGGTACAAAGGTGTACTAGCATCTTCCATTAACTTAGTAAAGTGATGTGGCCAAAACCAGGGGTTCAATCGAGACCGTCCAAATGGGGCACGAATCCTACAGCTCAGGGGCGAGATGGTAATTTCACATTCAAATGGGTCCGAAGCGGGTACTGGGTCTCCTCCTCACAGATCCAATAACCCGCAAACGGATCCATCTCAGCTGGGCACGGGTTTCAACCCGCTACCAGCTCGATCCGGCAAGACACAATCAAGGTCCCTGATTAGATCCAAATCAACGGCCATGATTCACGTCAATCTTTACACTGGGATTTGGGGATTAAAATTCCTTATCTGATTACCAGAATATGCCTTATCAGATTACTTTCCCAATCTGTTTACGAGGAGATTATTCTATATCAGGCTACGCGGATTACATCCCTAAATTGTTCTCTAAGACGCCTATAAATACCCCCCACCCATCTCCATTAAGAGGTAATCAATCTTTCTCTAGTCAAACGCTCTTTGATAATCATTTCTGGTTACTGACTTGAGCGTCGGAGGGTGCGTCGCCGGGAACAACCCCGGTGTCTCGCACTTTTTGCAGGTGCACGGCGGGAGCGACGATCAGAGTTCAACGGAACAGGTATACAGGTTCTCCTATTCAGTTTCCCCAAGAACTCACAAATTCATCTGTTTGCCCCCACACCGAATTTAGCGGCAACAGATTGGCGCCGTCTGTGGGAAACTAACGAATAGAGACCTCTCCTCTTCCCGGTGAACAGGTTTTCTCCAGCCATGCCGCCTCGCAAAGTCAGATCTAGGGGCTCCAACCGAGCGCCCAACCCTGACCAGCAAGAAGTCCTTCCTGATCCCACTCAGCAACAAGGGCAGCTCCCTCCTACCGTGGAAGAGCCGCTCCAGCGGAACCCTCCACATCCTGATCCGAAGGGGCCTAACCCCCAGAAACAGCCTCTTCATCCAGAAAACATACCCAACCACACCGCCTCCAGTGCCTCCATGGCCTCCCATCATCCCCGAGCCTCTGGTCGCCACGATGCCCATCCTAGACGCCCGGAAGATAAGGACCTTCGTCACCATCTGGACGAAAAGCGGGCTCGGGGAGAAGCCTCCCACCAAGAACGATCCCCCCGACACCGGGGACACAGGGGATCCCCCGCCCGAAGAGGGAGAAAAGACTCCCCCGATCACTACCGAAGGAGGCACTCACCAGCAGGTCGGCAGCAGCATCGGAACAATGAGGCACCCATCACCCGTGCCGAGTTCCAGCAATTCCAAGCTATGGTACAACAGGCCCTCAATCTCCGTCAGAATCCCAATGAGCCGAGGGCCCCCTCCCCTCGTCCGGTACGGAGCCCTCGCCAACGTTCCCCCTCTCCTCGACCCGCTCCTACCAATTCCAGACGCACCCCAAGTCCTCGTCGTTCCCGAGACTATCGTCGCCGCAGCCCTCACTCCCCCTCCTACGAAGACGAGTCCCGTGGCTCGGCAGATCACCGCCGGAGAGATGACACTATGAACCGCCGCCTGAACGAGGTGGAAAAACTCTTGGGACAGATAAACCGAGAAGAAGAACTCAGGGGGAGGACCCTCCGTCCTAGCCAACCCCCGTTCTCCCGGACCATAGTAGATACTCCTGTTCCCTTCGGTTTCAAACCTCCCCAGTTCGAGAACTACACGGGAGAGACCGATCCAGTTGACCACATCGAAGGCTTTAAGACTTTGATGCTCCTCCATCAAGCGTCCGACGCCCTCCTATGCAAAACGTTCCCTGCAACTCTGAAAGGCCCAGCTCGAGAATGGTACTCTCGTCTTGCCCCGGCGTCAATATTCTCCTTCGAACAGTTCGAGACCCTGTTCATCACCCACTTCGTCAGCAGCCGAAGGGCCGAAAAGACCAGCATTTCCCTGTTGCACCTCCGTCAGCAGAAGGGGGAGAGATTGAGGGACTACGTGAAGAGGTTCACAGCCGAGGCCAGAACCATCGCATCGCTCGACCAATCCGTTGCTACCGCGGCGTTCCAATCCAACATCCTAAATTCCAACCTCCGCTCCTCCCTCGCCAAAAAACCGCCACATGACTTTTCTGACCTCCTCCTCCGCACTGAGAAGTACATCCGAGCTGAAGAGGCCGAGGAACCACCCAACTGGGAAGCAACCGACTCCGGGTCTAAGAGGAAGGGAACGGAAGAAGAGGGACCCAAAAAGTTTCAGAAGGATAATGCTGGCCAGCGCCGGCATCCCCCTAGATTTGAAAAATTTACTCCCCTCACCACAAACATCTCCGCCATTTTCATGGAAGTCGAAAAAGAAGGGGTCCTGCCTCCAGCTCCAAAGATGAACACCCCAGCCAAAAGGAGGGATAAAGACAAATGGTGCCGTTATCACCGGGACCATGGGCATGACACCAACGACTGCCGGGCTCTGAGAAACGAGATCGAAGCCCTTATCCAGAGGGGACAGCTGGCGAAGTTTGTAAGAAAGGACGGAGCCGAACTTCCTCCCCAGCCTCGGGGGGCTAACAAACGTCCCGAACGGGAAGAGACGCCAGAATTCGAGGAAGAGCGAGTCCTCCACCTTATCCACGGGGGTCCAATGGGGGGCTCCTCGAACTCTTCTCGGAAAGCTTTTATCAGGGAAGTGAATTCTGTCCGGGCCACCCCTCCCCCCAAAGGACTCGGAGTGCCCGTCACCTTCTCTGACGAAGATCTCGAGGGCGTCCGCACCCCTCATTGTGACGCACTCGTCATCAACCTTCACATGGCCAATTTCAAAGTCGAAAGAATCCTGGTAGATAACGGCTCCTCCGTAAACATCCTATTCCTCGATGCTTTTAAGGGGCTGAAGCTCTCCCGGGACAGACTGAAGCCCGCCGGGTATACGCTCCATGGGTTCACGGGAGTGCCGGTGACGATCGAAGGGGTGATTACCCTCGATGTCACAGCAGGCAAAACTCCTACTACCCGCACGGAGTCAATGGATTTCATGGTTGTAGATGTCCCAGCGGCCTACAACGTCATTTTGGGTCGGCCCGGCCTAGCCGCCCTTGAGGCCGTCCCTTCTGCCTATCATCTCAAAATGAAATTCCCCACTCGGGCTGGAGTGGGAGAAGTTCGGGGCAATCAGGAACAGGCCCGCAAGTGCTACATGACCTCCACACTCGGACCCGTCCTCTCCTTAGAAACACTCGAGATCCCACAAGATGCTGCTCGGCCGACTCCCGAGCCGGTAGATGAGCTGGAGGGAATACTCTTCTCGGAGCAGGAGCCGAGCCGTAAGTTTTATGTCAGCAAGGCACTCCCGTCTGCCCTACATTCAAATATTGTGAAATGCATCCGAGCCAACCGGGACCTCTTCGCATGGTCAGCAGCGGACATGCCCGGTATCTCTGAAGAACTCTTGGTCCATCGCCTCAGCGTTGATCCGGGGTCCAAACCGGTCCAGCAGAAGAGGCGCAAGTTCGCCCCCGAGCGCCAGCTCGCCATCAAAGAGGAGGTAGACAAATTGCTGAAAGCCCGATTCATACAGGAGGTGAATTATCCGGAGTGGTTGTCCAACGTAGTCATGGTGAAGAAATCCAATGGGACATGGAGAATCTGTATTGATTTCACTGACCTCAACAAGGCCTGCCCTAAAGATCCCTTCCCTCTGCCGAGCATTGACACTCTGATTGACGCAACCTCGGGACATGAGCTCCTCAGCTTCATGGACGCTTTCTCGGGTTACAATCAGATAAGGATGTTCCCCCCGGATATTCCGAAGACGTCTTTTGTAACGGACCAAGGACTCTATTGTTACCGAGTCATGCCGTTCGGCCTGAAGAACGCAGGGGCAACGTATCAACGTCTCGTCAACAAGGTTTTCCAGGCCCAGATTGGTCGGAACATGGAAGTCTACGTGGACGACATGCTTGTGAAAAGCATCTGAGGCGTTGATCATGAGGCCGACCTCCAAGAAGCGTTCGATGTTTTGAGAAAGCACAATATGAGACTCAACCCGAACAAGTGTGCGTTCGGCGTCTCATCAGGCAAGTTCCTCGGCTTTATGGTCAGCCAACGAGGAATAGAGGCAAATCCGGAGAAGATCAGGGCCATACTGGACATGGCCCCGCCTAGAAACATCAAAGAAGTTCAGAAACTGACAGGTCGTTTAGCCGCCATTGGGCGCTTTTTGTCAAAGTCCGGGGAGAAATGCCTCCCGTTCTTCAAAGCCCTGAGGGGGACTAAGGGGTTCGAGTGGGGGCAGCCACAACAAGATTCCTTCGACCAGCTTAAAGCTTACCTCGTCAATCCGCCCCTGCTCAGCAAACCCATACCGGGCGAACCCCTCTACCTCTACTTGGCAGCCTCGGAACAGACACTAAGTGCGGTCTTAGTCAGGGAAGAAGAAAGAACTCAAAAGCCCATTTACTACGTCAGCAAAGTGCTCCGGGACGCCGAGCTCCGGTACCCGAAAATTGAGAAAATAGCCTACGCCCTGATAATGGCTGCAAGAAAGCTTCGGCCATACTTCCAGTCTCATTCGGTGGTCGTTCTTACCGACCAGCCGTTGAAACAGATCCTTCACAAGCCAGAGACTTCCGGCCGCCTCATGAAGTGGTCGATCGAGCTGAGCCAACATGATGTTACTTATCAGCCTCGGACCGCAATCAAGGCGCAGGCGCTGGCCGAATTCATAGTTGAAACGACTATCCCCGACCCCGAGCGGACGACGAAGGGACCGCCTATCTGGTCTGTATATGTCGATGGATCCTCTTGCAACGAGGGGAGCGGGGCTGGGGTCATCTTGGCGGGCCCAGACGACTTTGTCCTTCAATATTCCCTCCGGATAAACTTTAAAGCCTCGAATAACGAAGCCGAATACGAGGCACTCATAGCCGGCCTCGGGATGGCCCGAAACGCAGGAGCGCGACGCCTGCAGATCTTCAGCGACTCTCAGTTGGTCGTCAACCAGGTCCTCGGCGAATATGAAGCCCGCGATGACAGAATGGTGAAGTACTTGGCCAAAGTGAAGAGCCTCATGGCGCTCTTCGACGAGGCCCTCATCCGAAGAATCCCCAGAGAGGAAAATGCCCAGGCCGACGCCCTGTCCAAATTAGCTTCCTCATCCTTGCAAGGCCTCGAACAAACTGTTCTGATAGAAGTCCTCCTCAAGCCAAGCATAGAGGACGAGGCTTTCAACTCCGTCGAAACACTGCCACTTCCCCCCGAAGATAATTGGATGAAGCCCCTCATCGAGTTTTTAAGAGACGGACTCCTCCCAAGGGATCCGAGGGAAGCCCGAAAGATAAGGACCCGAGCCGAGCGTTACCTACTGGTCGAAGACGTTCTGTATAAGCGCTCCTTCACCCAGGTGGATGGTCGGCCCTACCTTCGATGCCTCTCCCCCAGACAAGCCGACTACGCCCTGCAAGAGCTCCATGAGGGCATCGGCGGAGCCCACTCCGGCTCCAGAGCCTTGGCGCGCAAAGTGTTAAACTACGGGTATTACTGGCCCACTCTCCTACGGGACGCCGAACAACACGTTCGGCAATGCACATCCTGCCAGAAGTACTCTGACATCCGACGCCTTCCACAAGCACCACTCTCCTCCCTATCAAGCCCGATCCCCTTTGCAATGTGGGGGATGGACTTACTTGGGCCATTTCCACCGGCCCCCGGGCAATTAAAGTTCCTAGTCGTGGCAGTCGACTATTTCTCAAAATGGGTAGAGGCCGAGCCCTTGGCTACAATTACCGAACATAGAGTCGTTCAATTCTTCTGGAAAAATGTAATCTGCCGTTTCGGTGTCCCCCGAGTCGTAGTTACAGATAACGGTACGCAGTTCGCTGGAGCTGCCTTCCGAGCCTTATGTCAAGACCTAGCTATACAGCACCGCTTCTCCTCAGTCTCTCATCCCCAGTCAAATGGCCAAGCCGAGAATGCCAACCGACAGATCCTCTCCGGCATCAAGAAGAGACTCGACAAGTGCTCCAAGGGATTGTGGGTCGATCAGCTGCCCAATGTGTTGTGGAATTACCGAACCACGAAGCGGACCCCGACAGGCGAGAGTCCGTTCAATCTCACCTATGGGTCCGAGGCCCTCATCCCACTAGAAGTTGGAATACCCTCTCCTCGCCTGATTGCCTTCGAAGAAGAACAGAATGCCAGGGAGCTCAGAACGAGCCTAGATTTGATAGACGAGATTCGGGAAAGAGCAGCCATACGGCAGCAAAGTTACCGAAGAAGAATCGAACTCGCCTACAATAAACGGGTCCG
This sequence comes from Hemerocallis citrina, assembly GCA_017893485.1. NCBI lineage: Eukaryota > Viridiplantae > Streptophyta > Magnoliopsida > Asparagales > Asphodelaceae > Hemerocallis > Hemerocallis citrina. The sequence continues at coordinate 260,677,740 of CM030363.1, forward strand.
CCCAACCGACCTGAAAGAGGGGGATCTGGTCCTCCGAAAGCTGGCCATTTCGTTCCCCGGACAGAAGAGCAAACTGGCCCCAAATTGGGAGGGACCGTACAAAGTATCCAAAGTGATCCGCCCCGGTGCGTACAAGCTAGAAGACCTTGAGGGTAGAGAAATTCCCAGGACTTGGAACGCCGACCATCTTTTGAAATACCTAGAGAAGGCAACCCCGCCTATCTAAGTAACTCGAGATGTCGGGCCACCACTCCTGCTACTAGTAATTTTTCCTTTGTCCTTTTTCATTGTAATAAACGGCTAGCAACTTTAGAAGCAGCCGACCATTAGATATTAATAAATAAATAAAGTTTTTCTTTACATTATCGCGTACTTCCGCCTCTAATTCCCTTATCACACAATGGTTCGGAGTCCAGCACTCGGCTCGACTCTTCCTACTCGGCCCGTCTTAAGACGGGCCGGGGGAAGATCGCCGTTCGAAATTGCTCCTGCAGCCGTTGAATGGATCGGAGTCCAACACTTGGCTCGATTTTGCTTCGCAAGTCCGCTCCTAAGCGGACTAGAAGTAGCTCGCCATTCGAAACTGCTCCTGCATCTCTTAAACTTATCACACAATGGTTCGGAGTCCAGCACTCAGCTCGACTCTTCCTACTCGGCCCGTCTTAAGACGGGCCGGGGGAAGATCGCCGTTCGAAATTGCTCCTGCAGCCGTTGAATGGATCGGAGTCCAACACTTGGCTCGATTTTGCTTCGCAAGTCCGCTCCTAAGCGGACTAGAAGTAGCTCGCCATTCGAAACTGCTCCTGCATCTCTTAAACTTATCACACAATGGTTCGGAGTCCAGCACTCGGCTCGACTCTTCCTACTCGGCCCGTCTTAAGACGGGCCGGGGGAAGATCGCCGTTCGAAATTGCTCCTGCAGCCGTTGAATGGATCGGAGTCCAACACTTGGCTCGATTTGGCTTCGCAAGTCCGCTCCTAAGCGGACTAGAAGTAGCTCGCCATTCGAAACTGCTCCTGCATCCCTTAAACTAATCTAACAACCGGATCTTTCCTATGGCTCGACTCTATCTCTCCGACCCGTCCTTAAACGGGCCGGAACCCGTCCCGACCGTAAACTGTGCCGAGCTGACGAGGTACCGACCCTCGTTTTGGAAAAAAATCACCCCGAGGTCGACTCGCCGTTAGATCCTCTCAAATTGTGTGCCAGAGCGTGATGAGTGGATCCAGCAGTGCCACGTGCCCACAAAACGACAAGATAATGTTTTCTTGGTACTTGTGCCTGCCTCTGGATTCGTGCCACCATCCAACGGTTATGGACACCCCACGTCGATCGGCACCGAGAGCCGAACGACAGAGTCAGAGCAACACATTGTTGGAGAATTCGTTTCGACCATAAATTGCGCCGAAATAACGAGGTACCGACCCTCGTTTTTGGCAAAATATCATCCCGAGGTCAACTCGCCGTTAGATCCTCTCAAATTGTGTGCCAGAGCGTGATGAGTGGATCCAGTTGTGCCACGTGCCCACAAAACGACAAGATAACGTTTTCTTGGGACTTGTGCCTGCCTCTGGATTCGTGCCACCATCCAACGGTTGTGGACACCCCACGTCGACCGGCGTCAATAGCCGAGCGACAAGATCGGAGTTGCGACAAAAGACTCGACGAATAGCCAATAGAAGACACTTCGGATAAATCAACCCCAATTTTATTAATGACTTGGACGAGTTTACAAAAAGATTACAACAGCGAGTTCAACAAAAATATTAGAAGGCATGACCCGCTCATTTCCTCCGAGGAAGGGGGACACTCCGGTTCAACGACACTTTGGGTCGGCGCTTCTTGGCCTCCGAGCTCGTCTCCAGGCCGACGAACCGGGACGCCCCTTCGCCGCTGACCCTCACAGTCGCCCCAACCGAAGCACCACTTGAAGACACCGCCACACCGCTTTGTGCGTCGGCGGCTGACGCCCCGATGATAGGAGTCCGGGTCGCCGCTTGATAGAACGTGATACCTCGCTCGATCTCTTCGCGGGTACACGAAGTGCTCCGGACGTTGGCCCTCACCGGCTGAGGCTTGAGCCGAGCGACCTCCTCCTCCAATTCGACGATCCGGTCCTTCAGCGCCTCGTCCCTCACGACAATTTTGAACCGAGGAAGCTTCGCCGATCCAGGGTATTCGGCGCTGTCAGATATGACACGACGCAGATGGGTCACCTCGATACTCTTGTCGACTGTCACCCTTTGCAAATGCTCGACCTTCTCCACGAGCTCATCTCGTTCGGCCAAAACGGAAGCCAATTCTTCTTCCTTAGCAAATAGCTCGGCTTCGGCTATCCGCAAGTGGTACACTTCGGCCAACAGATCCCCGTTCTTCATCTCCATATTGTACAGCATCCTCCTCGTCAGGTCGATCTCGCCCTCAAGGCGCTTCACGAGAGATAGATGGAACAGCTCTACTTGTCGCCGAGCCATCGTAGTGACGGGGGCCTATCCTACGACCGAACCAAACACTTAGACAATTTCAAAGACAAAACGTTTTTTCATTCATCAAAAAGCGGTGGCCAGTCCGCAAAAGGCGTTACAAAGCTCGGGAGAAAAAGCAGAACAGAAACTACAAAAAGATTAACGAAAGAATCAAGGGTCCACCTGCGTCTCCGCTCCCACCCCGGACGCATCGACGGGCGGCCCCTCGATCTCTCCCTTAGCCGGGTCATCATCTCCCCCTCCGTCTTCACCTTCGACCTCGTCCTCGTCATCCCCCTCCTCGTCGTCTACGGGCGACCCGGGCCACAGTCGATAGCCGACTCGCTCGAAGCCGGGGACGCGAGCCTGGACGTGGTCCAGGGCCGTCTGGTAGGATCGCTCCATGTTCTCAGCCATATGTTTCTTCGCCTCTGCCTCAATCTCGGCTTCAACCTCCGCCCTGATCCTCGGGCCCAGCGCTTCCCTCTCCGCCTTCTCGTCGGCCAAGGACTTCAATGCCGCAGCGAGTTCTTGGGCGGCCTTGGCGGCTTTGGCAGACTCCGCTTCGAGGCCCTCCTTCGCCTTCTTCAGGTCGGCAGTAAGGTCGGCCACCCGAACGTCCAGAGCCTCGGCCCGCCTCTGCTCGGCCTCGAGATCCTTGACCGCCCGGACCTTCGCCAGCCTGTCTTTCTCGCTGGCGGACTTCAGCTCCTTCTCCTGTGCGGCGAACGCCTCCATGAGATGGCCGAAGTGAACGGTGGCCTACGAAGACAACGATAAGTACGAAGTACACGCCGAGTAACAAACTTGATGAAATTTGCGAACACTTACCGAAACAAGCCCCCGGGCGACTTCGTAAGTGTCGTCACCGACCCTCCCCGCATTCAGCGCGGCCTTATCCTTCGGGGTCGCCAAGTGTTTGACGACCTGCATTGACATCTGCGAGTTGCCGAGGAAACCATCATGATTCCTCACCAGCCAGTTCGGCACAAACAACTGCTTGTGCTGCTCGGTCAGGATTTCCTCGGCATCCTGAGTCAATGGGGGAAACTCGAGCGCCAGCGCCGCGTTGACATCAAAGACACCCTCGTTCACAGACGGGGCGACAGGGGCCAAGGTCTCTTCCACCACCACTACCTCCGAGGGCGCCTCGGTAGCCGGGGGAGGCGGGGCAACGTTAGTGGCGACCGCGGGCTGAGCACCCGAAGACGCACCCTCGGCCGCCCTCTTCCTCTTTTTGGTCCCGGTCAGCTTGGACCTATCGGCCATCATAGCTTTAAAGTCAATCTTCATCGACTCTGCATCAACAAAAAAAAAGGGGGGGGGGGGGAAACCGAATCAAGACAGACGAATTGAAGACTTAGAAAAAAAATGGATGAGATGTCAAGAGCGTACTCGGGTCGATGGGGCTTAGTCCGGACCCGAACAACACCTCTTCGGTCAACTCCCTCCAACTCAGTACCGGAAGGGCCGTGATCCTCCTCGCTACCTCCTCCTCGACCTCAGATAGTGCGGGGTCGCTCCGCGCAAACTTCGGCACTTCCACCTTCCACCGGGACGGAATATGCCGAATCGCTTCACCCCTTGCGATAAAATATTTCTCCCTCCAACCCTTAAGAGAGTCGGGATTCTCTACAATCTTAACACCTCTCCTCGGCCCCAAATAGTACCGGTACTCCGTCTGGTGTTGCCTGTTTATCCGATACAGGCCCCGGAAAACTGACAGATCCGGCGCTACCTCGGCCCGGTGGCACTGAAGCAAGAATGCGTTCACATGACGCCAAGTGTTTGGACTGAACTGAGTAGGGGCGAGACAATACCAGCCGAGGATCTGAAGTATGAAAGGGTGCAGCGGAAAGCGCAGTCCCGCGTTCAAGGAGTCGACGTCAAACATGCACATGTCCGACGACGGCAACTTAGTGTTTGCTCGCACCCCGGGGCCAGCGACCATCAGCTTGTACTCCGACGGGATAGCGAAGGCCTTCCTGATCCGAAGAAGATCCTTCTCAGTCAACGACGAAGTGAGCTCGTCGGCTTCGGAGGGATGGAACGGACTAGGCTCCTCGACGATCTTCGACTTTCCGTAGATCGCTTTCTCCAGAAGATCACCCTCGTACTGCCTGACTCCCGAATGCCCGGACAGGACTGAAGGATATTGTCCTATCTCGGGAGCTCGCTTCGGGTTCTCCACAATCACCCCCACTATGGGGGGCGGGGTCTCCCCCGTCCTCCTCTTCTTCCCGATCCTCGACTCGGCAGCCAGCGGTTCGGCCATCTGCTTCCCCTTCCTGCGAGCTTCCGCCCTACTCCTCTCCCCGGCGCCATCACCGCCCGAGGACGAGGCACCACTACCCGAGCTAACCCTTGACATCTCTTGAAAAAGCTAAGGCAAAGACAAACTAACCTTTGAAGTGACGTTCACGGTCGGAGAATGCTCGCCGGAAATCGCCTGGCCCACGCGACAGCTAACGACAGCACCGTGGAGCAAGAGCGCCGCTAGCAGAAGACTTAGAGAACAAAAGTAAATTCGTAGAGTGAAAAGTGAGAAATGAGCTCAGGGGTGAAGGAATGGTAACTTATAACCTCAACTGATAACGGACCTCCTTGGGAATCCCAAAGGCCCACTAAGAATCCCAAACGCCCTGCAAGAAAGAGGCGGCGGTATGAGAGTGATGGCGGAACTCCCCAAAAGCACAAGTTGCGACTCGGCCACCAGTCTAACGAGCCGAGCTATCGAACGAAATGCTCAGTGACCGAATCACCCCCTCCCCGGAAAACGGCGCGGAGGAACGCAGACCGAGGTGACGAGATACCGACCCTCGTTTTTGGCAAAAAATCCTCCCGAATCAAAATCACCGTCGGATCTCTCCAAAATTCGCGTCAGAATCTGATGAACGGTTCAGATTGCGCCACGCCCACAAAACGACAAGATAGCGTTTTCTCGTGATCTGAACCCCATCCTCGTGATGCGTGCCAAAATGAACGGCCCAGATCCGTCCACGCAGACCTTCCAAACCGCTTGCCATCGGCTTGTTCGGCCGAGCTACCGAACAGCTCAGCCGAGCAACCGAGCCACTTAATACGGGATGGCGGAACCATCAAGAAGACAAGTAAACAACTCGGCCTCCGGCCCACCGAACCGAGCCACCGAGTTTGCCCAAAAATACTCAACTCCACGCCCGGCAAACGGCGCGAGGTATGCGGACCGAGGTGACGAGATACCGACCCTCGTTTTTGGCAAAAAATCCTCCCGAATCAAAATCACCGTCGGATCTCTCCAAAATTCGCGTCAGAATCTGATGAACGGTTCAGATCGCACCACGCCCACAAAACGACAAGATAGCGTTTTCTCGTGATCTGAACCCCATCCTCGTGATGCGTGTCATGATGGACGTTCCAGATCTTGCCACGTCCACAAAACGACAAGATAGCGTTCTATGGGGATCCACGCCAGAGATGGACGGCCTAGATGATGCCACGTACCTCGGATGCTCCGAACCGAGGTACCGACCCTTCGAACCAAGTCGCCGACCCCTCGAGCCGCGGCGCCACGCATCCGGGCCGCGATGCTGGGGTACCGACCCTCGTTTTTGGGAAAAAATCCTTCCGGCCCTCAGGAGCCGTTGGATCTCGTAGGAAAGCGCGCTCGTCATGATGGACGTTCCAGATCTTGCCACGTCCACAAAACGACAAGATAGCGTTCTATGGGGATCCGCGCCAGAGATGGACGGCCTAGATGATGCCACGTACCTCGGATGCTCCGAACCGAGGTACCGACCCTTCGAACCAAGTCGCCGACCCCTCGAGCCGCGGCGCCACGCATCCGGGCCGCGATGCTGGGGTACCGACCCTCGTTTTTGGGAAAAAATCCTTCCGACCCTCAGGAGCCGTTGGATCTCGTAGGAAAGCGCGCTCGTCATGATGGACGTTCCAGATCTTGCCACGTCCACAAAACGACAAGATAGCGTTCTATGGGGATCCGCGCCAGAGATGGACGGCCTAGATGATGCCACGTACCTCGGATGCTCCGAACCGAGGTACCGACCCTTCGAACCAAGCCGCCGACCCCTCGAGCCGCGGCGCTACGCATCCGAGCCGGGGTGACGGAGTGCCGACCCTCTTTTTTGGGAAAAATCCTTCCGAGGAACAGGAAGCGTCCGATCGTTCCGAAACTCGCGCTCCGCCTTGATCGAAGGCCCAGATGACGCCACGCCATAAATAGGTATTAAAAATTGATTTTTATTTATTTAAATCGGTTTATTTATTTAAAAAATTGCGAAAAATCGCTAAAAATTCGGGAAAATTAGCTAAAAATTCCAGGAGATAATTAGAAATTCGGGGGATATTTCTAAGCCACCGAACGAGCAATTATTACCTAGAATATACGGTTAAAGCCCCCGAACAATTAGCCAACACATCGCAAAATTAAATAAATAATCCGGAAAAATAGATAAAAACTCGACACAGCTTTGGAGCATCAAAGAAGGAGGAACTAGCCTACCCCCGTGCTCCAGGATTCAAAAATCACCCATTCGGACTGCGATACAGTTCCACCAACCACTGAGTTAGTCAAACTACTCCTCAAAGACTGATCACCCTCAGCCTTTAGGAGTGGGGGGCTCGTGATGTGGCCAAAACCAGGGGTTCAATCGAGACCGTCCAAATGGGGCACGAATCCTACAGCTCAGGGGCGAGATGGTAATTTCACATTCAAATGGGTCCGAAGCGGGTACTGGGTCTCCTCCTCACAGATCCAATAACCCGCAAACGGATCCATCTCAGCTGGGCACGGGTTTCAACCCGCTACCAGCTCGATCCGGCAAGACACAATCAAGGTCCCTGATTAGATCCAAATCAACGGCCATGATTCACGTCAATCTTTACACTGGGATTTGGGGATTAAAATTCCTTATCTGATTACCAGAATATGCCTTATCAGATTACTTTCCCAATCTGTTTACGAGGAGATTATTCTATATCAGGCTACGCGGATTACATCCCTAAATTGTTCTCTAAGACGCCTATAAATACCCCCCACCCATCTCCATTAAGAGGTAATCAATCTTTCTCTAGTCAAACGCTCTTTGATAATCATTTCTGGTTACTGACTTGAGCGTCGGAGGGTGCGTCGCCGGGAACAACCCCGGTGTCTCGCACTTTTTGCAGGTGCACGGCGGGAGCGACGATCAGAGTTCAACGGAACAGGTATACAGGTTCTCCTATTCAGTTTCCCCAAGAACTCACAAATTCATCTGTTTGCCCCCACACCGAATTTAGCGGCAACATAAAGGCTTCATATTCTTTATTAACTTCAGAATCTTGTCTTTCCTCTTCTAATCCTCCACTAATGTCTACTGTTACTGTTGGCTCATTATGGACTTGTGTTATTGGACTATTGGAGTGTATTGGATTGTTACGAATTTCAAATGCATCCCGCAATAAATCTTGCATCTCATCGGCCACATTTAAGTCGTCGTTTGATATGGGCTCGTCTTCATCTTCTAACACACCCGGTTCAACCGGAATTGCCTGGGCATGCTCTCCATGGCAAAACCATTATGTGTACCCTTGCAGAAAACCATTGATCACCAAATGTGTTTCAACTTCGACGCATGTCTTCAGATGACAGTTAGTACACCGCCGACATGGACAAAGAATCAAATTTGGACCACGAGAATTTTTCTTGGCGAAAATAATGAAATCTTTAACGCCGTCCCGATACTCCTTTGATAATCGTGACTTGCTCATCCAGCTTTTATCCATTTCAACAATATCACTAAATCTGAAATAAAAATTTCATATATTAAAATATTAATAGCATCTACCTTACTAAGTTGATTGCCCATGAAAAGTGTGAAATAATTATTATTACACCTATGAATGGTGGAGTGTCATTTGCAATGTTAATATGCATATGTTATAATTTGTCAATTAATTTATAAGGTGATATTTTTCCATTCTTCATGACTGAAGTTACATGCATGTTGTACAATGTTATGAAGGTCCAAACTTTATTTTAGGATAGTTTTGAAATTTTGGGACTAGTTTGTAACGTGTTGTCTCCATGGATAATTTCTCTTGGTTAACTTTATACTATATGCGTTAACAGTTGTTGGTTTATACTTGGTTTTGGTATTTCTCATAGTTGAAGGAATGATACAATATTCACATCTCAACTCCACATGTCAAATAATCTAGTAGCATATTGTCCCAAGAAAAAAAGCAGAACATCCATTCTTCCTTCAATATACTAGCATCAAGAAAATCTATGCCTTTGCCTTCATACTATGCCTATGGCTCTTTGCCCATGCCTATAGGTTATGCTCATTAGGTTACAGGTTTAGTGGCGTTGCGGGTTAGTGGACTTTGTCTTTCTGGTAGGCACAAAGGCCTTGCCTCCATGCTATGCATGTGGCCTTCGCCCCATGGCTGTCTAGTGCTTGAGTATTCATCAAGAAAGAAATGAAATTTTATATGAAATCCTTTTCCCTTTTTGGATCGTATCGCTACCCAACCAGTAGTGTAACTAATCTGTTTGGGTCACTATAATACTTGTATTTAATCATCAAAAGATTTGATGGTATACGTCTATGTATGACTTCATTGATGTGTTCTTATAAGGACATGTAGTTAAAAAATCTTTGAAGTTACGCTATTGATTTTATTATCTTTTTAGATTATGGACTCCGTGTGTATGAGCTTTGCTATCGATAATGATGGGCCTTAAAAGTTAAAATTAAACATATTTACTTAATAATTTTTTTGTTTCAGTTTAGCTTGATGATGCCAAACTAAGCTCTAAATTCGGTTGGTTAAGCAGTAATCATTGCTTAGTGTCTACATCGCACACTTAATTTGGTTGTGCTAATTTAGATAATTATAGAGAGAATTTGATTCAAAAGAAGGGCAGGAGCTAAAATCCCCCAGTGAGTACTCCAATCCAGTCGACATCCCACCATGTAAATAATTGCGTATATATATGTTGTTGATATAACTCAAAAACTTTTGTTGCGTGCGTGTACTGTGATGTAACTTATAGTAGCTCATGGCCATTCACAAATTTGAGCTTTAGATTCCCATATTCTCCCATATTCACAATTAGCAAGTGCATATGGCCACATATATTGTCACGACTATCAAGTATATTCCCTAAATTAGAATATACGTGCAATCATCTTCGATCAATCATTTTTTTAGCCCACTACCCACAAAATGTAGTGGCCCAACTAAAGAAGACAACAAGTTGTGATATGTTGTTGTAGCTTTCTCAATCAATCAATGGCAAAAAGAAAATATCATTATAGTTAGTCCACATCATGTAGAGGGGCTTAGATATATATACGTATGCTAAGTTATTATTTTGAAATATAAGGTCGAGAAGTCATTCTATTTTCAGAAGCAACTTCAAAACATGCAATTCTGACTATGTCAGTTTCTATCTTGTAAATTATAACTCTTTAGTTCAAATATGGATGCGTACGTGATACATCTCAAATTACTTCACAGACAATCATATCTGTGGAGTTTTTTCAAAGTAGGCAAAAATCCAGAAAAGAATTGCATCAATGATCATTTGTAGAACTCTTGCACATATGGATGGGGAATTTTTGTGTGTGTTTTTGATTTTTTCAGATCTGAATCTGTTTGAAAGATTTGTGGTATTCCCAAGCTACAAACTCTGACCAAACTTTCAGTTAAATTCCTTTTATAGAGAAACAAACAAGAGGAAAGAAACAAGTGCAATATACTACCCTAAGATCTCATGATTTGAATGTCTCATGAAACAATGATTGAGTTCTTTCTTAAAGACATAATTGTGGAATAATTAGCGGATCATCATTATAAACAATGATTGATTTACAAACAATTAGCGGATCATCATTATAGTCAAAATTGTTCCGCTGTCCCTCTTTTGCTACAACTAGTACAACCACTACCACTATTAGTGTATCAGTTTTACACAAGTGCAATCTAGTCGCTCTCACATTTTTGTTGTATATGGGGAACTCACTAATATGCAGATGCAGGTCAAATACATATAAGCTAGACAAATCAATGGCAATTTACAAAATAGAAATTCCAAAGTCAACTTTTGACCTACTTGTTTATGCAGACATATCAACACAAATATAATAAATTCTGGAACAAAAATTGAATCAAAAGAGCATATATTACATGTAGAAACTACATCTTGTTCATTCATTCATTCATTAAGGCAAGAAACATGCTTAATAATGATTCAATGTTGCTCCAAGATACTTACTAATAATTCATCTTGACCTAGAAAGATACACATATATATAGACATATCTCAAATGTATACATACAGATAAACATATATATAAACATACAAATACAACAAACCCTAATTAGTCCACATTATCAAATCCCAACACATTCTCAAATCGCAAAATACTCCTAGATCACAGATTATTCAGCACAAAATCCCAAACAATTTCATTAAAAAATATATATAATTTATTAAAAGTTGAAAATAATCATACCGGAGATGAGCGAGGGTTTGAGAGCTAGAGAGAGGGGGAGAACGATGGCGTGAAAGGGAGATTAGGATGCCGGAGATACGACGACGGGGAGCACGGTAGAGGAGACGAGCGGGGGGCGCACGGCGGAGGAGACGAGCGCTAGGGGATTTGGGTTGCGGCGCGGTGATTTGGAGACGAGGGGATTTGGGTTGCGAAATTTGGAGACGACGCGGGATTTGGAGACGAGTGGAATTTGCGAGGAGATTTGGAGAAGAGGGGATTTGGGGCGCTAGGGTTTTGGGGATTTCGCGCGCTAGGGTTTTGGGGATTTCGCACGATCGTAAAGAGGAGAGAACGAGGCGAAAGATTAAAGGGAAATAAAACGCTGGTTACCAATTAACTGATGTAATTAGAGGGATTTTTCGGCGCCTCCTATACAACGCCGGGGAATATACGTAAACCCCGGCATTTTATACAAAACATCGGGGAATTAACGGTTTTTTTTAATCCCAGGTACGAGCTTCGTTAGTCCCCTGCGTGTATTGAAAGCGCCGGGGTAAAAACGCCACTGTAGGGTAATTTAGTTGTAGTAGTTGTCCCGACGTTTATTTGTAACACGCCGCTACTGTTTGGACCTATTGCGGCGTTTCGTCTAAACGCCGCTATAGAGTGTGTGTTTTCTTTTTTAAAATAATCTTCCACATCTATCGCGGCATTTATCGGAAACGCCGGGAGAAGTATGCCGCTATACGCCTTGCGGTTTGTAGTGTCACTTTTCACAGCCGACCGATCTAACTGGACAGTTATTAACAATTCAATGGAGTCTCAGGAGATGATCCACACCTGAGATGGATAGATCAATCTTGTTAAATTGAATTAAATCAGCATCGACAATTGGTTAAATTGAATTAAATCAACATCGACAATCGGTTTTAATTCTTGTTAGACATAAGAATGCAAAGATAAGTACAATTGGTTTAGAAAATAGAACAAACTGTCCCAGTAAATCGACGAATTCCAATTTAGATTTTGTTACTTTACTAGAGTGTACGTATATAATCCCTCGCCATCAATCTTAAGCAGCTTACCTTTCACCACTGAGACACGATCTTCAAATTTCATATCCACCATGAAGTATCCTACAAGTGCAAATTTATAAAATATATATTTCACTTTTCAACTCAGGCCAGAATACATATTCACCATGGAATAACTGCGTAAGTTTGCAAGAAATATGAGATGACTGGTGAAGAGAACATTAGCTAGTTGAAATGTCACCAACAACAACAGTTCAAGTAAACATATATACTTATATATTACTACAAAACAAATCACTTTTATTTGATCTTATAGTCTTGCGTACATGTGTGGATATTACCAGCATAAATTATATCAAAGATTATTATATTTTTGGAACATGTGTAACAGTAGGTAGTTACAAGAGTCATAAGCTAGCATGACTTCAGAACAGAAGAGTTCAAAATTCCCGACTACTAATCAGTACTTCAAATTTACAGAGTCACTTTCAGATTTAGCCGACTGGCAATGGAATGGCAGAAACAGGAACCGCCAAGGTTAATGTTAGGCCAAACTTTTCAGTTATGTCAATATCACTCGGTTTCATCCCATTCGGTAATTTCCACTTAAATGAATGTATCAACGAGCCCAACATTAGATGCACGATACAGTGTGCTAATGGCAATCCTGGACAAATTCGTCGACCAGCACCAAACGGTATCAATTCAAAGTATCTCCCCTTGTAATTGACCTCGCTCTCCATAAACCTCTCAGGTGTAAACAACTCTGGATTCTCCCATATGCTCTCATCTCGGCCCATAGCCCACACGTTCACAAACACCCTAGTATCCTTGGGAACCGTGTACCCACTCAATTGTACACTTGTTTCAGTCTTGTGAGGTAACAAGAGTGGAGTCGGTGGGTGAAGCCGGAAAGTTTCCTTCACTATTGCTTGCAGGAATGGTAGTTGAGGTAGGTCTGATTCTTGTACTTGCCTTTTTGGCCCGACCACTGACATGAGCTCTTCACGTGCCTTTTCCATTATGCTCGGATGTCGGAGCAGTTCTGCCATCGCCCATTCTACCACCAGCGAGCTGGTATCGCTCCCAGCAACAAAATTGTCCTGCGTGGTTATATATCCTTTCATAATTTAATCTACAGTGCATTAACGATAGTGAAATACAAAAAAAAAATTAAAGAAGAATTAATTAATCTTTGACCTGACTTTCTTTTGTATGTACACTTTAAATTTTTTATTGTGTTTTTCACCAATAAAAATATAAAATAAAGGTTAATAAAATTTTCCTTACCACAAGTAGGGCTTTAATGGTTGGCCGGTCGAGTTTAGACTCATTTTCAACATGCAACCGGACAAGTGCATCCAAGAAATCACCACCATCTCCATCACTCAAATTCAACAGCCTTCGATCAATCATGTCGTCAAAAATCCTATGCAAGCTCTTCAAATGCCTCTCCACTTTCCTCTTCCTTCCTTGCAAATCTACCACTCCCATCACCGGGAAAAAATCGGAAATGTTCGTACTCCCCACTGCTTCCATAAGTCCTCCAACCAACTCCGTAAACTCCTCGGCCTTGTCTGAATTAATATCCACCAAATCCATGGAGAAAAACAAGTTGGATATCTGATTCACCGAAGTACAGAGCAGAGCTCTTCCTATGTCTACCTTCTGCCCCATCCTTCCCCTGAAGTGGTCCACCATCTCCTCCACCTTCTTCTTCCTCAGGCTCCGGTGAGCTTCAATTGGTTGAGTTGAGAAGAGGTGTGTTTTGAGTACGGTTCGGAGGTAGTTCCATTGAGGTGAAGGTGACATGACGATGATCGAGGAGTTGTTGTGGCCGAGTGCATCTAGGGCATGCGGCCTTGTACGACCAGAAAAGGAGGAGTCTTGTGTTTGGAGGACTTGTTTGGCGGCTTGAGGGGAGGAGATGACAATGGTGGTGTTTTGGCCAAGTTTGATGGAGAAGATCGGGCCGTGGGCTTTGGCGAGGTGGGCAAGGGAACGGTGGGGGAAGTCACCGAGTTCAAGGAGGCTTCCGATGATTGGGAAGGGAGTGGGCCCAGGTGGGAGGTTGGAGGCTTTTGCCCTAGGGAAGAGTTGGAGGAGGAAGAGGAGGGTTAAAGTAGCAAGTGGGAGCAAAAGGTACACAGGATCAATGATGTAGGAATCCATGTTTACTTGATTCTAGGTGCTATCAGGCTATGGAAGTGTACTTAGAAACAAGACGTAAGGTGGTGATATATATAGAAGTTGATAACGGAACTATTCTCTTTCAGTATATTTATATATATTTTTAAATATAATATTTTATGTAATATTAGAGATTACAGATAATCCTGTCCTCCATGGTTCTTGGTAAATTAGTTTTTCCTTGCCGTGAGCGGTTAATTGAGTTGCACAGCGGTTAAATTTGTTTCAAAATCGACTTACACTAGTCATAGTTTGGTCAATACGCTATGATTTTCACAAATGATAAATCTAGAACCGTGCAAGAACCTTCACCCAAATTTCATTAAAAATTTAACTGTTGAATAGAGACTTTTCAGTGAATTTCCTGTACAGATGTTTCTAAGAAGGAAGGAAGCACTGTTCCCCCTCCGCAATTAATAAAATAGAGAAGCGTCATACAGACAGTGAGCATGCATGATTAGGGCGGTAACTACACACCAAAAATAGAAGCATCGTATAGGCAGTGAGCATTGATGCGGTTTGTTTTCGGGGGGAGTGTGGATGCACCAGGTACGAGTTCCTACTCGATTTGTAATGGGGGAAGGTTGTGGTGCTGGATGGTGAGCCGGAGACTCGGCTCGGCGCTGGACGATCGGCTCGGATCGGGATGCTTCGCCTCGCGTACCTGCAGACGGTCTGGGAACACCGGGGTTGATCCCGGTGGCAGACCCTCCGACGATCTAGTTAGTTTCTGAGAGAGAGTAGCAATAACTAGGGTTTTGAGGGGAAAGATTGATTACCTTTAAAGGTGGGAGAGGGGCTGGTATTTATAGATAACTCCAACCGGGTTTGGACCCGTTTGGAGGCCGGGTTTGGACCCGAAAGCCCGTGGGCCTGACGTGACAGGAGGCCCAAGGGGTTTAGGGCAGACGTAGCAGCACCCCAGGTGGTTTAGGGCTGACGTGGCAAGACCCTAGGCAGTTTTGGGGGCTGACGTGGCGGATCGTGGGGTTTCGGTGCTTCTGGGGGAATCGGATGGCCTAGGCGGCGCCAGGTCAGCTCCATCCCGTGCTAGGTTGATGGGAGGTCTGTGGGACCGTCGGGGCTCGAAGGCCGAAGGCCGGTACAGGCCGCCAGAACGAGGCGGCCGGGTTCATGGGGGTTTGATTTATCGGCTCGGTCCCGACCTCGAGCCGGGTCGGGGCCGGGCTGACCCGCTTTCGAGTGGAAGCAATCCTGGGCCTTGGCTTGCGTCCCGGGTCATTTTTATCCCACATCACAAGCCCCCCACTCCTGCGGGGATGTGGGGGCTAGCCGTGGAGGAGAAGTATCGGTCGTGGAGAAAAAGCGGAAGAGGTCTTCTGGAAGCCTTTGGTACCAGTGTTGACGCTGGGTGAGGCTCGGAGGGCGAAGTCAGATTCTCTTTATCGGGGGGAGTCAACCTTGGCCTCGGAGTGTTGTAGTGACGGACCGACGTCGGTCTGTCGAGCTTTTGCGAGGAATCCACCCTGGTGTTCGGCCTGGCCCCGGGTTGATGAGGGTTTACAGGTCGATCAGGGTGATGGCGAGCCATTGTGCCTTCGTGAGAAGGCTGCCCTGGTGCTCGGCCTGACCTCGGACTGGCGAGGGGTTACGGGTCGACAAGGGCGATGGCGAGCCGTTGTGCCTTCGTGAGAAGGCTGCCGTGGTGCTCGGCCTGACCTCGGACCGGCGAGGGTTTACGGGTCGGCAAGGACGATGGCGAGCCGTTGTGCCTTTGTGAGAAGGCTGCCCTGGTGCTCGACCTGACCTCGGATCGGCGAGAGTTTACGGGTTGGCAAGGACGATGGCGAGCCGTTGTGCCTTTGTGAGAAGGCTGCCTTGATACTCGGCCTGACCTCGGACCGGCGAGGGTTTACGGGTCGGCAAGGACGATGGCGAGCCGTTGTGCCTTCGTGAGAAGGCTGCTCTGGTGCTCGGCCTGACCTCGGACTGGCGAGGGTTTACGGGTCGGCAAGGACGATGGCGAGCCGTTGTACCTTCGTGAGAAGGCTGCCCTGATGCTCGGCCTGACCTCGGACTGGCGAGGGTTTACGAGTCGGTAAGGGCGATGGCGAGCCGTTGCTGGGGGAGCGGCCCCGAGTTGATCACTGTTTCACGGAGCATTAATGGCACCTCGGGATTCGCGTGACGTTACAACTTCCTAGGGGCCTTAATGATGTCCCCCAATAAATGCGCGGCGCTTCAATTTCCCAAGCGAAAGGCGGCGTGACGGTTGGGCTTCCGTCGCTTGGCCTCCCAGGGGCTATAATGGCAGGTTTGGGGGAGGCTATAAATACCCCACTCCCCTACTGCCTTTTCGATCACATCAGGGGTGGTCCATCGACCATCAGAGGTGTCTGTCTTGGGCGGACGCCTGATACTTGAAAAATTTCAACTCTGGGAGCACCGGATTGGTGGTTCCCCTGCCGTCCGGATCTTCTCTTGGGTACACGGCCCTGATAAGGTTGTTTGCCCAAAAGAGGTTGGGACGGGAGGGGCATCGACCGAAGTCCGGACCCGGGGGATAAGGAGCCTCGGATGGATGGCTCTTCTGAGAACCCTGTCTTCCTTCCGGGCCGACGGCTTCTGAGGGCTGTCTGCCCGAAGGAGACAGGGATGGGAGGCGGGCCGATCCGTTTTCCGACAGGGTCCCAGACGATGGTGGTTTTCATCCCACCCTCGAACAATTCGGGGTTTCGGCTTCCGAGGCCGTAAGCCCCAAGTTGCTCGCGAGTGAGATGGGAGCCGACCGAGTTCTGGTGCCCGGGGCGCTCGTCCAAGGCGAACGCGTTAAAACTTTAAACAAAACTTTTCCTCTGTTAACAAGAACAAAAGTAGCGGCGCCCGGGTACCGAGGCCTTCTTCCCGGGCTGACCCCTGTGTCTAGTGGCGGTTGAGAGGGAACCGAGGGGTTGCCAACCGCTCAACTGGGTGACGTCATTGGCGCGGGTTTCTAGGAGAAGTGGCGCGATTTTCTAGGGACAGTTTCATGCGAATCTAGGAATAGTAACGCAAAAATCGAGGAGTTAACTTTTCCTCTATAAATACCCCCCATTCTCCTCCTGTTTCGCCTATCTCACTCGCAGCTTTCCTCAGAAGAAAAATCAAAAAACCTTTCGGCGCTCTTCCTCTTTATCCGCAGCACCAGCTCGTCTTTCCGAACCCCAACAGGTTAGTTGTAGCTTTATTTATTTAGCATGTCTAGGGCTCAGTCCAGCACCTCAGCTTCGACCTTGAGGGGGGAAAGCAACCCTGACGCTGGGCTGTCGGACTCAACGTCGTGGGAGGAGGACACCAAGGTGTACGATGTGAAGCCCCTCCGTGTTAAGAAGCTGTTCGTGGTCCAGAGCAGTGATTCCGAGGAGGAAGGGAGTGATAGTTCGAGTGAAGTGCAGATATTGGATCTGGTGTCGGAGGAGGATAGTAGCGGTAGCGGGGGAGATGGAGAGGCTGAGGCACCTGGGGCGCGGAGGAGGGGTACTGGGAGAAAATTCATGGTTCGGAGACGGGGCCGGGGTGCAGGCTCGTCCTCTACGGCGACCGTCCTCGAACCCCTGGCCACCCCCTCGCCGGAGAGGGCTAAGAAGAAGAGGATGCCGAAGAAGAAGGGGACGAGGACCAGCAGTCCGAGCGAGGCGACCCCCGTTCGCAATATAGTGACTGGGTCACCGGTGCGGCCGAAGTCGATTAGGCAGTATCCGGATGACCTCTCCGACAAAGCTCTGTATGGGGTGCGGCCTTCATCGCCGAGTCGGAAGAAGATAAGGATGGATGCGCTGCCGTCGATCCTGGAGGCGGGCTACCTAGAGGTCATACAGTCATCCTTCCACATTGGGTCCAGTTACGAGCTGATGGTGCCGAGCCCAAGCCTCCGTCCTACAGACCCCCTGCCGGAGTGGTCCTGCGTTTTCCCTACCGATGCGTTCGGTTCCGGGCTGAGGCTGCCGATCCATCCGTTTATCCGGGAGGTGCTCAACTGGGCGTCTCTGTCCCCGATGCAGTACGGACCGAACTCGTGGAAGCAGATGGTGTGCTTCGTACTGCTTTGTGAGGAGAGGAAGGTGCCGCTTCGGTTGAACGTGTTCCGTGCGATGCTGGGGATAAGCTCGTCTGGTGAGTCCGAGGGGATCTTCTACATCTCTCCTCGGAGCCGGGGGAAGGTAGTCCATGGGCATCCGGACTCGATTAAGGAGTGGAAAAGGAAATACTTCGTGATCCGGAGCGCGGAACCTTGGGACATCCCGACTCGTTGGAACTTTTATAAACCAAACTTCAAAGCGCCGAGGCAGAAGGATCTGTCCTCCAAGGAGTGGAGACACGTCGAGCACCTCCGTCTGGGGCATAGCATCAGCTAGCCAAAGGTGACGGAGGGTCACCTGGCTAGCGTCGGACTGAGCCCGGCCGAGTCTAATATGTAGTCGTTTCGCTTTTCTTGTTTGGTTGTTCTTTTGTGCTCATTGTCCTTAATGGGTCTTCCTGCAGGTATGGACCGAGAATCGATCAAGGCCAGGAGGCTCGCCCTGAAGAAGAAGGCCGAGGAGGGGGGCCAAGCGAAGAGGACGAGGGAGTCGTCCCAGGTCGTCTCCGAGGTCCCTGGCGACCAGAGGGCGAAGAGGGTGCGCTCGGACGCGGGCAAGGAGGTGGTCGCCCCGATGAGCCCGGGTTCGGCCAAGGTGACTGATCGCAGCAAGGGGAAGGTCCCTCCCCTCCGAGCCGAGGCAGGGGATATTGTGGGTGAGGTGCCGCAGCGATGGGCGCCGGATTGGTCGATATGGGGAGGGGACAGCCTAACCCACGGGCCCAACGCCATCGAGGTGGTGGAGAAGCTGGCGACTCCCCGGGATTGTCAGACTATGAGCAGCGAGACCGTGGAGGAGGCGTTCATGCGCTTGTCGCAGGCAAACGTGCTGGTAAGTCTGCCGACCCCCTTCCCTTGTAACTTTTCGTGGAGCGAGTTTTTCTGAGCAGTTCTTGGCTGTCGCAGGCTTGCCTAGAGGGAGCCCAGGTGAAGAGGCTCTACGAGAAGGCCATGGAGCAGGAGCAGGGACGAGCGGAGAAGTACCAGCAGGAGATGAAGGAGATGAGGATCGAGCTCGAGGGCTCGCATAAGCGGGAGCAGCAGCTGAAGGTCGAGCTCGAGGCCAAGGATTTCAACTGGGCTAAGAAGGTGAGTGCCCTGAGGAAGAAGTTCGCCAAGGAGAAAGAGGCGATGACGACGACAGCCCAGGACATGGTAATCGCGGCCCAGAACGAGGTATATGAGAAGGCCCTCAGCCACGTGAGGCACTTCTACCCGACCATCGACCTGTCCGGCTTCGATTATGACATGGTCGTCGAGCCGCCGCTGAAGACTCCCAAAGGGGACGAGCGCGAAGGACCGGTCGTCGGATCGGCCGCCGACCCGCCCGTAGACCCGGCCGATGCAGAGGTGGGGATTAGGTTGTTTGCCTCTTGTTTTTGTCTCCTTCTTCTTCTCTGCTGTATTTGCCAACCGCGGACAGGCCACCGCATTTTTGTACGAAGAATTTTATTTATAAAAAAGGATTTTTTTGATTGGCCAAGTATTTTGACCCCGAATCTTCCTGGATCACTTTGTCGCTGTGTTTTGAGTGGTGGTTGGTTTCCTTTTAGGTAACGGCTCCTCTTCCCGATGCGGATCCTCGTCGCTCCGACGTCGCATGGCTCCGGAGTAAAATCAAGGTCTTGGAGTCCACGTTGGTCCGTTACCGTGAGGGGGCTCACGATCAGGATGCTACCTTTAACTATTACCGGGATAAGTCCGAGGCTCTGAGTGCGGAGGCGACAAGGCTGAAGAGGGCGATGGTGGATCGAGACCTCAGAAGTGCCGGTCTTGGGTACACCATGTCAAGCGCGTCGGTGTAGCGACCCTCGTCTGAGAGGCTCCTTCGTGATGTCATAGTGGAGAAGGAGATGGAGATACATCGCTATAAGACGATGCTGGGCATGTCTGAGACGAGGACGGGGTCTTCCTCGGGAGGCCGTCGAACGGAGGGGGTCCCTGCAGCATTGCTGCTGTGGAGCACACCCGGCCGGTCGACGCCCAGAGCTCCGTGGTCGGTGTGTCGACCTTGGCAGAACCCAAGGGCCATCGTGACGAGGAGAGGGCTCCTAGCTGCTCGGTCGGAGTGGGATTACCCTCTGTCGGACCCGAGGGGCCCTAAGAGGTCCCTCAGTCAGTAATTTCTTTCTATTTAGATGAGTGGAGTGGTCATGTAACAGTCTTTGTTCTTTTCAATGTAATAAGGGAGTATGAATAAGGGGTTTCTTTCTGCTCTTTGCTCAGGCCAATTGTTTATTGATTGACTGTGGAGTTGAAGGTCAGACCTGTCGATCTATTGGGGATCAGTACCAGGTGTGACATCTTGGGTGCCGTGGTGTGATAAGGCGACTCCTTGGCTCGGCATCGGGCCGGACATGCCGAGACCTCGCGGGGCCGGCACCGGAGTGACGACTCGGGTGCCGCAGCTTGAGAAAGCAACCCCTCCGCCCGGCGTTAGGTCGGGCCTACCGAGATGCTTGAAGTTTTAACAAAAAGGGGATCCCTTTCATATATATAGAGAGAGGCGCTAAGGGCCTTTTACATAAGAAAGTTTACAAAAAACCATTATTTACACTAGCCAAGCAGGAAACCTACATCCGCTCTTCTAGGAACTTCATTAGGTGCTCGGCGTTCCAGGGTCGCTTGATCGCCCGACCCTCCATATCCACCAGTCGGTATGTGCCGGGGCGTACACCCTCGGCTACCTTGTACGGGCCTTCCTAGTTGGGGGCCAGCTTCCTCTTCCTAGTTGGTTTAGAGACGGACAACTTGCGTAGCACGAGGTCACCGGCCTTGATGTCCGTGGGTCAAACCGTTTTGTTGTAAAACCTCTCGATCCGCTATTGATAGATGCTCCTCCGGACGGAAGACTTCTCCCTGACCTCGGCAACGAGGTCCAGGTTGGCCCTTAGGCCGGATGAGTTGTCTGCTTCGTCGAAGGCCATGATCCGGGGAGAAGGTAGGCCGACCTCGACAGGTATCACCGCCTTCGTCTCGTAGGTCAAACTGAACGGCGTCTCTCCCGTAGGGATCCTCTTGGTGGTTCGGTGAGCCCACAGCATGCTGGGCAGCTCTTCGACCCACTGCCTCTTGGGGGAGTTTTCGAGGCGTTTCTTAAGGCCGTCAAGGATTTGTTTGTTCGCGTTCTCCGCTTGGCCGTTGGACTGAGGATGGCATATAGCGGAGAAACGTTGCTGGACGCCGATGTCTTTGCAGAACTTTCGAAAGTTTTGACCTACGAATTGGGTCCCGTTGTCCGTGACGAGGACATGAGGGATTCCGAATCGGCAAATGATGTTTTTCCAGAAGAATTGCTGGGTTTGGCGCTCGGTGATGTTGGATAGTGGCTCGGCCTAGAGCCATTTCGTGAAATAGTCGATGGCGACTATCAAAAACTTCCTCTGTCCTGTGGCTACGGGAAAGGGGCCCACAAGGTCCATGCCCCGCATGGCGAAAGGCGTAGGACTTGCCAGGAATCAGAGGTTGGCTTGAGGCAGCCTCTTGATGGGGGAGAACCTCTGGCACGGGCCGCACCTCTTGACTAGTTCTTGGGAGTCTTGCAGCATTGTTGGCCAATAGTATTCCTGATTCAGGGCCTTCCGAGCAAGTGACCTGCTCCCCATATGGCATCCGCCGATACCCTCATGAAGCTCTCTCAGTGCGTAGCTAGCTTCGTCATTGGCGAGGCAGCGGAGGTACGGCTTCCCGTCTGCCAGGGTGTACGAGCGTTTGAAGAGGATGTCGTCAATCATGACGAACCTTTCTGCTTGGATCCTGACCCTTCTTGCCTCGGCCCGGTCTTCAGGAAGCTCGGCGTTGATTAAAAATCTTCGAATGGGGGCGGTCCAGTCGTTCGGGCTGGCGCCGCCATGTACACACATCGCCTCTTGGTCTTGGTTATTGATGCTTGGCTTTAAGAGGATTTCGATGAGTACTATTTGGTCGAGACCCTCGAAGGAGGAAGAGGCGAGCTTTGACAATGCGTCTGCTTGGGCGTTCTGTTCCCTGGGGATCCTGACGACCGTGGAACAGCAGAAGGATGTTAGGAGTCGTCGGACCACAGCCAAGTACCTTATCATCCGGTCGTCACGGGCCTCGTATTCTCCGGTGATCTGATTGACCACGAGCTGAGAATCGCTAAAGGCCCGGATCTGTGTCGCATCGGCTCGGTGTGCTAGGGTCAGTCCAGCGATCATGGCCTCGTATTCTGCTTCGTTGTTGGAGGCCGGAAAGTTGAGGCGGAGGGAGTATTGAAGGAGGAATTGGTTGGGGCCTCAGATGATGATCCCAGCACCGCTCCCGGATTCACAAGAGGATCCGTCGACATAAACTTCCCAGGTCGGATCCGAACCTTCGACGCTGGGTTGATCGGAAATGGTGCACTCGGTGTTGAACTCGGCGAGGGCCTGACCTTTGATCGATGTCCTCGGCTGATAGCCGATGTCATACTGGCTCAGCTCAATCGACCACTTGACCAAGCGGCCGGAGTTCTCAGGCTTGTGGAGGACGGTTTTCAAGGGCTGGTCGGTCAGCACTTGGATGGAGTGAGATTGGAAGTAAGGGCGGAGCTTTCGGGCCGCCATGACCATAGCATAGGCCACTTTCTCTATCTTGGCGTACCTCGTCTCGGCGGGGAGTAGGACCTCGTTCACATAGTATAACGGCCTCTGAACTCCGTCCTCTTCCCGGACGAGGACCGCCCTGAGGGCACTATCCAAGGCGGATAGGTAGAGCCACAACGGTTCGCCTAGCTCGGGCTTGCTGAGGAGGGGGGGTTGGCGAGATACTGCTTCAGTTGTTCGAAGGCCTCTTGTTGATGGGCGACCCACTCGAAGCCCCCTTTGCCGCGCAGAGCTTTGAAGAAGGGGAGAGACTTCTCCCCCGACTTGGAGAGGAAGCGACCGATGTCCGCCAACCTACCCGTGAGTTTCTGAACTTCCTTGACATTCCAAGGCGGGGCCATGTCTATAATGGCCTGGATCTTCTCTGGGTTTGCCTCGATGCCGCGCTGGCTAACGACGAACCCCAGAAATTTTCCGAAGGAGACACCGAACGCGCACTTGGCCGGGTTGAGCCTCATGTTGTGCCGTCGGAGGATTCTGAAGGCTTCCTCGAGGTCGGCGACATGGTCTGGCCCTTCCCGGCTCTTGACGAGCATGTCGTCGATATAGACCTCCATGTTGCGGCCGATCAAGTCTTTGAAAATTCTGTTAACGAGCCGTTGGTAGGTGGCTTCAGTGTTTTTCAGCCCGAAGGGCATAACGCGGTAACAGAAAAGACCCTGGTCGGTGACGAACAAGGTCTTTGCAATATCCGGCGGGAACATCCGGATCTGATTGTACCCTGAAAAGGCATCCATGAAGGACAGCAGCTCGTGTCCCGAGGTCGGGTCGATCAAGGCATTGATGCTGGGGAGGGGAAAGGATCTTTCGGGCATGCTTTGTTCAGATCCGTGAAGTCTATACAGATCTGCCAACCCCCGGTCGCCTTTTTAACCATGACAACGTTTGCCAGCTACTCGGGATAGCTGACCTCCTGAATGAATCGGGCGGACAAGAGCTTGTCCACCTCCATTTTTACAGCTTGCTGCCTCTCCGGGGCGAATTTGCGCCTCTTCTGGGCGACCGGCTTGGAGCCCGGGATGACGCTCTGCCGATGCATGATCAGGTCTTCGATATCCCTGGCATATCGGAGGGCTTCCAGACGAAGAGATCGACGTTGCAGCGAATGCACTCGATTATACCCGACCTCAAATCTTCGGAGAGCGAGCGGCTCACTCGGAACCATTTTGACTCGTCTGCCGCCCCGAACGGGACCTCCTCCAGCTCGTCGGCTGGTTCAGGATCGAAGCCGTCCCTCTCGGGTTCGAGCTCAATGACGTCAAGGGGGAAGACGCCCCCTTCGACGGCGGTCATGTAGCAAGACCGCGCCGCCTCTTGGTTACCTCGGACGATACCGACCCCTTGCTGGATGGGGAATTTTAATTTCAAGTGGTAGGCCGACGGTACCGCTTGAAGGGAGCACAGCCCGGGTCGAACGAGTATGGCATTGTACGCCGCCTTGACGTTCACCACCATGAAGTCCATAGACTCGGTCCGTCTGATAGGAGCTGAGCCTGCGGTGACATCGAGAATAACGATCCCTTCTATTACGACAGGGACGCCGGAAAACCCGTGCAAGGTGTATCCGGCCGGCTTGAGTTTGTCTCTGGGCAATTTGAGATTCTCGAAGGCTTCGAGGAAGAGGATGTTGCCCGAGCTGCCATTGTCGACGAGGATTCGGCGAACTTCAAAATTCACCATGTGGAGGCAAATGAAGAGGGCATCGTAATGAGGGAGGCAGACGCCTTCGAGGTCCTCGCCGAAGAAGGAGACAGCGACCGGTTGCACTCGGGACGAGGGAAGGTCTTGGACAGCGTTCACCTCTCGGATGAATGCTTTCCGGGAGGTATTAGACTCTCCCCCCATTGGTCCCCCGTGGACGCAATGCAAAATGGCCTGCCTCTCAGCTCCCTCGGGCTCGGGATCCCGCTCCTGGTGGCAGTTCGGCGTGTGGGTCGGAGGCGAAGGCCTCTAGTTCCTTGTATCCTTCCGATCCCGTTGGTTTTCTCTTGTGAACTCGCGGAGGTACCCTCGGGAGATGAGGACCTCGATTTCGTCTTTCAGGGCCCGACACTGGTCGGTTTCGTGCCCATGATCCCTGTGGAAGCGGCAGTAGAAGCGTTGGTCTCGCTTCTTGTTGTTGCTCGGTCGGGGAGGTAGTCGGACTAAGCCCTTATCCTCAATCTCTAAGAGGATGGCGGACACGTTCTGTGTTAAGGGTGTGTACCTCTCGAAGCGTGGGACCGGGGGTGTCCTCTTCATGCCGACCCCTTCCTTTGCCGCTTTTCTAGCAGGTTCGATCTCGTCGACCCTGCGCTTGCCCTTCCCTGCAACTTCCTTACTACTCTCCGGGTTTAGAGCTTCTTCAGCTCGAATGTATTTCTCGACTCGGTTAAGGAGGTCGGGAAAGTCCAGAGGTGGCTTCTTTGCCAAGGAGTCCTTCAGTTGGTTGTGCCGGACGTTGTGAAGGAAGGCGGCCGAAGCAACCCCGGCGTCGAGGGAGGAGACGGACCTCGCCTCGGCAGTGAACCTCTTGACGAAGTCACGGAGCGACTCCCCCTCCTTTTGCCGAAGGTCAAGCAAGGACGCGCTCGTCTTCTCGGCCTTCCTGCTGGTGATGAAGTAGGCCAAGAAGTTGGCTTCCAGCTGGTCGAACGAGAAGATCGAGCCTGGGGAGAGCTTGGAGAACCATTCCCTAGCCAGACCCCGAAGGGTGGCCGGGAACGCGCGGCACAGCAGGGGATCCAAAGCGCTGTGAATCATCATGAGGGTCTTGAAGCCCTCCATGTGATCAGCTAGATTTTACCCTCGCCGTTATATGTCTCGAACTGTGGGGGCCGGAAATTCCGGGGAATCTCCGCTTCTAAGATGTTGACAGAAAATGGCGGTCGGGTAGGCCTTCGGCCTAGCACGGGGTTCGGATTCCCGTCACCGATGCATTCAAGACGATTCTCCATTTCTAGGAGGCATCGGAGCACCTCGTCCGTGCGCTCCGGGGGAGGGGTTGGATCACGAGTGTGGCTCCTTCCCTCGCCCATTTGATAAGGTTGGCCGAGTGTCGCAGCCCTGGGCGCTCCGTGAATAGCCTCCATGATTTCGTCCCGGAAGCTGCGGAACTCGGCCCTCGTGACCGCGCCGTGGTCAACAGGGTCGGGTTGTGGTGTCGGTCTTCAGCCGATGCGGCTGAGTGCCGATGGCCTTCCTTCGGGCGCAGGCCTGGAGCGGTTTGGGGCCGAGTTGGAAGCGGTCCCTCCCCTAGCCTGACTGGCCCTTCGGTTCTGGATGATCCGACGAAGGTCGGGAGCGATGGGTTGATGCACGCTTGGCCGGGGCCCGGGGTTCGGCTCCGGATTGTTGGATCCGTGCGCGTCGTCGAGGTTGTCCTGGGGAGGAGCCTCGCTCGGGCAGAGAGCAGAGGTAACTGCTCTCCTGGCCTTGGGGGCCATAGGAGCACGGCTCGAGGGGAGTCCGCTAATGGCGAGGCTCGAGGGGTCGTCCGCACCGGAAAGGGAGGTTCCCACAGAC
This sequence comes from Hemerocallis citrina, assembly GCA_017893485.1. Taxonomy (NCBI): domain Eukaryota; kingdom Viridiplantae; phylum Streptophyta; class Magnoliopsida; order Asparagales; family Asphodelaceae; genus Hemerocallis; species Hemerocallis citrina. The sequence continues at coordinate 260,704,102 of CM030363.1, forward strand.
GGCGCCAACCTAATGCGGTTTATTTTCGGGAGGAGTGTGGATGCACCAGGTGTGAGTTCCTACTCGATTTGTAATGGGGGAAGGATGCGGTGCTGGACGGTGAGCCGAAGACTCGGCTCGGCGCTGGACGATCGGCTCGGATCGGGATGCTTCGCCTCGCGTACCTGCAGACGGTCTGGGAACACCGGGATTGATCCCGGTGGCAGACCCTCCGACGATCTAGTTAGTCTCTGAGAGAGAGTAGCAATAACTAGGGTTTTGAGGGGAAAGATTGATTACCTTTAAAGGTGGGAGAGGGCCTGGTATTTATAGATAACTCCAACCGGGTTTGGACCCGTTTGGGGGCCGGGTCTGGACCCGAAAGCCCGTGGGCCTGACGTGGCAGGAGGCCCAAGCGGTTTAGGGCAGACGTGGCAGCACCCCAGGTGGTTTAGGGCTGACCTGGCAAGACCCTAGGCGGTTTTGGGGGCTGACGTGGCGGGTCGTAGGGTTTTTGTGCTTCTGGGGGAATCGGATGGCCTAGGCGGCGCCAGGTCAGCTCCATCCCGTACTAGGTTGATGGGAGGTCTGTGGGACCGTCGGGGCTCGGAGGCCGAAGGCTGGTACGGGCCGCCAGAACGAGGTGGCCGGGTTCATGGGGGTTTGATTTATCGGCTCGGTCCCGACCTCGAGCCGGGTCGGGGCCGGACTGACCCGCTTTCGAGTGGAAGCAATCCTTGACCTTGGCTTGGGTCCCGGGTCATTTTTATCCCACATCAAGCATGATTAAGGTGGTAACTAAAGACCATCTCGAAAATGTCGTTGCCTAACTAAAAAAAAAAAGTGCCGCTGTCAAAGAAGACTAGCAGCATGAAAACTATGATTCATCATTTTGTTTCCAATCAAAATGGATAGACTGTGTATTCATCCGTTTGCTACGCAATTGATCCCCACAGTACAAAAAACAGTCAATTAATTCAGATCACCATCTTTGAATTCTCTTTCTAATTTCTAGTGCTGTTGTACTATCCTTCCTGTATCTTTGATTATTTCAAGTAGAGACTTCGAATGCATCCAATATCCTTTACAGTCGACTTTCTATTTTCCTAAAATATTTTCGGAAGAGGATAAGTATTCAAACTGTTCATTAAATTTATAATATCATAAAATCTGTATGTACAAAATATGAAATTATTTGGAAGCTTTTTTTTCATGCATCGCATAATGTTAATTTTACAACCAATTAAAGTATGGATAAACATCTCCAAACCACCTGATATTTTATGAAGATACATATCTATATAATAAATTACAATGATAAATTACAATGAAAGCTATCAAGTGGCTAACAATCAATTTCCCCAAAATCAAAGGCCCATATCAATTCTCACAAAACATATTTTTCCTCCAAAATTTCAAACCTCAAAATCAAACTTTTCCCCCTAAAAAAACTCATTATTTTATTACTATCTCTCTCCTCTCTTTACTTTTTCATATTTCTCTCTTTCTCTCTATATCTCTATCTCTCTCTCCCATTCTTTTTTTAATTACTTAGAAATTTAGATTTTAATATTTCGGTTTTGTAAATTTTCAGAATTTGTATGTTTTTTTTATTGCACACGTTATATTGAAAATAGCAAATATCTTTTCAACAATTAAATTTCATTATTTTTCACACTTAAAGTTCTAAGAAATTAGATTATAAAACTCCATTTATAATTATTTTTCAACATATACTAATGGAAACATAGACTTTTATTTATAACTAATTATTGTCATACTATTCAAACTTGAGCTACATAATTATTGTTTTACTGTTTACATGTATCGTTCCGAAGACGTGCCGTAGGCACGTGCCCACGGGCAAATCTAGTTTTGATATAAATAACAAAATAAATGGTGTTGATAGACCATCTAACTTTCAAGTTGTTTTTTTTTTTTCCGTTTTCTAATAAGTTCATAAGAATGTTTAAAACTTTTGATGATGATTAGTCCGGAACTGAATTTTTAGAATTCAGAATTCCGGAAATATCAATACAACTAAATTTGGGGAAAAATCAGGGAAGAAAGAAAATAACATGCACATATTTACTAACATGTCCATCATTCAAAAATCACAATCAATATATAGAAAATTAATTTTTGACACAAAGAAGAACCTCAAATCTAGCTACTACTACAATACAAGTGTATACTGCCTCACATAATCACAAGGCATTAGTGCATAACTACTACTAGCTAGCTAGTAGCTGCATCACCGATCCCGACAATTTATTTAAGCATATATGTTGTGTGTGTGAACTTAGGAAAATTAAATGTGTTGCTCTTTAGCAAATTTTGAACCTGACCAGACAAACCTTAGCAATTCGTACGGTATAATTCATTCTTTTTGGCTTTGTAAAAAAAAAGTTCATAACCTTTAGGATAATTGCTATAACAAAAAAAAAACAAAAAAAAAGTTAGGAGTATTCAAAAGTTTTGTATACTTTTGGCAAGTTGTTAAGTATATCACTTAATCAATGCATGTTTAGTATTATTCCACCAAGAGATGCAACTTATCAATTTGGAACATTTTGTTGTTTAATCATCTATACTATTATTAAGCAAAGTCTCATTTTGGCGGCTTTTTACTATCATGCCCTATTAACATAAAAGGCTAAAAAAAATATAGGGTTAATATCAGAGGTCAGAAATGTAATTTGCATGTATTGGGAAAATAATTAACATGCATAGATTTGCATGCCTGTCTGCATAGATTTGAGAAAATAATTAATAGTATAGATTTGTATGTACTTGCATGCACAATTTATTTATAAAAAAGTTTCCTCTTATCAAAGCCAGTAGGTCTAACACATGCATGCAAAATATCAAAATGAATAAATTGTGCATGCCTGTCTGCATGCATGCATGCAACTTCTTCGGTGACTTGCCCCTTCCTCAAAATCCTACATACCTTTATAGATATGCATCGCACGTGCATTATACTAGTGATATAGTGTGGAAAGTCAGGTTGGTGGCTTACATTGTTGTTTGAACATTTGCACTCAATTTTTTTAGGTAGAATATTTACTGTTTTAGCTGCTCTTTTCAGGGTATGGCTGGATTCATGCCTCAAGTCTCGCAGGGCTCTGTTTCATTCAATCCCTCACAAATCATACTAACATCTGGAGCCAGTCCTGCAATTGAAATACACAGGTTCTGCCTTGCGGATCACCATACTATCCTGGGTACGTATTGTTTCTCTTTAAACCCTTCCACTATTGCCACACATCTGACATTTTGTTCTTATAAATCAAAATCAACTCTCCAGGTTTGACAGGAACATATCAAATAGCGAGATGGCGTAGAGTTGATTCCTGTTCCTTGCCGACAAATTCAACATAACCATACCTGCTCTTGAAAGAGCTTACATAACCAGGCAAAGAAGCGACGCACAAAAATCTGTGCTGTCTTGATTTCAAACCCATCAAACCGTATGGGAAACATCCTGACTCGACACACACTCTATGATCTGTTACGACATAATTTGCTACCGAGAAAAAACATACATCTCATATCTGATGAAGAATATGCCGGGTCAACTCACGGATGTCACGAGTTTGTGAGTGTGGGTGGCAGAGGTTCTAAATGCAGATGATTTCGATGGAAGTAGGGTTCATTCATATAATATATTCTCTATCCAAATATCTTTCACGCCCAGGCTTTAGAGTTGTGAGTCATCTACTCTTACAATGACAATGTCTTGGCTGCTGCTACCAAGTTTGCTCGGTTTTCTTCTGTTTCCGTTCCCACTGAACATTTGCTTAGCTCAATGCTCTCTCAGATAAGAGAATGTGTACTCTTGGTTTGAAGAAGTTGGGTATTGAGTGCTATGACTATGAGCGCAGTGGGGGGGTTCTTTTGTTGGGCTGATATGAGCAAGTTCCTTCCATCATATAGTGAGAAAGGGGAGATCGAGCTCTGGGATAATCTGTTGAATATCGCTAAAAATCAGTGTGATGCCTGGATCATCTTGCCACTGTATTGAACCTAGATGGTTCCGCTGGACAAAGATTGACACCATTTTTTCTTTAAATATTGTGTTTGTTTTGCATTATATTGCACAATTTGAATTAAAAATTAGTTTCATTTGGACTACAACAAAGAGAATGAACACCAGAATTAGCTTATAAATAGTAAGCTTTAGATAAATTTATAAACCACAATATTTGTAGACTGTATGACATATTCAAGATATTTGATGTAATTAATGCATGTCAAATGCTTACTCGACTAATTTTGACTCAAGACTAGATATAATATTTAGAATTTTGTGTATATAATTAATATACAGTGATCATTCTATATATTCATTCAAGTTCTTAATAAGATTTTTTCTATGATTGATGTTCTACATAATATAAAACATGTTTTTTTTAATAAAAGGATGACCTCTGTCATCGTTTCATTAATGAGAATTAAAGAAACAAAGTAGAGCAAATTACATAATCAAAATAGGGTCTACCTAAACCCCTATCAACCACTGCCAATTAGGAGGCAACTAATCGAGTTAAAACAAGTTTAAACAACATCATAATATCAAAATACATCAAAATACATGGAAATGATCCACTGCGCCCTCAAAGTTTGTGCGCCCGCCAACCTCAGAGCTGACTCTCTACTCCGCTTCAGACATCCTGATCCTCTTTGCATTCCCCAGCTGACCTGCCCAGTCATGAATAAGAAGGAAAATTTTATGCATGGAAGTATTAAATCTATGGAAAATGTTTCTAAAACATGAGTCGTTTCGGTCTAGCCATAGACTCCACTTAGTTGCCACAACCGCTAAATCCCAAGCCCTTTTATCCTGCGTTTTAATGTACTCTTCCCTCCAAATACCCCAAACCTCCGAAGAGGAGGTAGGGCACCGTGTGCACCCGAAACCCCTACAGACGGTCTCCCAAGTCAGGGTCGCCTTAGGGCACGTGAAAAATAAATGTGTCGTATCCTCTTCCGCTTGGAGGCATTGCACACATGTAACGTCAATCTGCATATTTCTTCTCCTAAGATTAATTTTCGTAAGAATAGCGTCGTTATGAACTAGCCAACTGAACACTTTAACTTTTAGCGGCACATGCGTTGCCCAAATCGTACTCTCCACTCCTGCCCTTATTCCCCCGTCGTTAATCCAATAGTACATTGACGCTACCGAGAAGGTTTGTGATCCTTCGAGATTCCACTGCCTCTGATCTGGCTCGTTAGTCGTTTGACCCTCTTCTGCTTGAATTAGCCTGTTTAACTCTTCGAATTGGTCAACGCCCTCCCGTGTCAACGCATCTGATACCGTGAACCTTAGTTTACTGTTTTTCCATACATCTGCTACTAATGTGTCGGGATTGACTACAGCCGCCGCGGCTTGCGGAAATAAATTACTAAGAGCTCTGTTCCCGCACCATTTGTCGTGCCAGAATCTGGTGCCTTTACCGTCCCCTACTCTGCACATCGTGTTTGTGTTGAAGATCTCTCCTTGCTTGGCGATCCCTTTCCACAGAAAGGACACCCTCCCGCCCCTGCTTCGGCCCCCGAATCGATATTTTTTCCTCCTTCGATATAGGTCGAAGGAGTAGGACCACCACCCTCGTTTTGAATTGTTGATCTTCCACCACCACTTGCTGAGCAAGGCTCGATTCATATCTTGGAGATTCAGGATTCCTAGCCTTCCGAATTCTCTTTTCTTACAAACCCTGCCCCACTTAACTAGATTGACCCCTTTGTTTCCCTCACCGGTTCCCTTCCATAAGAAACGTCTCCTCAATTTATCTATCTTGTGAATAACCCACTTGGAGACCTCAAAAATAAACATAAGATAAAGAGGGATCGCGCTCAGAACCGAATTTAGCAGAGTGATCCTTCCGCCTAACGAGAGGAATTTACTCTTCCAACCCCCCAGTTTTTTCGCAATCTTTTCAATCAAAGGCGTCCAATCTTCTCTTAACAGCGGTCCCGGCCTAATTGGAGTTCCCAAGTATTTGATGGGAAACTCCGCAGTCTCGCATTCTAAGATGTGGGAGATAGTTGTATTTGGAATTGATAAATGCTCACTAACTGGGATCACACAGCTCTTCTGAAGGTTAATCTTCAACCCTGACCAACCCTGGAAGCACGCCAATGCCACTTTCATTGCTACGACTTCCTCCTCTTTGGCCCTTCCAAATAACAGCGTGTCGTCAGCGTATTGGAGAATAGTCATTGCTAGGTCTATTCCTTTTATCTCTATTCCTTTGATTTGATTGTTGATCTGTGCTCTCCTAATCATTTCAGCCAGACCATCTCCCACTATAGCAAACAATAAAGATGAGAGCGGGTCTCCCTGCCTTAGTCCACTTTTGCATCTAATTTCCTTTTCCTGCCACCCATTTACTTGAATGAACGATTTTCCTCCTTGAACGCATCTTCTTATCCAACATCTCCATTTTTCACCAAACCCTTTCAAACGAAGCGCTTCCTCCAAACACTCCCAGTGCACCGAGTCGTAGGCCTTTTGGAAATCTAATTTCAGAAGGAAGCTGTCTACCCTTCCTTTCTTTCCTCTATACACCACTTCATGTGCAGCTGCTATGCTGTCCATGATGTCCCTTCCTCGGATGAATCCGCTCTGTGACTGTGCGACGACATCTTGAATATTCGGTGCTAATCTTTGAGCTAATACTTTTGTGATAATTTTGAAGGAGTCGTTAATCAAGCTGATCGGTCTGAGGTCCTCCGCCGTTCGAACTTCTTGTTTCTCGGGGATTAGAATTATTGAGGCGTAATTAAGTCGCTCTAGAGTAGCAGTTCCATCGTGAAACCCGCAGAAGATGTTCATCAAGTCCTCCTTAATTATCTGCCAATAGATCTTGTAGAAGAAAATTGGCAATCCATCAGGTCCCGGCGCCTTGTCTTGCCCTAGGCTCTTGATTGCTTCGAACATTTCTTCTTCCGAGAATATGCCTTCTATACCCTCACTCCCCTCAATCTTCGAATCACTCCACATGTTCGATAATAGGCTACATCTCTCGTTGCTTTTGCTTCCCAAGAGCTCATGATATTCGGCGTCTAAGTGATCTCTAATTCTCTCCTCGTCTTCAGACCAGATGCCCTCAATGAGTAGCCCACCTATGTGGTTCTGTCTTCTTCTTCCGTTAGCTACTTTATGGAAGAACTTTGTGTTGGCGTCGCCTTCCTTCAGCCATTGAATTCTCGATCGCTGTTTCCAATGCATTTCCTTCCTTGTTTGAATGTTAATATATTCAACTGGCATGAGCATCAAGCCACGGAAATTTTCAACTAGTAATTATAAAACCTACTACCAAGTGACACCAGTTATCTAGGATCTAATGGTCAGGTCACCCTCTTCGCTAGTGAGAGCAAGGTGTTCAATTCGTGGTTGCCCTTATTCCTTTATCGGGTAAAAGTGCATGATCGGCTCGGCAGACCATGTCCAAAAAAATATTAAAATTCATGTGTCCATAATTACTCGGTTAAAGAATGTGTATATAGTTGCTCACGAATTGCAATTATTATTATTATTTTTTTGATAAAAGAATGGAATCCTAGGGGATTCCAACCGACAAAAATATAATAAAAACTAGAACAAGTAATAACATCCAGCAATAAGCACAAACTGGTGCGCAATTATAACACCAAGATCCATTATTCTGAAATATAGTTACAATAACCTTAACCATGTCAAACAAGAAAAGAATAACAACTTGCCTAACCAACAATGAGGGCTTTCCCAGAACATATTCGCCAATTTATGCTTATTTCTTATGAGGTAAATCTATATGTAAACAATTCACTGTTGTCTAAACTGGTATATCTTTGGGGTTACAATTTTTCAGCTTTATATTTAATCACTGGGTTCCGAATGTCATCCTGGCTCTGAATCAATCGGATCTCCAGACTACTCGACTGCGGATCATAACCTGTTCTTTCATAGTCCGCAAGTGTTCGGTGTAGAAGAGCCTGCATGCACCAAATTGTAGTTTTAGAAACTAAATTTATTGGCACATACCATTGAAATACCATAGAAGTGTGTTTTTAATGCTAGCCAGTAAAGAATTTATTATTCATGTAGTGCATAATAATTGTCATCAATTTTCTTATTCTTTAATTAGTATATGACAATGAGGATGAAAAAACATGTGCAATTCAGCCATGACCTACAACATTTATATCGATATATGAGGTAATGTATGAAGAATGGAACCCGTAGACTTCTAGTATCTAAACTTTATGTTTCTTACTCCCTAGATATTATACGATAAAGAGTTCATAATGGAAATACGGATCAAGCTGCACACCTCATGATTTTTTTTTAAAAACAAACAAGTCAGACAGAGACTGAGCCTGAAACATTGACCCTTCCAAGTCAGAGCCATACTACTAGTAATGGTTTGAAGTTAATCAGAGTTCTCCTTTTTCCTTCATGTCCAATTGGAAGGGGACTATCTACAATTCACGCATAAAAATATTTACAAATATAACATTTTTAGATGAATCTTTTATCAATTATCCATTAATTTCCTTTTGTCATACGTTTTATTGCCTGCGTATAAAGGGGTTCTTTTATTTCCATATTTCATGCATATGGTTCTATTCTACTATCTATTTGAATATTTTCCATCAAGTCACAACCTATATTTCTACTATGGAAGTAAAAGAGTCATCCTTCTAAAAGAGTTGCTCTTTCCTTGAAGAAAATGATAAGGTTTATAACTCTTCATTCACCCAACCAATTTTTGTATTGCAGAGTGCATAAATTTAGGTACCCTTGACCTTAAAAAATCCTTTTTGAGATATAACACTTTCAAGCCCCTCAATACGTAAGAGAGAAACTTTTCTTAACATGTTAGGTTCTAAAGAGATGATTATAAACAGGAATTGGCAAATGACAATATTCTTCTTGTTCCCCTTTCTTCGTTCAAGGATAAGACTGACCATAGCTTCATGGAGATTCGAATCTCTTGAATGACCAGAAGAGGCTCGTGTGTACTAGCACTCACCTCTTTCTGGATACCTTATTTGATTTGAATGTCTAGATTGTGAGGTAGTAAAAGAAAATCAGTAGCACATCCACATGAGTGGCACTTCTCAGTTCAAAGTTTACCTGCAAACTTGACACTGCAAGCTCCGATGCTTTCTCAAGATTTTCAGGATATTTCTGAAAAGAATAAAAAAATAAGCAATAATAAATTGGTTGCATCTTTTAGCATGAAAAGCTATTGCAAAAGATAAAAACTCTAGAGGACAGAAAACTAATATAGTGATTGTAGCTGAAAATGGAATACAGAAGCTTTACATTGCTCCATCCTAGCAACAATGCAGTCATTAAATCCCCAGTTCCCTGCAAAACAATTCCGAATACTTTCATCTAGCAATTGTACCATGATATATAAGATACTGGGATAAAGAAAACAAATCCTGACATATAGGAGAGAAAAAAATTAACCATAGTAACGGAGGGAAAAGATCATACATGAAAATACCTTTTTTACTCCATGGAAATGTTTTTTGTTAATCAAGTAAATGAAAAAATAAATAAATAAGAGTTCTAGCCAATATTAATGTTTCAAATAATTTAATAACATTGTCCCCATAATTTAACATTACTCAGAATGTTTAAAATTATTAAAATATGTCCTCTAAGAGAAATTCCAGAAGACAGCTTTCACTGCATGTTTTTATTGTCAGTTACAGCAGGACAATTTTGCATGTACACATGAAACCAAGTAATAGTTGAAAGGTTGTGTTTTCATTACTATTATCATTTTCTACAGCTAGATATACAATGCAAAATCACAAGTTAACACACCATATGTCAATCTCTATGCAACATCTTAAATTCAGCATTTGCTATCCACACAATTAGGCATGTTACTTAAAATTGGGCAACGATAAAGCATGCACATTTGGCATAAAATACATACAGTAAAATATGCAGGTATCTTGGGTATCACTATCTTAAACTGCACAGGAGGTTGCCCCTGCAATTATCAAGGATATAGTTAGCATCAAACCAATCAAATTTCCTAAAATATTCTAGGGAATTAAAGTCTAGTCCCCAAAAAAAATTATGTTTGAATATCATTAAATAATTTGCTATATAAAAAACATGTCTAGTGATAAATTCATGGTAACATCGTGTTTAAAATGAATGATTTCATATCGAAGATGCACCAACAGCGACAAATGAAACAAGCATTATCAGTTAATCACATCTACTCGAAGTGAACTATATTATAAAATGCAAGTCATCCAAAATGAGTGGCACCAAGTCAACTCATAATTTCCATTTAAAGCTCCTTCATTCTTCTCATGCTCATTACTAAATCAGATACACATTGGACAAACTGTCTCCAATGCCATTGCATTATAATGAAGCTTTTCCTATTCATTTCGATCTCTATTCATTTCATAGTGGTAGCTGATTTGCATCCATGTCCGAAATATGAAGCAAGAGAACTTCTATTTGGAAGCCATGTCCTTCTGCGCAGGTACCCCAGCCCCAGCCAGATGTTCCTATTCTAGTGTAAAATTCTAGAATTTACTGTGGCACTTGGTGGGCTAGAAAATAATAGGTAAACCAACATGAAGAAAAACGTCATTTTACAAAACTTTCAGCAAAAAGGCACACTTGTTATGTAGTTATAATTGATTTAAGTTTGTGTAACCATTATTTGCATGATAAGATTGAAAATAAGTGTAATTAGAATATTGTGGCTGGATGCAAGTTTAAGTTAACAAGCATGAAAAATCTACGACACCCATTAGGTCATGGGCTTTTTATCTGCTAATATTAGTTAAACACCAATATTTTTACATTTTCTAATTCTGCTATGTGAAATATGTAGTGTATTCAGAACAGCCCATGAAAATGTATTTGTCAGGGGAAGGAAAATCTATATGTTTGAAAACAGCTGCCTCTCAGCTTGTTTGTTTTACACCTTTAAAGTAGTTTCTATTTTATGTTAAAGTTTTTAAAGCACAGCTATTATGTACATAGTTGCTTCCCAGTAAATTCTTCGTTTTTGTAGACATCTTTTTCTTATTTCCCATTTGAAGTTCTTTCAAGGAGCAGCAGAATAACTTGGTGAGTTATTGGTATATATATATATATATATATATATATATATGAGCAATGCTCTATTGCAAACGGGTCCCGTGCAAATGGGTATGCAAACCACTAAAACCGTTGTTGGAAACAACGGCTTAGGTTATAAACCGAAGTCGTTGTTTCAAAACAACGGCCAAGGTTATAACCTAAGCCGTTGTTCCGAATATAACCTAAGCCGTTGTTGGGAACAACGGCTTAGGTTCAAAATAAACGAAGTCGTTGTTCCGAACAACAACTTCAATGGTTTGCAATGAAGCATTGCTCTCTCTCTCTATATATATATATTGAGGTTATATAACAGTAAGAGAAAAGGGAGGCTCATACTTGGAAATGATTTCCTTATGTAGTGTATTTATAACTACTTGTTGGGCTTTCTATTGACGATCCACACCGTTTACTTTGATATTTGTGTCCTAATATGTATGCCTATAAAATATCAAGTGGTTCAGAGATCTTTTGTCCATGCTTTAAGTGATTACAAAATGAATGTATTTCAATAACATACAAAATTGGACTGTGCGATAGATGAGCAAGAAGTCTCCAAACGAGTTGATTTTTTATACACTTACGACTTACGACATTAGAAATAAAATGAACAATATGGATCGTTCAAATAAAGTCTCACCATATAACAACTCTATATGAGGAAATTATCATCCTACAAGTATGAGGTTCTCTTTCCTCTAAGAGCAAAGCATAACAAGAAACTGTATAAAATCTCTAATATTATAATGGGAGAAGGTCTTAGTGTCATTTGTAAATATTTTGTCATTCTATCAACCCGTGCAATGCACGTGCAATGTAACTATTATAAAGAAGGTTCTAGGTTCAAATCAAGACTACTTCTAATTTTTTATTTTAAAAAACTATATTTATTAAAACGTGCATCGCACGTGTAAACTACTAGTTTAATTTAATGTTAACAGGCAACATTAAGCCGACCCCAACTAGTTGGGAAAACAGCTTTGTTGTTGTTGTTGTAGGCAACATTAGGTACCATAAACAGCAAAATACATAGTGAACATACTCTATGGAATCTCAAAAGAGTGATGAACACAAACATAAAATGTGAAGAACTACCTTTGATTTCTGATGGCTTCCTATGAGAAACAGCTTATCTTCTATATGCATGCTGGTGATTACCACCTGAATTATAGAATACAATTCAAGCATTTAATAACCAGTTTAGCAAAGACAGGACACCACAAATAGATCATCAGCATACAATTCAGGTACCACATATCATGCACATTAAAACAAACAAAACAAAATATCCATAGTACAGAAAGAGCCGAGGGACAAAATATACATAACAAAAGGGGAAAACTCAACAACTGACAAGTATATAGAGTGGCTAACCAGATAAATCCATTTATAACATGAGAAGAAAAATTGACAATCACATATAGCTGCAAAGCACAGAAAACTGTTTCAAATCCATATGTAAGGATTGAAGCTCATCACACACTGACACCTGTTCATTTATAGTTTATAGGCCATAATGTCGACATTATTGTACTCTTCAACCTCACCCATCATAGAGATTCCTTCCTCTGGGAAAAGACGCTACTTAAACTAGCTATATGTCGAACAGGACATGCAAGTCCACAATACTTGAGTGCCTTTCCAAAAGGATCTGTAAGCCTTACTACAGATTGGAGCAGAATCAAGTGGTTTCATTCTGCGCTTAAATTATTAACTCTAATTACTAACTTGAGATAAATTGAAATAAAATTCTACTTATATTGGACCACGTTACCATATATTTTAGATTTAGTACAATCATATTTATGCGGCAATGATTTATATTCTGTCGGAAGATTTATGTTCAATAAGGGGCTGATTTAAATTTATTTCCAGATTTGATTTTATTGGATCAACGGGCTTTTCTATGCCCAGGCTATGAATCTAAATGCCCAAATTTTGGAAGCCTATATGTAGGCCCTCTTTGTATCTCATTATGAATATAACACATCAGTGTTGTTTTCTTTACTCCAATATTTTATTCTAGAACATGGTATCAAAGACACATTCCAATCCTGGGACCTTATGTTAATATGTAAACCTTAAGTTAATATACACTTTCAAAAATAGACAGTGGGCATGATTTAGGAAACAAATATCTTATGCTAATCAAAATGTACCAGTGATTAAGCTAGCAGAGAAAATTCAACTGTCTACACTAAAATACGTCTGTTTTAATGTGTAAAGAAAAGAAAGAAAATGTATCACGCCCTCACTGTTGTTATTTGGGACAATAACAGAGAGCATGTGTAGGACCTTGTTCGCGGCTAACACTTAGACTCAATGTACAAAGGATTGCCCTCATTCATAAATGCTTAATCAGAATGAATTATTAGCACATGCAATGCAGTTGTTATTAGTCATTAAGAGAGTCATCATTCCTTGAAATCTTGTAACTGTGACCAAATTTTTATGCTGCAAAATTAATATGATAAATAGAGAACTAGTGATTTTTTGTAAGGAGAGCCACTTGATAGCTTTCTTTGTGTTTTATTATATAGATAATTACAGATATGAGAAAATATTATTTTTATTTTTGGTTAAAACGAAATAGTAAAAATCAAACCAAGTGTTTTAAATGTAGGCCAATATGCCCAACATATCGGCCAAAAAGTAGGATTTTTTGTATGACCTACACGATACATGTAAACGTATAGTTGATGTAGGTTCTGTGCCTATACCGAGGATATATAGGGTATAAACAGACATTTCGGCCTATATATTCTAAAAATATGTAGCTCATGTATGTTTTTGAATTGGATTTAACTTCCGGCTTTGAATTAAACCTGAAAGCCATTTGCCCATCTCAAAATAAAACCAATACGCACCTTAAACAGAACAAACGAAAAAAGAAACATTGGGGCACGTTTGTAATGATCATGATACTTCTTAATTTTATTACTTTTCTTAGATGATTGTTGTTTTTTTCCTTATGTTCCGAATTAACTACTTTTTGATGACTTTTATTTCTATAACCTACATATTTTTGTTTATCTTTCAGTTCTCTATGCGATATTTTAATTCATGCATATTTATATTGTGCATCATTGATTCATTGTATATAGTTAATGTGCAATGCATACTGTGTTCTGTATTTCGTTTAGTTTCATATTGTTTCAAATATTTATATGATGTATGTGATAATGTAATGTATATAAATGTCATGTAGAACATATTTAGAATTTTTTTATCGTACATAACAACCTGACATATACTAGATATCCCGATATATCCCAATATATACAAAAATTCCTAGGCCGATACCACACCGACATCCAACATTTAAACCTTGAATCAAATTAGTTGATACTCACCTGGCATAAGAAGAAATCTATATTACTTTATAATGTTAAAGGTGTGTGTCAATGTCTTTATGTCCCAATTATCAAAATGCTACAAAAAGTTTCCTAACTCCATCTTTGTTAATTAACTAAGAACCAAAGAAATCTCTATAATTATTATTTTTCTTACTATGGAAATGACATGAAAGAACAGTTGAGGATAAATAAGAAAGAGCCCCCAAAGCAACGCAATAGTAGCCTAGTAAAGAAACTAGATAAAGTATGTAAACTAAACCTGCCCCGCTACAGTCTTCCAAATGCTAACAATCAGCTCAGGGAGCCTGAGCTGAAGGTGATCTTTGATCCCGTGGTCATGGACGGAATTAGGGGTGACATCCGGCGGTGCTAGACGATATGTATATATAGTATGTATTCACTCAACCCAATTTAATCTCTATCCTAATAGTTATGCCTAACTCCCTCCCACTCACATTCCAGATGTAAAGAATGCCTACTCATCAATCCCATTTGGTTTTACTTGCTGGGTTGTTGTAAATTGATGAAAATAATGGAATGTTAAATTAAACCCCTCACTTTCTTCTTCTTCCTCTTTTTCATAGATCCTTTAACTTCACCAATATACTTTAGGTTTACACTCCTCATAGTCAAAATTGTTAAAGAAAATCTCAAACAAAAACTATACCAATTTATAACCCAATATTCTTCAAAAGAGAAAGTGTGTTTTGAACTAATATAAAGAAAATTAATACCCCAACATTTATTTTCTTAGGTACGCTTAGTGAAAAGTAGTACCTATCAAATAGTGTTTTTTTACTCAAAAGTGTATTTAAGTTAAAATAATAATTTTTAAAAGAAAATACCCTTAATGAAAAGTAGTACTTTAAATTACATATTCAATAAAATAAATATCTTTCACTTCTATGCTTGTCTCCCTGTGTTACAATCCTGGTTCCGACCCTGCTAGTGGCCCGTCTCTGGCCTAGGGAAAATCTTCTTTCTTGAAGCCACCTACACACCTGATCATCACTGTTCTTGAACTTATCTGAATGAAATATGATCTTTCGTGAATTAATCCACATGCAAGGTAATCTGTTCTTCACAAATTAAAATAATTAATTATTAATCTCAATGATAGTTTTTGTTCCTCCCTATCTCATTCCCCAAAGACAACCTAATTCCACGGTTTCTTCCTACAGTCTACAGAGAATAGCCAATTCAGCTCCCTAGTGTTTGTGATTATTAAGTTGTGACAATTAAGTTTCATGCTTGCCAACTTCTCCAATTCTTTACGAAACCCTTGGGCCTTGCCGGAAAAAAAAAATGTGATGTGTTCCCATTTTAGTTCAGGTTCCCTCAAATAGGAAACTCAACACTCTGAATGATAAGACACCTTTCCACTAACCACTCAATTACTTTGCTAATCAATTAGACACTCAAAAACATTTGAAAAACTAAGATGATTACTTGCATTTCCAATAATTAACTTTGGCTCCACATATTGATTCTTCACTATGTTGCTTTGCACAATTAACCTTTAAAGGAGTCAATTTGGGTAAAAGCACAATCAAAACATGCTTTAATGAACATTTTGTATGCTTACACCCTGCAAAGTTTAGAATTTTTTTTTGGTTCCACCAGACACTTGCATTTGCAGGAGACAATCCACCAGTGCATTTCACATCTAAGTTTCTTCCAATCTTTCACCAAGACATCTTTAAATCAACACTACTTAAAGAAAATGTTCATCATGTAACCAAGGAGTGTCTGCAAATACATGTGGCCAATCATGACTACGAATTGTCACCCCAGTTCAAAAGTTCTGTAAAATAACAAACAACCACCCTCCACGTGATGAATACCAGTGATATGTTCGCACAATTTGCATCATACTATCAAGTTACTTATGAACAGAACAAACCTTTGAAGGACCAGCAGCATGAAGAATATTGCAAGCTTCCAAGCCATCTTTCTCAGAGGTAATCCTGTAATTAGGTAAATTTTTTTCTTCATAATACTTAAATAGTAAGAGAAATAAGTTAAATTAACGAGACTTTATCAGAATATGATAAATAATATAACAATGGAAAGTTAATTGCATAAAACATATACGACCACAATGTTCCTATTAAAACATATGATTATGAATTTCATATTCTGATATGCATATCAATTCATTTGGAACTAAGTGCAGGAAATTAGAAAAATAGCTGCAAATTGATATCAGCATTTAGGCATATTTCTATTTAATTCCCGCTTTCTGATTAAGTTGGAGTTTCATTGTATTCTTTCAATTTAAATTTAACATTGTAATAAAAGGTAGTAGAATCTTGGTCAGAGGGAAAGAACAGATATCACTCATAAACTGAACAAGCCATGTCTAGACTTAATTATAGAGCTTCTGTTGTTATTGAAATTCAGAAACAGACTAACTATAATTGTGGGGAAAATTGTGGAAACGTCATTGAAAGCCTCAAAGGAACTCTTTATAGCTACATAGGTACCACACACATAACAAGAAGGAAATCCTACAATGATAATTATACATCATAATACACACCCACAAACATGGCAAAGAATAATCATCATGGTAAGAAAGCATGGAGATATCCACCGTTACCTCATACCATATAGGTTATGGCACTTCACAATTATCATAAGATCTTCACATCTGTTAAATTCACTATTCTCTCCCTCAGTTTGAAATATAGATAATATAGATGTAGTCGAAACACCCTTATCCCATAAGATGTAAATGGATTTGGCAATGAGCTGGCAAGAGTTTCAAAGCATTGTTACCAGATTCGCAGTAATTTGCAGTTCATGGTACGGGTACGAAATCGATGTTTGTTACCTTGAGAGGAATGTTGTCCTGAGGGGGTAGGATGAGTTGGAATTCTCATTTGAGAACTAAATATGTGTGTGCATGCATGTAGAAACAGAGACAGAGAGAAAAATTAATATATAAAAGCATTAGTTACTTACATTTCTAAATATACAACAACAACAACAACAAAGCATTTTTCCCAATTAGTTGGAGTCGGCTACATGAATCGTGGTTTTCCATTCTGCTCGGTTTAACACAATATCTTCTGTAGCAAGCTATCATATCTTTTCTCACCGTTTTCACCCAACTTTAGGTCTTCAAACTCTACCATCAATACTTATCAAATTACTCTTTCTAATGGGGTACTACTAGGTCTACGTGTGACATGTCCAAACCACCTAAGGCGATCATCTCTTAATTTATCTTGGATAAGAGCTACATTTACTATGTCTTGTATATGCTCGTTTCTAATTCTATCTTTCCTAGTATGACCACACGTCCATCTTAGCATCCACATATCCGCTACACTCATTATTTGGACATGTTGTTTCTTTGTTGCCCAATACTCTGCTCCATACATCATTGCTGATCTAACAGCCGTCCTATAAAATTCTCTTCAACTTCAAAGGTATACGTTTGTCACACAAAAATACCACTAGCGCTTCTCCACTTAAGCCACACTGCTTGAATCCTATGTATAACATCTTCACAAATCTCCCCATCTCTTTGTATAATCGCGCCTAAATATCGGAAACGGTCTCTTAGGTATCTACTGACCATCAAGCTTTACTATTTCCTCATTTGTATTCCAAATATAACTAAAATTATATTCCATATATTCTGTTTTAGTTCTGCTTATTCTAAAGCTTCTAGCTTCCAAAGTTTCTCTCCACAATTCTAATTTCCCATTGATTTTTTCACTAGTCTCGTCCTATAAAGCACGAATACTCTGCGGGGGGTCATGTACTAAGTATCTGATACATATCGAACACGATACGCGTACAATACGCGTCCGATACGTATCGGGAGTAATTAAAAAATAAAAAAATAAAAAAAATATCGGACACTCTCTCGATACGCGGGAATACGCAGCCGATACGGCGGGATACGCCGCGGATACGTTTTTGGTTTTTTTTTCGTTCGGCCCGGCCCAAACCCATCTTTCCCCTTTTTCTTTCTCTTTCTCGTCCTGATCTCTCTATCACAACTCTTCTCTGTCTCTCTCTCTCACCCCGATGTACGTATTCGAAACCCTAGCCCTCCTCTCTCTCTCACCCTAATCCTCCTCTCTCTCACTCCGACAGAAACCCTAGCCGGCTAGCCCTCTTCTTCCTCTCTCACCCCGATCGGCAATCGAAAGTCGAAACCCTAGCCATTGACCCTCTCTCTCTCTCAAATCTCCTCTCTCTCTCACCTTGATCGAATCCCTAGCCCTCTTCTCTCTCTCTCACCCTGATCGGCAATCGAAATCCTAGCCGACCGAAATCTCCTCTCTCTCTCTCACCCTCAGATAAAGCCTAAATGTACTTTTAAATTTTTAATTTTCAATTATTCATTTGTTATATTGGGATTACTGGATTAGGGCTTGTTATTAGAGTGCAGATTTTAAAGTACAGATTTTCAATTATTCATTTGTTATTAGAGTGCAACCTCAAGTAGCCTGCGAATCTGAGATCGGAATTTTTTGCCGTA
This sequence comes from Hemerocallis citrina, assembly GCA_017893485.1. Classification (NCBI taxonomy): domain Eukaryota; kingdom Viridiplantae; phylum Streptophyta; class Magnoliopsida; order Asparagales; family Asphodelaceae; genus Hemerocallis; species Hemerocallis citrina. The sequence goes on from CM030363.1 coordinate 260,723,060, forward strand.
ATAAGTCACTTTTTAAAAATGATGAGTGAATACTTTTCTGGAAATGATGTATGTTTGGGAATGCATTGCTGTGGTCAATACAGGATCATTTTAATGATGTATGTTTGAGGATATATACAGGATCATTTTAATAAATGTGTGGATGCATTGTTGTGGTCGAACTTGATTGTGGCATGTAAATAATGAACTGTCGTAATAACCACACCACAGGAGCTAGGAATTTAGAGTACTAGATTACAGATTCAATTTTTTGCCATAATTTAGTTTTCTGTTGATTGTATTTTTAATTTAAATGATTGAAGGAACTATATCGGAAGATGTAAATGTTAGTTAATTAGACATTTAGGCTAGATTAGACTACTAGATTAGGGATTGTTAGTTTGTTACTAGAGTGATTCTCATTTCTCATTTCGTAATGTTAGTTAGTTTGTTACTAGAATGATTCTCAATTTCTCATTTGTTACAGATTAATTAGTTTATATCATATTTAGTAATTAGTAAAGTTTTTGAGAGGATACTAGAGTGATTCTCATTTCTCACATACATGCCGCTTTAAGAAAATATTACAAAAACAAAATAACATTACATAATTGTCATAAATTTAACAAATGGTATTCATGAACTCCTTGTAAGTTATCCCTAAATAGGCCTCTTTCTTTTTGTCATATTTTTATTAATGTAATTTTATATTGAATATGTATAACTTAAGGAATTCAATTTTTATTTATAATATATATTATTAATTATTTTTTATTTATTTTATTTAAGCGTATCCTAACGTACCCGTATCCTAGTTTTTGAGAAATCGACGTATTCGCGTATCCGATACGTACCATACCCGTATCCGTGCTTCATAGGCTAAGACGACGTCATCGACAAAAAGCATACACCAAGGCACCTCATCTTTTATTCCTCACGTCAATTCATCCATAACTAAAACAAAGAAGTAAGGGGCTTAGAGCTGAACCTTGGTGTAAACCTATTGTAATAGAAAATTCACTACTCTCTCATGTGGTTATTCTAATTGTAGTCATTATCCCTTTATACATATCCTTAATCACCTCAGTATACCGAATAGTTACATTTCTAAATATAAGAGTTATAATTTAATTAAACTTCATGACTAATTGAGGAGAGTTTGAAGAACTCCGTCATTGCCTGTCCCAAGCATAGCATCCGGCCACAAACCAGGTAAGGAGGGTTGCGTTAAGTAGTCGACAACCAGCATAAAACTTTGTCAAATCCTATGAACATGAATCCTAAAAATATACGCGCAAGTTATAGGGCATTCCCTGAAAGAGATGTGTTGTACCTGCCTCCAGGTGCTTTGAAAAAATGTGCAAGGGGCGTCGCACCGGCACCCGGGTGCGGTAAAAAATGAGAAAGGGTTCCTGCACCAATCTGGACGTGTGCAGGTAAAGAAGCTAGTCCATGATAATAGGCTTAGGTTAGCGACTTGAAATATAAGAACACGGACAGAAAAATGCATAGAACTAGTAGATACAATGATTAGAAGGAATATTGATATAACTTGTTTATAAGAAACAAAATGGGTAGGTGAGAAAGCTAAAGAAATAGATGGTTCGAAATTATTATACTGGTAAAATTAGAAATATAAATGGAGTAGAAATTTTAGTAGATAGGAAATTCAAAGGAGATGTAGTAGGTGTTAATAGGAAAGGAGATAAAATAATACAAATTAAGCTTGTATTAGAGGAAAATATAATTAATATCATTAGTGCTAATGCACCCCAAGTAGGATTAGATGCACAAGCTAAAAATAAATTTTGGAAAGAAATGAATGAGATAATTCAAGTACCCTTAGGTGAGAAATTATTTAAAGGAGGATATTTCAATGGACATGTAGGAGAAGATAACATGAGATATGAGAGGGTGCATGGAAGACATGGATTTGGACATAAGAACGATGGTGAAAAGGCTCTATTAGATTTTGCAGATTCATATGATCTTATACTAGCAAATACTTATTTTAGGAAGATGGTGGAACATTCGATAACCTTTAAAAGTGAGATAAATAGGAGCCAAATTGATTTTTTTCATTACTAGAAAGGTGACTCACTTGACATGTAAAGATTGTAAAGTTATACTAGGAGAGTGTTTAACCTCACAATATAGATTAATGGTGATGAATGTTAAGATTGGGTAACACATAGGTGCGAGAAATGAGACTATGAATCTAAGAATTAGGTGGTGGAACTTGAAGGGCGAGAAACTATAGATTTTTAGAGAAAAAAGTCTTCAAAGAAACGATATGAAATTGGGAAGGGGAGACAAATATGATGTGGACTAAAATGGTTACGTACATAAGAGAAATCTCAAAGGTACTTGGAGAATCTAGAGGTAGAAGGGTGCAAACTAAAGAGATAGTGGTGGCAAGAAGTCCCAAATATTATGAGAAAAAAAATCAATCTTCAAAATATCGCAAAAGAGTAGAACTGAAGAGGATTTGGAGAGATGTAAGACTATTAGAAAAGAAGTTAAGAAATCGGTAAGAGATGCAAAAGAGAATCTTTATGATGATTTATACACAAAATTAGGAACAAAAGAAGAAGAAAATAATATCTATAAACTTGCTAAATAAAGGGTTAGGAAAACAAAATATTTTGATACAATTAGGTGTATTAAGAGCGATAATTTAAAAGTCTTAGTATAAATTGAGGAATTAAGAAAAGTTGGTGAAATTATATTGAGAAGTTATTAAATGAAAAGGTTGTGGGCAAATTAAATATCGAAGACTCGAGGTTGAGTTGAGACTCGAGGGAGAATAAGGATCTCAGAGATTTGAAATACTCCAGGAAGGATGAAAATAGAAAAGGCTTTAGGACCGGATGGTATACTCAGTGAAGTTCGGAAGTGTCTTGGAGATGTAGATTGGAAGGGTCTGGGTTCTACCAACCTTGTGCTCTTTGCGTGAAGTTAAATGGCTTTGGTCAGGTATGTTTTGAACTAGATATAGACCTGTATTCTAACCCTAAACCACATCTTCTCATCTTCCTCTTAATCAGATCATGGTGGAGGCTGGAATTTAGGAGGAAACTGGGTAAATTGCTTTCCACTTGTCCTCTTCTTCCTCCTTATTCTTTCTTCTCCTCTTCACCATGCCTTTTCTTTTCTTTTTCTTCGAAGCAAGCTTTCACCGCGTACGCAGACTATACAATATGTGGCAGCCCACCGCATAGTACAGAACACCACCACTGTAACATTGTTAAAATCAAAATCGTAAGGTAGGATTTGGTAGGATTATGGCTGAATAGAAGTAAGAGATATTTCACAGTATGAACAGCCACTCCCCCATACTTCCACACGACCTTCTGCGTTGAGACTGGGTTGTCTTTTGCAAAATTGAGAGCCTAGGTTACTTATTTAGAATTTAGAATTTGAGAATTACCGAAATTTCAGTAGTGTTAGATCAGCTAGTAAGTTTTTGGTGGTGCAGAAGGAGGGGAAACCCCCTGCTTAGCATGTGAGATCAAAATCGTGAGCTTGGCTCAATTGCTAGTATTAAAACAGGACTGAATTAATATATAATTGAACACAAATTGATCTATTTGCATGATGTCCTCTGTTACTTTCCCTATGTCACTTTCCCTAGTTGTTTCTGCATTACTGTGTTAGTGCTTAGTCAACCAATTTCCTTACCAGACTATGACTGAACAAGAACTCCTAGTCGTCCATTTACCCCTTCTTGGTTTTATTTATATAAAGAACGTTATGGAAGGTAAATTATCTTCAAATTAATATGCATATGAAATTACCTCAATCCTGTCAACAGCTCAACTTCAAATTGGTTAGGGGTCAGCATTGAAGCCACTGGAACTACCTAGATATATTCATAAAAATATGTAAATGTATAACGAAAATAATTTAGTAATACACAAGGAAGAGTATAAGATGAAATGATTCCGAATCAAACAATCTCAAAGTCCAATAGTTTGCTTAACTGTGTGTGTTCATTTAAGGTTATCAGTTACTGAGAGCAGAAATCCAATTAAGATATTATATGCAGCTACTAGTAGATGCTATAATGTAAATTTCATTGATAGTGACAATATGTAGACCTCACTACAAGGACCAAGGAAATGATCAGGCGATCTCTGAGAATTCTATGTAAACAAAGAAATGCTCTTCTTTTAAATGTACAGAAAAGGCATGAATGACATGTACAAAAGGAAATATATGACTACTGCAAAAGTTTGTAGCTAGGCAATTATAATTAAATTTAAATAGTACAGTTACTTCGTATATTGAAGTGCTGGATTGTCCTATAAAGATGTCAAGATAAAGAAAGGGGATCGATGAGGCATTTCTCATTGCATAATATAAAACAGAAAATGTAAATCAAAATCATAATCTTGGAAGCTGGATTCAGGGCGAGGACGGATATGGAAACTCTAATGAATAAGAGGAGCAAGGGCATGTAGTATACGGTCTGGAGAATTGCACAAACATGGAATGGAAATGGTTATGCAGCAGGTTCATCAAACTACTGAATCAATGTTAAGAAGTATATCCTTAATTTATGTCAACTTCTTGATAATTATGAAGTGTAGAAGGTTTTAGACAGGTCCGCATAGTAGTGCATTTGTAAGTGTTGACTCTAGCAATCACACAGGTCAACAAGCTCTATCGATTTTTCTAAACAAAGTTGAAAATTGATGAATCTCTATTCTATATGAGAACAAGAACTATCATAAAAGTATATATAACTTATGGAAGGTTGACAAGCATTTTTTGCATCCTATACCCTTTAAAATTTTGGCTTCTCAGAGAAGCTCAAAAGGTAAGGCGGGTGATACTAAAAGATCTGAGAATGGATGGTACAGCAGAAGTTCAACCAACAAGTCCTAGATTTGCACACAACAGAGGCTTTGGCCTACAGAAAAGGTGACGGGTGCTCAACCTGTGGGAGTGTGTGAGAATGTAAAACAAATCCCCAATCCTCACAACATCATACAGTTTAAGTGCAACGGCAGAGTAATTCACATTGTACTAAAGATCCTAGGTTTAATTGCCACCGAAAAAGCAGATTTATAATGAGAGAAAAAAAAACCAATATGCACAGCCCAAGTTTGGCCCACAAAAAGGGCACCCAACCTAGAGAGCATGTTAGGATCAGGACCGGCCCCACCCTTGAGGCGGGTGAGGCGGCCGCCTCAGGCCCCCGGCGTTTTGGCGATTTTAGGGGCCCCCAAATTTGTAATTCCCTCGTAAATATAGGCACGTATTTTGCGCGTAAAAAAAATACTGTTATTAGGGGCCCCCAAAAATAATTATTTGAGCATTTAAATTTTTTTAAAAAATTATTTAGATTTAGGCTTGAAGACTCGAACTGAATTTGAGACTTTAAATTTGAGTGATTTAAAACAAATTTATATATTTTGCATATTCTGTTTTCAACAATGTGCAAATTTTTTGTATGCATGTTTTTTTTAAGTGTATGGGGGGGCCCATTTCGGGAGTTCGCCTTGGGCCCCTGGGAACTCAGGGCTGGCCCTGGTTAGGATACAAATATACATCCCTCAACATGTGTGGGCCTGACCTTGGTACCATGTGGAATGACCCCCCATCATTGCAACCACCGGAGTGAGGCATCAGGTATTTATATTTATATTCTAACAGAAGGAAACAAGGACAAGTGACCATGTAGTACGAAACGGAGACGAAAAATAAACAACTAACATACTGTTTTCTTTCCAATATGACTAAGCAATTGTGTGATCATGATGAGCATGCAATTTCGATGTATGAGTACCTCCTGAAAATTCTGAGGCCAAAACTTTACAAGGTAACAGTCATACAGAAAGTCAATCAAACTTCCTACGAACTTAATGTTCTTATTTCTAGATTATGGCAGTCACAGATAAGCCAATTTTTGGATTATGGCAGTCACATATAAGCCAATTTTTAAAAATTAACTCTTGAACAATATAACTAACAAAGAATAAATATAAAAGCATAAACTACCAGTCACATGATATAGTGCAATAGAGTTGATCATATTCTATGAAAATCAAATTGCGGACAGCTACCTTCTCACGATATACAGCCACCATTTCCTGCGGAACATAAAGCTTTCCTTCATCACCCATGACTGGATCACAAACTAGGCAATATAAACCCAGTTAGTACCAGAACAAAAGATTTTGAACAGTTTGTCTTTACTCAAAAGGCTAAAAGCACATTCTGACTTCTTACATCCTAAGAAAGATCAATAAATATGCAATGAGAAGCAACATCAACACTTAGCAAAGAGTCTCTATACAGATTCATGTCAGCTACTGCATTGAAAACTAATACACCAGAATAGTTCTTCAGAACCAGAAAACTTCTCTTGAACTTCTACACCAGAATATGTGATGAGAACATCGGTTCAAGACAGTTCGGGCGTTTCTATAAGCGCGTAGGCATCGTCTAGGATGGTTGTTCCACTAATTTAGTATTTTTTATTTCAGTACTCATATTTGTGTTTGGCAATTATAGACATGTAGTAGTTTTACGATTTGCACCCTTTTTTTATGCATTGGAATATTTTTTGAGATTTTACAATATTTTGAGATTTGTATCAAGATTTGTTTTGAGCCTATATATATGCCTTGAGATTAATGAGAAGTTACACTATTATTGATTAAAAAATTTACTATGATTGAGTTTTGCTCTTCATTAATCTTTTTGTGCGAAATATTGAGATACAATTTTAGGGCTTGTGATAAACTCTAAAACTCCCCCCAAATTCCCAAATTAAAATCTCAAACCCTAATTAAATTATACCCTAATTCCCAAATTCCCAATCTCTCTCCTTCGTCTTCTTCCCTTCCCCCCGTTTTCTCCGAAACCCATCACCCACCGCCAGCCGCCGTCGACGCCCCACCCCACCACTGCCTTCCTCCTCCGACCTCAACACCCCAAAGAACCACTGCATCCCGCCGCTTACCACCTCGCCACCACAACCCCGCAACCACCTCCCGCTATGTAAGATCCCTTAAAATAGTATATAATTATTTTGTACATTAGTCAGTGCACAATTAAGAGTTGCACGTATTAGTGGATTTTTCTCAATTGTTTTAATTGAGTAAGTATTTGGACATATTATTTGATATGTTTCGAACCTGACAATGGTACAATTGTTGAACCAGAGTTGGGATAATTTCTCAATTAAATTGTACGTTTGTCTCAACTATAATCGAGACGGAACGTATAATATTTCTATAGTGATAAAATTACTTTTTTATATACATACAAATATTTTCTTGAGATGTGTATGAATTTGTCATATATGTATGAATACCTGTATATGTACATATATGAATTGTATGTGGGTATGAATATGTGCATAATTATCCATAGAATTAATTCCTAATCTACTAATCAAAACCCTAAACCACTTCTAAAAACCATGTGCTAGTTTTGGATATAAATACCCCCCCCCCCTCTCTCACTCACCCTCATTCTCACCCCCACTCTCTCCTTTCTCTACATTTCCAAAAAAAAATCCCCCTCCCCATTTCCATTCTTTTTTTCAAGAAAGAAAACCCATTCATTTCTTCATTCTTCCAAAACCCCTAAAATTCTCCTATTTCAAAATCCTTCATTTCTCATTCTAGCATTTCTACACTTCTAAAACTCTTCATGGAGATTAGGTGGAGGAGAAGGAAGCAAGGATTGGAGAAGAAGAGCAAGGAGCTAGGAGGAGAAGGCCAAAGAAAGCAAAGTGAAGAAGAGATCATTCAAACTTCATATGTGGGTGACTTCTCAAACTCTATGCATGTTGACTATTTTTATGAATGATGAATGGTAAAGTTGTTGTTTTGGGGCTTGCTTAATGGTGTGAATGAAATCTTGTATGCTCCAACTTGAGTTCTTGAGCTAGAAATATCCATTGATAGGAAAATGTTTAATCTTATGAAGGATTGACATGAATTGATTAGGAAATTCATAACCTTGTGCTATGATAGAATTTGAGGTTGAAATTTTTATGGTAGCATCTTGATTGCATCCCTAATATTCACCCCAAATTTCGTGAATTTTGAAGGTATTTTGATATTTTAATAAAATCGTTAAAGTTGTTGTTTGGGGGGGGGGGGGGCAAAAGTTTCTGCATTGTTGAATTTGCAACATACTTGACTTGCAAGATCATAATTTTTTGCTATGTTGGAATTTAGACTTCAAATTTTTATGGTAGCATATTATGTGTCTAGAGTAACTCCACCAAATTTCATATTTTTTGGAGGTGGTTTGATATCTTTATAAAATTATCAAGTTGTTGCTTTGGAAAGAAAAGCAGCTATTTTGTTGAATCTAGCATGTCGACTTATAAAATTTGTATCTCCATGATCACTATGAATCTAGAGCTGAGATTTTTACTGGAGCTTCTTATACATGTTCACAACAACTCCACCAAATTTCATTAATTTTGAATGTGGTATGATATTTTAATAAATTCCATTTCTTTGTTGTTTGGGGAAAGAATTTATGTTGTATTGAATTTTAGTATGCTTCACTTGCAAAAATCATAACTCATTGAATACTATGAATCTAGAGTTGAAATTTATACAGTATATGCTCTTACATGTGTTTATCAATTTCCCAAATTTCACAATTTTTGGAGAATGTTAGATATTTTTACAAAGTCTATCAAGTTCTGGCTTAGGAAGAAAAGTTGTTGTTTTGTCGAATCTATCATGTTGACTTATAAAATTGTATCTCCATGATCACTATGAATCTAGGGCTAAGATTTTTACTATAGCTTTTTGTATATGTTTACAACTCTACCAAGTTTCGTAATTTTTGAACAAGAGTTCTTATTTCTTTTAAATATGTTTGCTACAGCTGTTGAGGAACAGTATTGTTTCTGTTGAAAATTTTACATCCTATTCAAATAGTCATAACTTTTTGTACACTTAGAATTCCTGGCTAAATTTTGGATATGTATTGCTCCTATTTGTCGAGCAATTCTGCAAAATATTATAAGGTTTTGAGATCGTTTGTTATTTTAACGGAGTTTTATTGTGCGATGGGTTGATAGTTTTATCAATTCTGGAGGTGTTGCATGTACATCAGGAATGGACATTTTTCTTCTCTAAAATGAATTAATTTGAGAAAGTTTTCAACTGAGATGTCGTAATAGACTTGATGATCTTTCCAAAAACCCTAAGAATTTTGATTTTCATCAAGTGTGATTTTTGGTGATTTTCGTAAACAACACCAAGTGTATGTTGAATGTCTAACTTGTTTGGATTAAATGTATGTTTTCATCATAGTAAGGCATTAGAATGTCTTAGAATGATGATTATTCTTACTCTTGGATTGTGTTTGATCGTGTTGGAGGTGGGTTGTTTACATCTATAATATTTTATGAATGGTTTGGACTATTTGTCCTATGATGCATTGTTGCAATTCGCTTGTTCTCTAATCCTTTAGTTTGCTTAAAGATTAGAGTAGATTTGTATTGTATTGTTGTTTGGGGTGATTCTCACTACCCCGGTGTGTGTATTGCTTGCTGTTGCTTAGGGTAATGGATTTTACCCCGGGGGGGCTATCGTTACTACTCAAATCTTTTGGGTAGTTAATAGCCTGTGTCGCTTTGAATGAGTTGGAGGAGACGACTCGTGTGCCGGCGTGCTCGCCGTACATAGAGGGATGTCCGTTGATATTGGTGCTACCACTTGGTCAAGAGACCATAAAGCGAAATTATTTAACGGGAGCAACATGTTTGGTCGGGCCGAGGTCATAATCAACTCCAAGCGTGGAAGGCGGGGTGGCGATTGACGGTGGTCAGTTCGCCGCTTAGTTTGGCCATAGTTTGGTTAACGTTGGTACCCTTGGGCATGGTAGTGTCCTAGGGTTAGGTCGAGCTACTGTATAATGTTAAGGCCATAATTAGAGTTGGATAGATGTTGATTAGCTTGTGAATTATGAATTGATCATGTTTGTTTGGACTTGTGATGTCCACTGAATTGAGTTGTGTTTGGCTATGTATTAGCTTGTTGATGGTCTAGGGTAGTGGTTATCACCCTAAGACTATCAACTCATTTTTGATCCTTGATGATTAGTAACCTTCCTACCTTGAGTGCTATGGATGAAGACAGTCTTCGGGCGTCAGTGGATCACTAACCCAGGAGGGGTTGATCGTGGGCCGGAGACAGGGTCGAGATCCAAGCAAGAGGATGTTTGGCAATCAACGGAGGTCGAATGTCGCTAGGTCAAGTCTCGGCCAAGTTGGGTAAACTCTTGAGCCTGGTCCAGGGGCCGTGCTGGTTTCCCTAGGGCTTTGTTGTTTGGGTTGATGGCTAGATTTTTACTAGTTAGTAATCGGCTGGTAATCTATATCTCTACATTTAAGATCAGTAGTTGCTTTTCAGTTCTAAGTTAAGATTGATGTGTAGCAGTATCCTATGAGCAATCTTATGTAGTGATAGGATAGACACTAGTCGGGTGGTTGTACTCGCCTGTCAAGGAGACATGTGCGGCGCCGTCTCGCCGATCTGGGGGACAGGTGGCGTAGTCTCATATGTTTATTTCTGGAATCTAGTAGTAAGAACGGGAGGTGCTCCTGTCAGAAGTAGGGAATGTACCTTACGAATCTGTCAAGTTCTATGTTGTTAGTACGGGCAAGGAGTTAGAGTAAGACTCTCCAAGGGGGAGTAAGATATCTATGCGTCTCGGTAAGCAGGAATTCCGAAGGGCCACCTGTATGCTCGTGAACTTTTGGGTGAGGTCTGGAGCAGTGGGACTGCGGGAACCAGGTGTAGTGAAAAACGAGGACACCACTACTGACTGCAATGGCGGAAGTAGACCGACCAAATGCAACCTCAACAGCTACTAGGTGAATATCCGGAACGAGAAAGAGTACAAGAATAGGATGCATCGCCAGGGATCGAACCCTACAATCAGAAGAAAGCGAACTCCTTGGGGCTTGGGAAGTATGTAGTATGGAATGCATACGTTTTCAAATAAATTGCATTAGAGTAAGTGCATCTGTGCATTTTGAATTGTGCATTAGACTCTAGGGCATGGCATACACTAATACTTGTGATTGTCTACACATTTTCCTTTTTGCATCAATTTTGGTTGTTGAGTTTTGGGAAGCGCTGGTTTTATTGAGTATTGCGTCAGTTGCATTCAACTGACGTGCCCACAGCCTGTTTAGTTGCAGGATGGCTGATCTTGGAGCAGGAGACTCGTGCTGCGGGGAGCGATCAGTGGAAGTTGATGTCCAGCGTGTCATAGAGTTTTCGGATTATTGTACCTTGTGAGATTATAAGTGTTATACAGTAAATTTTTTGTATGTAATTCATGATGTAATTCTTGTTGTACAATTTGTACTTGTAATAACATTTTTTGTGGCAATAAAAGTTCAAAATTTTCTGTGATTTTACTTTGTTTGAACTCATTTGAAGGAAAGATTCTAGCTTGTGTCTCGAGTTTCATGTGTTGGGAACTCGGGGCGTTACACTACCGCCCGCAACCACCCAAGCCCCTGCCGTCTCCGAACGCTAGTGACCACCCAACTCCATCGTCTCGCTGCCTCCCCACAGCCGCCCTCACTGCTCGACGTCCCCCGCCCGCACCCCCGTCGTCCTCCGTCTCTCGACATCCGCCGAAGCCCCGTCGATCTTCCTCCATTCGCGCGCACAACATGACGGGATCGCTACAGCCATTATTTGTCTCAGATCCGATCCCTGGCTGTGGGATCTGTTCGCCAAATTTTTTCGAATCCTGGGTAAACTCTTTCCACTTCTCAAATATTTGTGTTACTGCCTTATCATCTCTATTATATTATTTGATTTATCTGACGTCCACAAATATTGAAAGTGAGTGCTTCTAATTGTTGATTAGGGTACGAATCGATATTGCATATTTTACTTGCTACTCACACTTAGGTGTAATTGGTCATTGTTACTGTTAGAATTAAATCTTTAATTGGGCTTGTTACACTAGTTCATATCTTGAAAATCTATTAGACAAATTAACAGTTATAATTTCTAACTGAATCTGCATTACGTGTTGGTAAACTTAATCGTTTAATATTCTTGGAAATTCTCTATTTAAGGTTAAGTTTACATCAATATGTGGACACCTTTCCATGATCATGTGTAAATCCAAACCAAAAGAGTTCTGTTATAAATAATAATATAGTACTCAATTAAGATGTAGAGTACAGGCAGTCTGATCAACATAAGCTTCGTAAATTTTTGAATATAGAAAAGCTAATGCAATAATTAGTGTCACGGAGAAAGAAAGGATATTTCAAATAGACATACAAATACTAAATGTGCTAAGTAAAAAACTATACTAAATTCATTGAGAAGGTTAGCCACAGCCAGATAAATTGGTAGGTAGAGCTTTATAGCAATTCAAAGCAGAATGTTGAAATACTTCACAAATAAAGTACTGCTTCCTGAGAGATATGACGATGTCTAAAAGATTCGGATACCATATAAAGAGCAACCATCAAATAAGAGATCACAAGTTATGAGCATCTTATTCTGTGTCAAAGGATGATGATAAAACAACACTACATAATCAGATTGCCTTAGAAATGGTTAGATTAAGAGGTTAAGTATATATACCATATGTAAGTCCAGGGTTGATAGACCGCAGTTTGTCAACAACTTGCAAGACATTATTTAAAAACGAGACAGAACCAATGTATCCTGCAAATAATGCCAAAGAAATGAATGTCATTTTTATGTTAAAAAAAGAAAGACAATACAATATGGAGTATGGACTGAGGAAGATCAGATAAAAACATTCTTGTTGTTAAACAACAAAAAATGTCTTTCATGGCTTCTCTACAAAAATCTATCTTGATAATAATAGCAAGAATTCAAAAAATGGATTAAAAAAGATTAGCTCAATAAGATTGTCAATCAAATGTTAGTCAAACAAATAATAGTAAAATGCAATATTATCGCACAAAAATTGCACGAAGAATATGAGCATATCATATGCAGGAAAGAAAAAAAAGTAATCTTACAAAAATATATTTGTTCTATAGAGTGGAGGATTCTCAATGAAGATTTTAGTTAAAGAAACAAAACAGCTAAAAGCCTAAAAGGAAAATTAAAGTACAAACACAACAATTTTTCCAGTAAATAATTGCAAATATATGGTATCAGGCTGTGTAGCAAGGACACTTCTATCGTGGAGCCATACCCATGTCGGACACTGCACTTCATGGACACTCCTTGGATACGTGTCAGACACTTCTCGTATGTGTCCAAGATTTCATAAGATATCTTATACATTGGACTCTTCTTAGACACTTCTCAAACAATTTTCATAAGAATTAATCACCATTTTCTGAACATTTCACATATTTTGTACTAGTTTAACTCTTACAATTTGTATATGCACTACAGATCTTCTCTTACTCCTATTTTTGAATTTAATTTTTTTAACATGATAATATTAAAATATATTACATAATTATATTAATGCAACCAGAAACACACCTGTATCCTACTTTTCCGAGAAATTGTGTATCCCTGCACCCGTGTCGTGTTGTACCCGTATCCCGCACCCTTACCCTTACCCATGCTACATAGCCTACCCATACCCATGTTGTGTCCCATACTCGTATCTATGCTTCCTAGGTATCAGGTCCTTCCCAGTTATCCAAATACCATAGTTGTAATACTGTTTAATGCATGGATGACATTTATATAAGGAATTATCCTGACTTTGGAATAAGATAATACTATAAGAATTATGCAGGCATGTGTTGCTTTGGACCTGCATATGTAAGCTCATATTTAACTTTTCTGCAATTCTATGAAAATTTGCACCAAAAGGCAAGGGTTGTTGATTATATGCACATATGCAACCGATAATATGTGTTTTAGAATAGTAAGAGTTAAGAAGATAAATTATTTCCACTCATTCCTGTTAAACATTTTTTAAAATAGTTAAAAATATTGTACACTGTAGACAAGAAATAAAGTGATCTATGGTAGACAGATGAATGAGAAAGCTAAGCATACGGGTTAAGTCGATAACTAACAAATTAGCACTTATCCAATGCAAAAACATTTAACACTACCAAGATAAGTCAAAAGGTACAAGCCCCATTAGTATATGTAATACAAATTGGTATTAACTTATAGTTCACCTGTTAACAAATGTGTGTAGAATAATAAATCATTTGCTGCAAGGCCTTCAATAAGATCCCACAATTGCTGACCATCCAGAACCTGTCCTTTAAACGACGGATAACCTGCATAATACTATTTTATGAGATAATGAATTTCCTTATACCTCAGCCTTGTATGAATAACATATACCCATTCAGACATGTACATATCATCATACCGAGCAACAGATAAATTCGCACCATATATAAAGCAGCTTGCCTGTATGATTAGAGAACTGCACTGAATTGATTGGGTCCACATCATAGCCAAGAAGCTGAAGAGGAAAAACAGCTGATTTGTTGCCAACATATCCCTGATGGAGAGAAGAAGAAAGTAGTGAGAATTACAATATAGCGAGAGAGATTGTAACAAGAATGAGATGTGTATGTTCAAAAGAAAAAAAGGCACACAAATGAACTGTCTTGTACGTCAAGCTAAATATTCTTTGACTGTATGCATAATATTTTTAAAAATAGGATTGGAAGCATACAGAAACTAATACAGGAGCGAGTATGAATTCCTAAAGCAGGAGTATGATTCAGAATAAAAAGAAAACCTCCAGGTAGCTATCTTACAGTTGCCAACATCACTCATATGCAAGAATAAAAGAGAACAATTTCACACCTAAGGAGCTAGCAAAATGTAAATGCCAACAATAAACTATATCCTGCAACCATTAAAAAGATGAGTTGTGTGAGTAACACAGTTTCAGAGTTTGTACAGGACATGCGGTCAGATCCATCCACCCAAAAATGTACATACCTTGCGCATATTCTGCACTTGACCTTTTTAATGAACTTCCCAATATTTGAAGTACCAAAACCCAAAAGGAACCATGATTACATGAGAAATATTTTAGTTAGTCAACGAACCAGGATAAAGATTATCATAGCGAGGACCTAAGATTCCAGAGTTGCAGACCAGATACAGTCAACTATGTGCTATGATTTCATAATCCATGGACAAGTTTAATGTGTATTGATCAAATAATGGTACACAAATTGATCATCTAAGTGTTGATTGTCCAAAAGATCTAAGGCTGTAGTTTTATGGGTTCAAAAGTTGGGCGAGTAAAATATAGTATCAGTATTGGATCTGAAAAAAGTTTAAGGGTGAACTATTTTTGGCCTGTCGAAGCAAGGAACTATGGCATACATGTTTGGAACAAACTCCATTTTGAGAGATTTAAACAGTGCTACCTCAATGAAAGGTTCTAGACATCTGAAAAGTTATGAAAAAGCTTTATCTCATTGTAATCAAGTAGAACTCACCAAAACTTAGGAAATTTTGTACATAAGCTAGACAAAATTTGAAGCAACTACCAAACCCCAAAAGGGATGAAGATTTCATGAAAAAATTTAGGTGGACAATGATTAAGAAGAAAAGGATCAGAAGGACCTAAGATTCCATCAGAGTTGTGGTTCGAGCGGACTCAGATATCAAAAACCATATATTATAATCTCATAATCCATCAACCTAGAAAAGATATTTGGATATTGTTGATACCAGGCTAAAAGATAGGAGTGGAGAGGGGAGGGGAAGCCAAGGGCATTTTAAGGGTTCATCTGTTCGTTGTTAACACATAAAGGCAATATGTACGTACGTCAAAGGTAAGATATTGGGAGGCTCTACAGTAAGCACAAGGAGGACTTTTCTCAGGTTGCACTGAGTTTATTGGTATTTAAGGTGTCAAGTAAAGACCAGTGGAGGGAGAAGATTACCAACTAAAATAGTGGGTTAACTTGCATGTCAAATTACATCATACAGATTAGGCCTAATAGAAATAGTTGCAGTGAAGTTACTTAGAATGGGTGGATGAGTAACACCTTGTGTAGGAGATGGGAGAGTTCAGGATCTTCTTCAACTTTAGGGTCGCAAGTACGTTTCCCAATTCTCTCATACCCCTACGTTTCTTGTTATGGAACGTTCGTTCCGGAATGTGGTACGGTCGCATTCCATAAGGGTGAAATTATCGTTCCAAAATTGAAAAAGCCTAGATAGGATTGTGATCCATGTGAAGTAACAAGCATCTAACATGGAACTTGTGAAATCATTTCTTCAAAATCATGAAAATGCATATAGTAGAAAGGAAATTTAAGACTTGTTTGAGAAATATTAAGGTACTAACCTGATTTCTATGATCTTTTTTTATATTTTAGGGATGACTCGGTCGTAATTCCGCAGAGTAATTTATTGTTAAGAGTCAGCATTTGGGGTTTTTTATTTATCTTTTACGATTGATGACATTTGAGGTTTTTAATTCGTCTTTTATGATTGTTAGTGAAGTTATGTTATTGTGGTTTCATAATATATATAACACGTTGCGGAAAACGTTCTATAGTCCTAAACGTATTTCATTCCGACTCTGAGTCATCCGAATAAAGCTATCCTCGTCGTACCATGTTCCAGTACTACTACTGGTGTTCCTCATTCCCGTTTTCGTTCCGCGTACCGTTGCCATCCACGTTCCTCGCAACCCCTAAACTTTCTAAGTTTAATTCAAGATAAATACTCATGGTCCCTCAAAATTTGGATATTTGTGTAGCTAGTCTTAAGTTAACAACAAAAAACTTGGTTAAGAGACTTACTCATATGAAGGTTTATGTTGACTTTGTGGATGAAGGAGGAAAACAAATGACCATTTGTATTAAGTGTCCCAAAAAACCCAGGATATAGTAAAAGGCCTTAAAGATATTGAGTTCCTATGCTCAAAATTTGGAGCACAGGGAAGTTGGAGAAGAATTTGGAATAGAACTAAAGTGGCGGCAGAAAGTATATTGTTCCTACGGCTAGAAGCGACTGACATAACATAATTGTAACGAAGCAAACAAAAATTAGAGAAAATGGACAATCAGTTTGTTTACCTGCACAGTGTGAGACTGTATGCTGAGGACTCGGCCAGTCTCGGATGGGAGAGCCAGTGATAGGATCGGAGGACGCGCCATTGAAGATTGATTAGAGTAGCTACTGAATCTAAGAAGAAATGAAAATTAGCCCTAAATTGAATAGAAAGAAGAAAAAAAAGATAAAGATTTGTTTTTTTTTTCTTTTACCTTGAATTTTGGATTGAAGGAAGAAGATTGGGGCGGCTGCGGAGAAGAGAGAGTTTCATCCAGCGCCGTAAGGTGAATTAAAAATGAAGGACTAGTTTGGTGGAACCATCACAGTTGTAATATAATATTTAGTAGGGTGAATTAAAAAAGAAAAGACTAATTTGGTGAGGAGTAATGCTACATCCACTACAAATTTCACTATATTTCTCTTCACTATCTTAGTTGGCACACTCAAATAGGTAGCAAAAGATAGAGTAGGTAGGAGAACTCTCCAATAGGAGTATGCCACATAAGGTAGTGAACAAAATGGTAGTGGATGAAGCATTACTCTTTGGTGAGAGCATCCAAAGTCGTTTGATTCTTTGTCATTTTTTGTGTACTCTGGCACACACAGTCGTGAGCTATTTTGAAAAAATAGCATTCAAAATAGCAAAATGCATATTATAGCTGACGAAACATCATGTTTCGTCTAGATTATTTAATTATATTTTTAATTGATCGGGACGAAACATGATGTCCAAAGTAAAAAAAAAAATTAAAAACCAAATAAAATAACCGGTTAAATGAATTTAAGGGTGGGAATAATTTTTAAAATTAATATGGGATGTTTCCGGCCTAATCAAAAAAAATAATTTTAAAAAATAATTTTTAAAATTAATTTGGTAAATTTTTCTAATTGTTTTTTCAAAATTTTTAATTGTTTTTGTAAAAAAAATACAAACTATTTTTTAAAATTGTTTTTGCAAAAAAAAAATTCCTTAAAACCAGGATGTCCGGTATTTTGCAAAAAATTTTTCTTTGGGTGTATCGTCCCGTATTTTTTATTAATATTTTCTAAGTTTTGGCTTGTATAAATTATTTTTTAATGACAGATGAAACATCATGTTTCCTCTGTTTCTTTTTTAACGAATTTATGCATTTTTTTTTGCCTTTTGTCGACTGCAGCATTTCGTCAAAATGGAACGCCAAAATATGCATTTTGTCGAACGATTGTGGATGCTCTGATGTTGTAATATGGAATGTGCTTTGAGTCCAGCACTGTCACATTTACCCGATACCCGGACTCGACCCGGACCCGGCATTGGACCGAAACCGACCCGATCTATATGGGTCCGGGTCCGGGTCCTAAAATAAGACCTGATGCACTTTCGGGTCTGGGTTCGCTCAAAATAGACCCGACCCTCACCCGACCCCGGACCCAGACCCGTTAAAAAATACCCCCCAAACATATAGAATTTGAATAATAGGCTTATAGGAATATACATATAAAAGTAATTGTTGAAGATAGATATGTAAATATAATATTAATTCATGTAGTTAAGTGCAAAAAATGGTTAGAATTGTATGCTATGGGGTGTAAAAATACTTAAGTGCAAATATTGATTATCTACTACCAGACCCGATGGGTAATTTTTTTTAAACTAGGACAAGGATCCGGTTCTTGCAAGTCCGCATCCGGATCCAATTTTTTGAGCCGTGAGGTACCGGGTTCGGATCCGGGTAGTGGACCCGACCCGATAGGACCCGATACCAGCTCTAGCTTTGAGATCGGATATGGATATTAGTTATATTAACATCCGTATTTGCATCCTAAAGACAGATTTGGATATGAATATAGGCATGACTTGAATATATATATATATATATATATATATATATATATATATATATATATATAGTAAGTCTATTAAGAGCTGGGAAGCTGGAATCCTTATCGGGAGCTGGAGATCTCAGCCATTCGATCAATCTTGATCGCGATCGAACGGCTGAGATCGAGAGCCGTTTATCTTCAGATTTGATCAGGGGTAAAAGGGGTATAATCCCCCTATCTCTTATCTTCTCACGCTCTCCTCTCTCCCGCTCTCTATCTTCGAAACCCTAATCCCAGCTCATATCTTCTCGCGCTCTCTCTCTCCCGCTCTCGCTCTCTCTCCTGCTCTCAAAGATCGTCCCGCTCTCTTCGAAACCCTAATCCCTATCTCTTCTCTTCTCACGCTCTCTCTCACAATCTCTCTCTTCGAAACCCTAATCCACCTCTCTTCGAAACCCTAATCAACACCAAAGTGGAGCTTTCTCTCCCGCTCTCTTTCTTTGTCACTTGTGTAAACCCAACTCCACGATCAACGAAATCTCCAGCCGCTTATCTTCAGATCTGTTGAGTGGTAAAAGGGGTATAATCGATCAACCCCTATCTCCCTTGTCATCTCACGACCAAAGAAGAGCTCTCACAAGTTCGTTCTCTCTCTCTGACGGAAAACCCAAACCGCGATAAGGGTTTCGATTTCCTGGCTCATTGGGTTATGCCTCTCTCAAATTCCGGAGGAAAGTGTTTGATTCTCATAAATACTTTTATGATTTCTGTTTAATTTCTTGCATTTTCATTTGGTTTTGTGTGTAGGCAATGATGAGATTGACTTTGATATAAGTTGGTTACAAAATTTTTGGGCATTGAAATTATTGTTTTGAAGCGTATTTGGTTGTGTGCCATGATAATTATTCAAAGTTGAATAGAGTTTGGGGTATGAGCGGGAGAGTAGATGGTGAAGAAATGAAATAAAGGTGTTTGAATGCCCAATGCCCTCAACGCTTACCTTACATTTATGTGATTTGAGACTAGCTCAATTCATCAAATTTTTGGGCACCGATATCACACAATGATTGATAGTATCAGTATAATTTTTGTAACTGACGTTGGATACGTATGTGTTGGATACTCATTTAAGCCTTTTGGTGTTTGATTCTCTCCTTCGGTTTGTTGGTTTATGCAGTGATGCAAAACACTTTATGATCTGAATAATTATTTCAAGCTTGTTGTATTTATTCTTGATTATATATCTACCATATCCTAGTTGGCGCGGCACCCCAATGCAACCCTACTTATGAATAGTGTGTTCGGAGCCTACTGGTTTTTTTTAGTCTATATATATTCATGAGTAAGTCTATTATGTGTGCTTGGTCGATTGATCGTGAGAAGATAAGAGATAGGGGTTTTTGATTTAACCCCTTTTACCCCCAAACATTCTGAAGATAAGCAGGATCGAATATGAGTCGTTCCATCATGATCAATCGCGAACGAATGGCTAAAAACCCCCGCTCTGGATAAGGATTTCAGCTCCCAATCTCTTAATATACTTACTCTATATATAAGACAGTTGATGATAAACTCCAAACAACATAAACAGAACATGAAGTATCAAATTTTGTGATGCTCAGAACAACCAGAAACTATATTTTTTTGGTAACTGACGTTGGATGCGTATGTGTTGGGTACTCATTTAAGCCTTTTGGTGTTTGATTCTCTCCTTCGGTTTGTTGGTGTAGGCAGTGATGTAAAACACTATATGATCTGAATAATTATTTCAAGCTTGTTGTATTTATTCTTGATTATATATCTATCATATCCTAGTTGGCGCGGCACCCCAATGCAGCCCTAGTTATGAATAGTGTGATCTGAGCCTACTGGGTTTTTTTAGTCTATATATATTCATGAGTAAGTCTATTATGATAGGAGGTCGATTGATCGTGAGTAAGAAAGAGAGATAGGGGTTTTTGATTTTACCCCTTTTACCCGAAATATTCTCAAGATAAGCGGGATGGAAGATGAGTTGTTCGATCGCGATCAGTCGCGAACGAATGGTTTAAAACCCCCGCCAAGGATAAGGATTTCAGCTCCCAAACTCTTAATAGACTTACTCTATTTATATAAGACAGTTGATGATAAGCTCAAAACAAACAGAAACAGAACATGAAGTATCAAATTTTGTAAGCTCCAAACAACAGAAAGTTTATATTTTTTGTAACTGACGTTGGATGCGTATGTGTTGAGTACTCATTTAAGCCTTTTGGTGTTTGATTCTCTCCTTCGGTTTGTTGGTGTAGGCAGTGATGCAAAACACTGTATGGTCTGAATAATTATTTCAAGCTTGTATTTATTCTTGATTATATATCTATCATATCCTAGTTGGCGCGGCACCCCAATGCAGCCCTAGTTATGAATAGTGTGTTCTGAGCCTACTGTTTTTTTTAAACCACATGTTCAGTGTCTGTTGTTCTGATCTTACAAAATTTGAAACTTCATGTTCAGCTTCTGTTTGTCTTGAGCGTACACAATTTGATACTTCATGTTTAGTTTCTGCTGTTTATTTTCTGTTTGTTCTGAGTTAACAAAATTTGATACTTCATGATGTGTTTCTGTTTGTTCTGGGTTTACCAATTTGATACTACATGCTCTGTTTGTGTTTGTTATGAGCTTACAAAATTTGATACTTCAGGCTCTGTTTGTGTTATTTATGAGCTTACAAAATTACACACTTCATGCTCTGTTTCTGTTTATTCTGAGCAAACAAAATTTGACACTACATGCTCTGTTTGTGTTTGTTCTGAGCTTACAAAATTTGATACTTCATGATTTGTTTGTGTTAGTTCTGAGCTTACAAACTTTGACACTTCATGCTCTGTCTCTGTTTGTTAGGAGCTTACAAACATTTGATACTTCATTATCTGTTTCTGTTTGTTCTGAGCTAACAACACCAGATACATCATGCTCAGTTTCTGCTACTTCAAAACAGTTTATGATCTAAATGTTCTGTTGTTCTGAGCCTACTATATTTGCTGAATGATATTTTGTGTTCTGAGCCGACTATATTTTTTAATTATTTTGTCTTTTCCAGGTTAAATGAGCTATGTTTAATTTTGATTTCAGGTTGATTTCAGCAAGAAGTGCTTCTTGGAGCTATTGAATACTGGACAACTCGACAAAAGTAGATTTTGGAGTTAAAAAATTTGTGTTTTTGTTGACACTATACAAAAAACTGTATATTAGGAGCAACAAAAAGTTGTATACTTTCAGTATTTGTAAAGTTTTTGATGTACCTGTGCGTTATTGAACATAGTATTACGTTGTAAAGTTTTTGTTAAGTTTCAGTTTTTTGTAATATTGTCAGATGTCAAGAACATTGTATTATCTTGCAATTCTATGATGATCGAAATTCTTCCACATGTTTAGTTAATTATTGTTTTGGTGTCATGATCGAAATTCTATGATTGTTTTCGTGTATTACCAGCGATCTAGTTTGTTATTGTTTTGGTGTATTACCTTGCAATTCTATGATGATCGAAATTCTATGATCATCAAAATTCTATGATTATACTGAGCATGAAGTATCAAAATTTGTTAGCTCCGAACAAACAGAAACACAGCATGAAGTATCAAATTTTGTAAGCTCATAACAAACAGAAACTGATCATGAAGTGTCAAAGTTTGTAAGCTCAGAACAAACAGAAACACAGCATGAAGTATCATATTTTGTAAGCTCATAACAAACAGAGACAGAGCATGAGGTATCAAATTTTGTAAGCTCAGAACTAACACAAACAGAGCATGAAGTATCAAATTTTGTATTCTCAGAACAAAGAGAAGTATAGAATTTATGAAGTAACAAATTTTGTAAGCTCAGGAAAACCAGAAACTGAGCATGAAGTATCAAAATTTGTTAGCTCAGAAAAAACAGAAACACAGCATGAAGTATCATATTTTGTAAGCTCATAACAAACAGAGACAGAGCATGAAGTATCAAATTTTGTAAGCTCAGAACTAACACAATCAGAGCATGAAGTATCAAATTTTGTATTCTCAGAACAAAGAGAAGTACAGAATTTATGATGTAACAAATTTTGTAAGCTCAGGAAAACCAAAAACTGAGCATGAAGTATCAAAATTTGTTAGCTCAGAACAAACAGAAACCCAACATGAAGTATCATATTTTGTAAGCTCATAAAAAACAGAGACACAGCATGAAGTATCAAATTTTGCAAGCTCAGAACTAACACAAACAGAGCATGAAGTATCAAATTTTGTATTCTCAGAACAAAGAGAAGGACAGAGTTTGAACTGATAAATTTTGTAAGCTCAGGAAAACAGAAACTGAGCATGAAGTATCAAAATTTGTTAGCTCAGAACAAACAGAAACACAGCATGAAGTATCAAATTTTGTAAGCTCATAACAAACAGAAACTGAGCATGAAGTGTCAAAGTTTGTAAGCTCAGAACAAACAGAAACTGAGCATGAAGTATCAAATTTTGTATTCTCATAACAAACAGAAACACATCATGAAGTATCCAATTTTGTTAGCTCAGAACAAACAGAAAATGAACAGCAGAAACTGAACATGAAATATCAAATTGTGTACGCTCAAGACAAACAGAAGCTAAACATGAAGTTTCAAATTTTGTCACCACAAACTGGTTGGAGAGTGTTCTGAAGATTAGAGAAAACAAATAAATACACAGTTGTAACCACAAACTACTTGTATATCACAAAATTTCCACTATTTTCATTACAATCCATACATTGGTTACACAATAAAGAATTCCATTTGTCGGAGAGTGTTCTGAAGGTCTCCGGTTCTTCGCTAAAGACCTTCTTGTTCTTCCTCTTGAATTCCTGCACAAAATGATTCATAAAATAGGAAAAATGCAAGTACATATGTGGTATGTTCCTGGAGAGTGTATGTTGAACATGGTTAAGCTGGTAATTTAAAACTTGTAGGCTCAGAACAAGTACAACAAAAAATAGAAAACGGTAGACTCAGATGCAAAAATCATGCCGGCTCAGAATAACACCGCCATGAGCCTCAAAATTTGTAAACTCAGTACAAATGCATTTGAAAATGAAGTTGAAAATGGGTAAGCTCAGAACAACTTTTATTGAACAAAAGGGTGAAGTATCAAATAATTTCAGCTCCCCAGCTCAAAACAAACACAAATTGAACATAAAGTTGAACGCCATCCAATAAAATTTTCTATACCAATTGCCAAGTATATAATTATGAATAAACAAAATCATGTATAAACTTTTCATCACTGCCGCATAATAAATCAAGTATAAGTGAGTCAAATGTGGAATTTTGAATTTGTCACTAGGGCTGCTTTATTAAGCCACGCCTACTAGCGTCCAAAAAAAAATTCAAACTGCATAAACTTTTCATCATTGCCTACTAACTTGGAATTATAAACTATAAACCAAATCTTTTTACCAACTTTTCGGGTATAAATTTCTTATCGAGCATTTATTTTATTTCCATCATTATTTTACCTGCACACAATGAAGGCATAACGGTTAATTTAATAAATGTGCTATAAGGTATTAAAGAACAATAATGGCAAATATGGGTCAGAAATTATTTTAAATCATGTATGACTCATACCTTGCAAAAGCCACAGAAATAAACCAATAAAGTTCATGCAATATTTGGAGCCTCTTCTGTTATGGGTTCCATTCTTGAAAAAGTAGTAGAAGCTTGTGACTCATTTATAGTAGAGCTACACGATTAATATTCACAAAATGAAAATAAGATTATATTATATATAACAAAAATAAACTATAAAGTTTGTATTTAAATACTAACCTTTCCTTTAAAGGATAAGTGCGACTGTCATGATTAACAAGCTTCTTGCACAAACGACACTTCCTTAGTGGTTTCGCAGCCTTCTCCAATGCTTTCTCCTTTCCCCCTTTAATTCGCTTCCCATTACCTTTGGTCTTTGCAATATCCGGTACATGAATATGGACTGTTTTAGGTAGTGAAGTACTTGTTGCTTGTTGTAATTCTTGGGGCATATCTTGTTGCAATTCTGCAACAACACCAACTAGTAATGTTTTAGCCTTCTGGCGCATCTCCTTTGATGAGCGAGCAATCCTCATCACTTTGTTGATTTCATTTGACAACTCCACCATGTCCAAATCTTGTGGACTACCGTAGCTACCAATGATTTCTTCACCAGCATCATCATATACAATCTCGGTAGTTACTGAAGCGGCCCACCTTTTTAAAATATAAGATTGAGGCAGGAAATCAACAAACTCATTTCTCAATACCACAAGGATGTTTCTACAAGGAATTCCTTCCACTTTAAATTTACTACAAGTGCAAGACCCAGTATTGTCCATTCCCTTATAGAACACATCTCTTGTTTTATCAGATTTTACTGACTTTCCCATTCTCCTCACAATATAGTATCGCACATTACCATCGTCAACTTTCATTAAAGAGACGTAATTCAAGCTTTCAACTAATTCATATAGTGTTTTGCATCACTGCCTACACCAACAAACCGAAGGAGAGAATCAAACACCAAAAGGCTTAAATGAGTACCCAACACATACGCATCCAACGTCAGTTACCAAAAAAATATAGTTTCTGTTTGTTCTGAGCATCACAAAATTTGATACTTCATGTTCTGTTTATGTTGTTTGGAGCTTATCATCAACTGTCTTATATATATAGAGTAAGTCTATTAAGAGCTTGGGAGCTGAAATCCTTATCCAGAGCGGGGGTTTTTAGCCATTCGTTCGCGATTGATCATGATGGAACGACTCATATTCGATCCCGCTTATCTTCAGAATGTTTGGGGGTAAAAGGGGTTAAATCAAAAAACCCTATCTCTTATCTTCTCACGATCAATCGACCAAGCACGCATAATAGACTTACTCATGAATACATATAGACTAAAAAAAACCAATAGGCTCAGAACACACTATTCATAAGTAGGGCTGCATTGGGGTGCCGCGCCAACTAGGATATGATAGATATATAATCAAGAATAAATACAACAAGCTTGAAATAATTATTCAGATCATAAAATGTTTTGCATCACTGCCTAAACCAAAAAACTGAAGGAGAGAATCAAACACCAAAAGGCTTAAATGAGTATCCAACACATACGTATCCAACGTCAGTTACAAAAATTATACTGATACTATCAATCATTGTGTGTCATCGGTGTCCAAAAATTTGATGAATTGAGCTAGTCTCAAATCACATAAATGTAAGGTAAGTGTTGAGGGCATTGGGCATTCAAACACCTTTATTTTATTTCTTCACCATCTACTCTCCCGCTCATACCCCAAACTCTATTCAACTTTGAATAATTATCATGGCACATAACCAAATACGCTTCAAAACAATAATTTCAATGCCCAAAAATTTTGTAACCAACTTATATCAAAATCAATCTCATCATTGCCTACACACAAAACCAAATGAAAATGCAAGAAATTAAACAGAAATCATAAAAGTATTTATGAGAATCAAACACTTCCCTCCGGAATCTGAGAGAGGCAGAACCCAATGAGCCAAGAAATCGAAACCCTTATCGCGGTTGATCGATTATACCCCTTTTACCACTCAACAGATCTGAAGACAAGCGGCTGGAGATTTCGTTGATCGTGGAGTTGGGTTTACACAAGTGACGAAGAAAGAGAGCGGGAGAGAGAGCTCCACTTTGTGTTGATTAAGGTTTCGAAGAGAGGTGGATTAGGGGTTCGAAGATAGAGATCGGGAGAGAGAGCGTGAGAAGAGAAAAGATAGGGATTAGGGTTTCGAAGAGAGCGGGACGATCTTCGAGAGCGGGAGAGAGAGCGCGAGAAGATAAGAACTGGGATTAGGGTTTCGAAGATAGAGAGCGGGAGAGAGGAGAGCGTGAGAAGATAAGAGATAGGAGGATTATACCCCTTTTACCCCTAATCAAATATGAAGATAAGCTGCTCTCGATCTCAGCCGTTCGATCCCGATCAAGATCGATCGGATGGCTGAGATCTCCAGCTCCCGATAAGGATTCCAGCTTCCCAGCTCTTAATAGACTTACTATATATATATATATGGGAAATGCTCAGTTGAAAACGCAAATATTGTGAAAACCTGTGAAAACAACCTAGGTCGTTGCATTATAACCTAGGCCGTTGACAACGGCCTAGGTGGTTTTCCACGTTTTCACAGACATTTGCGTTTTCAATGGAGCATACTCACGGAGTAAACCCCCCATGAAAAATCCGAACCGGCCATCTCGCTCTACACACCTTAGGATAGCATAACATAAAGAAATCAAGTAATTTGAAGTTCATTTGCCCATGATTTACATCATCGCAAAATTGTATGGCTGAATATTCTACTCCATTTAATGGATGGGCAAATGAACTTCAAATTACTTGATTTCTTTATGTTATGATATCTAAGGTGTATAGAACAAAATGGTCGGTTCAGATTATTCATGGGGGGTCTACTCCGTTAGTTCTCACGGAGTTCTCACCAAAATTAGTTCTCAACCAAAGGGCTCCCTATATATATATATATATATATATATATATATATATAGAGAGAGAGAGAGAGAGAGAGAGAGAGAGAGAGAGAGAGAGAGAGAGAGAGAGAGTCCCCTTCGGTTGCACACTATTTTTGGTGAGCACTCCGTGAGCACTCACGAAGTAGAGCACCTATGAAAAATCCGAACCGCTCATATTGTTCTATATGCCTAAGATAGCTTAAAAATAAAAAATTAAGTAATTTGAAGTTCATTTGCCCGGCAAATGGCAAATGAACTTCAAATTACTTGATTTTTTATTTTTAAGCTATCTTAGGCATATACAACAATATGAGCGGTTCGGATTTTTCATAGGTGCTCTACTTCGTGAGTGCTCACGGCAAATGAACTTCAAATTACTTAATTTTTTATTTTTAAGCTATCTTAGGCATATAGAACAATATGAGCGGTTCGGATTTTTCATAGGTGCTCTACTTCGTGAGTGCTCACGGAGTGCTCACCAAAGTAGTGTGCAACCGAAGATTTTTTTTTTCTCTCTCTCTCTCTCTATATATATATTAGTTCTCACGGAGTTTTCACCAAAATTAGTTCTCAACCGAAGGGCTATATATATATATTATATTAGTTCTCACGGAGTTCTCACCAAAATTAGTTCTTAACCGAAGGGCTATATATATATATATATAGAAATGCTCAGAGTGCGTTTGTTTTGATATTTAGAATAGAGTTTTCTGAATAGAGTTTTCTGAATAGAGGTATTTTGAAAATGAGTTTAAAAGCTGTTTGTTTAGACTATATTCTGAAAACTGTATTCTGAATACTGTTTATCTGAAAAAGAGAGTTTAGAAGCTGTTCTGTTATATTTCTAGCTGAAAACTGTTATCTGAAAACTGTTTTTCTGAAAAAACGAGTTTAAAAGCTGTTCTGTTATATTTCTTGCTGAAAACTGTTATCTTATAGCTGTTTTTCTGAAAAAGCGAGTTTAAAAGCTGTTCGGTTATATTTCTTGCTGAAAACTGTTATCTTATAGCTGTTTTTCTGAAAAAACGAGTTTAAAAGCTGTTCGGTTATATTTCTTGCTGAATACTGTTATCTGAAAGCTGTTTTTCTGAAAAAGAGAGTTTAAAAGCTATTCGGTTATATTTCTAGCTGAAATCTGTATTCTGAAAGCTGTTTTTCTGAAAAAGAGTGTTTAAAAGCTGTTCGGTTATATTTTTAGCTGAAAACTATTATCTCAAAGCTGTTTTTCTGAAAAAGAGAGTTTTAAAGTTGTTCTGTTATATTTCTGACAATTTTGAATATCAATTTGAAATAATAATAATAATAATAATAATAATAATAATAATAATAATAATAGTAATAATAATAATAATAATAATAATAATAATAATAATAATAATAATAATATATATATATATAATAATAATAATAATAATAATAATAATAATAATAATAATAATAATAATAATAATAATAATAATAATAATAATAATAATAATAATAATAATAATAATAATAATAATAATATATATATAATAATAATAATAATAATAATAATAATAATAATAATAATAATAATAATAATAATAATAATAATAACAATAATAATAATAATAATAATAATAATAATAATAATATACATTAATAATAATAATAATAATAATAATAATAATAATAATATATATTAATAATAATAATAATAATAATAATAATAATAATAATAATAATAATAATAATATAATAATAATAATAATAATAATAATAATAATAATAATAATAATAATAATAATAATAATAATAATAATAATATATAATAATAATAATAATAATAATAACAATAATATATATAATAATAATAATAATAATAATAATATATAATAATAATAATAATAATAATATATAATAATATTAATAATATATATAATAATAATAATATATATAATAATAATAATAATAATTAATAATAATAATAATATATATAATAATATATAATAATAATAATAATATATATAATAATAAATATAATAATAAATATAATAATAATAATAATAATAATATATATATATATATATATATATAATAATAATAATAATAATAATAATAATAATAATAATAATAATAATAATAGTAATAATAATAATATATATATATATATATATAATAATAATATATATAATAATAATAATAATATATATATAATAACTCCCCCGTCGTGCGCCACCAGCTCTCTTGCTTTGTAGTTGCTGTGAGAAGAGAGTAAAGGAGGTGTTTTGGAAAATAGGGGGTATGAGTATTCTGAATATCAATTGGGAATAACACTTAAAACAAATGCCAACTCTGAATAGAGTATTCTGAATACTCTATTCTGAATATCAAAACAAACGCACCCTCAGTTGAAAACCCAAATATCTGTGAAAACGTGGAAAACCACCTAGGCCCCTGTTGGGAACAACGACCTAGGTTATAATATATATAGGGAGAGAGAGAGAGCTGGTCAGGTGCGAACTAGTTCGCAGTTGATCATGAGCGAACTCCTCCGCCATTCGTTGGATCTGCAATTTGATCATAATCGTGATCCAGTGGATCACAATCATTCCGCTCATCCCCCTTACAATGATGGCTATTTTGGTCATTTTTCCCCTTCTCCCCATCTTCATCTTCAGCTCTTTCTTTCCCCTTCTCTCTCTCAGCGTAGCCTCCGAAATCGAAACCCCTAAAATGCTATCATCGAAGCCACCCCAAATCTGGAAACCCTAGCTCCAAATCTTCCGAAAACGCTCCCCAAAATCGAAACCCCGCTGGACACTCCTCTGTCTGGAAACCCTAGCTCCAAATCGATGCCCCGATGCTCCTATGTCTTGCCACCGCAGTTCGAAATCCCCTAGACGCCGTGCTCGATCCACCCCCACTTGACCTTCAAAACCCTAAACGATCTCCCCTCGACATCTCTAACTTGGATAGAGGTAAAATTCCAATGTTAGGTTTTTTTTTCTCTCTGTACTTCAAAATCTTTAATTCAATTGATTGAACAATTCTAACAAATTAATACTATAATTATTTTTGTAAAATTTCAATTTTGGATGTTATGGAATCTCTGTACATAATTGATTTGTCCCTTATTGTTGAGGATGTCATTTATATATGCACTGGAACTTGGATATGGTGGCTTGAACAATTATTATGCAACAACTTAGAATGTTTTCTTTACTTGATTGTAAATTGAACTTAGATGTTTATAACTTCTATATTTCTTTTGCAAATTATTATTCACTCTTGATGCATTATCTTAGTTATTACTGCTTGTCCTGCAATATGGGACACAATGTGTTAAGGAGTTTATAATCTTTATGGTAGCTGTTAATCTCTTAATGACCCAAGTGTTTACTGAAAAACTAATTAAAACTAATTATTTCTATGTGGACAAAAAAAGTCGATTTAGAGAATACTTTGGTAGATGAAAGCCAAAGACAAGCAAAAGAGCATGGATCCACTCCTAGATTAAGAAATGAGAAAAATAGTGGTATGGTATATGGTAGAATATTTAATCAAGTTATATTGTTTTATTACGTTATAGAAGATCTATTAATGATTAATTTTAATCATATAGCTCTTTTGGTACAACGTAAATTTCATTAATTTGCTGAATTTTGTTGTTTTGTTGTCAAAGTGAAGTTTCAGATTTGAATTTGTGTGTTGACATTCAAATTGACGACTTTGATGTTCTGGTATTACAAAGTGTTAAATGTTTTTTTGAGCTCTTTAGCGAAGTTTACAAATGCTCATAATGAAACTTATTATAATCTTCTTCACTATATTATCCTGGCTTGTAGTAGTCGCTACCGAAAGATCCTAAATTGGGGTATTACTTTTTGTGGTAACTATTAGCATTTGAATTCATTATGTCCATATTATAATCACGGGAAAATTTTATGACCATTGCAGCAGATGCTTTTGATTAAGCAAGACAATATTGTGTGGATGTTTGGAGTGCCGATCAAGTTTGTAACCCCTGTTTTCGATTATACGGATTTCTATGTATTCTTGTATTTCAAATTCCGTATAAATCCTTCCAATGCACTTAAAATCGTTTTGAATCTCCTATTGAAATCCAAATTTATATTCAAAGCTAGAATTTGTCTCTTCTTTTATTTATTTCACTTTGAAGCCCAATTTCGTATTCAATTTTAATTAAATTAATTTGAACCCAAGAACCAAACCCACTAACC
This sequence comes from Hemerocallis citrina, assembly GCA_017893485.1. Classification (NCBI taxonomy): domain Eukaryota; kingdom Viridiplantae; phylum Streptophyta; class Magnoliopsida; order Asparagales; family Asphodelaceae; genus Hemerocallis; species Hemerocallis citrina. The sequence continues at coordinate 260,754,588 of CM030363.1, forward strand.
CAGAACCCATTACCCCTATATTGTACAGAATCAAATCTATACACACAGCCCTATACAATTTCTTCACTTTTCCCCACCTTTCCCACAATCCCGTAACCACTCTCCCACTATCTCTCTTCCCCGTTACTAACAAACCCCGTTTCATTCTTTCCCCGTTACCCTCTCTCTCTCTCCCGTTCATTCTCCCCATCTCTCTCTGTTCTCTAACAAACAGAGAACGAACAAAACAGAACCCAAACTCTACCCTTCCAACTCCTCATCTCCCCGTCGTCTTCCACCCTCCGTCCCGACGCCCAAGCACTCCTGACCACCGGGCTCGTACTCCGATCACCCCAGTCACAACCGCATTCGCCCGTTGCTGCTCCCACTCTCGCCTAGCCTCAGAGCCGCACCATTCTCCCGTCCAGTTGGCACCGCCACCCTCGCCATTATTGCCGCTCATCCCCACCTCGCCAACCGTCGTCATCCCCCACCTCGCTGAGCGCTGCGCCTCCGCCGAAGATCACAGCATCTCCAGTCGAGCCCGTCGCTCGCGCCGACCACCTCAGACCGCCGCACAGCCCCTGCCGCTGTCCCGAGCTCTACCTAACCCATCGATGTGCCACCTCAAGCCATTACCGAAGCTCTACAGCTCCATCAGCACCGCTCCCGCAATCGCCCCCTCCGCTGTCCCCTCGAGCTCGTCAACAGCCGCCAGCGTCGCCTTCTCCGTCGCGTCCGCCCTTCCTCCACTGCCGGAGCTTCGCACCGCCGTCCTCACTCTTCCCGCCCAGTCTTCGCGCCGCCATTCCCGCGCGCCTCCTCTTTCACCGGAGCTCTCCTGTGCCATCATCATCATCGATGCGCCGCGCCGCCTGTGTTCGTCCAGTTGCCATCGCCACCATCGAAGCTCCCCGCTTGAAGCTCAGTCGCTGCCGTTCCTCTTCGTCCAGTCGTCGCCTTCCTTCCGCTCGAACTCGACCATCGCCAGCCTCGAGTGCGACCCATCTCCCCGAAGCCATTCCCATCATCATCGCCACCATTGGCTGAACCCATCACTGGAGCTCCGACTCTGAGTGCCCCCGCCAATCATCGCTGCTCCCCCTCCAGTCGCGCGCCGTCGCCTTGCAGCCCCGCCTTCCAGTCGCTCGCCATCCTTCCCCGTCGTCGTACTCTCTTCTCCCGCCGAATATCTCTCCCTCTCTCTGTCTCTTCCTCTCTCTCTCTCTCTCTCTGTGTCGAAATGTGGGGAGAAGGAGACAGAGTTTAAGGAATTGTTGCTGATTGAGATTTGTTGCTGTTTGGTGGGTTGATGCTGGTGTGAAATTGGGGATTACTGTTATCGTATTGGTGTATGGTGTTGGAAGAAGACCAAAGTTGAGTTGTTGTTTACATGTATTGGTGGTTGGGTTGATCCAGTATCTTGCTGTGAAGTGAAGATTAATGTTTGGTGTTATTGTATTGGTGTGTTGGTGTTAGTGAGTTGCTGCTTTTAGTGGGATTGAACTGGAGTATTGTTGTTTTGGAGTTGTGTGAAGTGTTTGATGCTGTGTTGGGATCTATTTGTATTGAGTTGGTGTTTGTGAAGTGGATTGGATTGTGAGTAGTTGTTGGGGGGTGTTTGCTGTTCTGGAGTTATTAGCTTGGGTGCTGCTGCCCTGGAGTTGATTGAAGGAGTTGACTGCTATTTGGAGTTTGCATTTTAGGAGTTGCTGACTTGGCGTGGCTGCCACACATCTCGCACGGGTTCGACTGCCCGGGATACTGATCCCGTTATTCTTGTTTAATTTCATCGTCGTCAACTAACAGGCAAGTCCACTTGAACTCTTTTAATTTTCTAGTTCAAGCTTATTGATCTCCTGCAAGTAGTTCCATTTGATTATCTTAAATTGCCTTGTGTCCCGTCTCGTTAGGAGTATTGAGGGTTTACACGAGCTAACCCGACATACTCTTAACCTCCTAAAATTGTCCATTGACTCAAACCTAAGCCAGTATAGATATAATCGAAATGAATAAAATGAACAGAATTGTGTACAAAGGAAATGAATGGTAATTGTATACATTGATTGACTGAGACAATTGTGATTGGATTAATGACTTCATAAAGTGGATTGTACACAGAAATGACATTCTAATCGTTATATGACATTGTAATGGGTTCCATAATTTGTAGTAGCACATTAATTGGCATTTTAATGAACGTATGTGTGATGTCTTTTTATAAGTTACTGCTGCATTGTCTGTCTTGTACTGAGGTTTCGACCCAGTTATAATTGGAATTGGTTTAAATAATAAAAGGAGAATTGTTGTTTTAAATTTATTACTTCATGTTTGTTATTTAGCAATGCATCATTTTGCTGCATTCTATCGTCTCCTTGACATTATTATATACACATTTACATGGACATGAATGATTTAATAAGATACTAAACAAGCCGGGGTTTATAAGGGTTGACCTAGTAGTGGGAAATCTCAGAAAATGTACTCGAGGGCCTATATTTAAAATGGTATTGAAATGGAAGGAGAAGTAATGAATGTGAATGAATGAATGAAAATGGTAAATGATTGTTATTGAAACCGAGTACACGCTCTGTAGACCCCACCACGAAGTCTAAAACGAACACTGTTGTGCGTGCATGGAACCTGTAGTATGGGATGCAGTAGTACGTGCACTAGATAGGAGAAATGACACTCTAATGAACATAAATTGACATATATGTACATTTTATTAAGACCATTGTTATTACTGCCATTATTGTCATCGTATATTTGATCTTGATTCATATTCCTTCAAGTAACCTGTTCCTTTACTCTCTGCTTCCACTACTTGCTGTCCGTACTTGCTCTAAGGACAATTTATTATTTCTTTTTAGATAATCAAGCACAGGTGCATAAACGTAATTTTTAGGAGGCATTGATGAGTAGATCTTCTGCAATTGGAACAGGAGTCTCTCGAGTTAATTGGTAAGTCTTTATTTTTCCAGATTGGTTATTGAATTTCATTCTCGTTTATGTGATTATTATGTTTCCTGCGTGGTTGTGATTAATTTTCCTTATATTGTTGAGTTAAGACTGGTACAGCTTATGGATGGTATGAGTTGGCATACTTATACCATTCGCTGGGCCTCAGTTACGGGCTCGTATTCCCGTATTCCGGGAAGCGGGGCGTGACAAAGTTTGTGGAGCAGGTGTTTGGTGGCAATAGGCAATAGGCAATAGGATCAAGTGTTTGTTCAAGGGCCGCAGCAGCAGCAGGAGAGGGGTGAAGGAAGTCATGGCCCGCTCGAGTCGATCCTGTAGTTTGTTACTTTTGAAGGTTTTGTAGTGTGAAATATGAGAGTGAGAAGTATGTACGTAGTAGAGTGTAATATGTAATAACAAGGTGTTTAAGCAAGCACCTCGAGGGAGTAAGTTATGAATAAGAACAGTACTACGATGTTCTTTGAAATCAGAGTAATGAGTATATATCAACTTTTTTCTGGTAATTTTGCCTTTGTTTGTAATTCATATCTAGTATTTGTAGAAATGAAGCAGGGAAAAGAAAATAGAAAAACATCCATAAGTTATACAAACTCATAATTCTATGGTAAACCTTTAGGGTGAAATGAGTAATTGGAAATGTGCTTATTGGAAATGAGTAATAATTATATGATGCAAACATGTCTCCTTTTTCAGAAGTAAAATGAGTAAGTGGAAATGTGCTGATTGAATTGGTGGCTGTTTCTTTCATGTGTTTTTATTGTTCTTTTTTGTTCACAAGCATTCAGTTTAGTGTTTCAACTATATTGGAGAATGTCTCTCTGATTATCTCTACAATATACTTTATGTGAACTACAACTTCTGATGATCTACAAGTGGATTTTGAACATCAGTCCTTGTATGATGTGATTAATTAGAACACAGGATTTGTTCTTATTGAAATGGTATATAAATGAACATTAAGAATGCTATTTGCGAAGCCAAAACTGGTTGATTCAGTTATACTGACGATCAACCAGACAAGAAAATCATGATTCAGTTGTAGAGATGTTAAATATTGTGTGAAGTGTTTCTATATAGTATTATAAGTTATAGAAACTGATACTTCTATGGTAAACCTTTAGGGTGTAGTTCCTCATAATTACCATAGACATCAAAATCACAAAGCTAAAAGCAAACTGTATCACTTAAACATAAAATCTCACGAGATTTTATTAATTAAGCAAGACAATATTTTATTAACAACAACATACACAAGAAAAACTATGAGCAAAATCATGAAGTGTTCTTCCATTCATTTCAGGATTTTCAATTCTAAGTGCATACAACTAAGGTGCAGATAATATGATTGTTAAATATAGAACTAACATCAACTGCTTTCTTTACAAAATTAGTTGTTCATAAGTTACATCAAATTCATCACAACACGTTATTAACAAATTCCTCGTCATCAAACCCAGTTAATCCTGCAGCATTACCATCCTCTTCTTTTAATCCCCCTAATTCGACTTCCTCCACAACATCCTTGCTACCAAAGAATGCATATTGCGCAACATCAAAGCACATGCCACCTGCAAATAAGCAAAGCAACAAGTTCCATTAGAGAACAAAAGCCAATGAACTGAAATAGCACCAAAAAACAACTTGAAATGCCAGATTTGAAACTTATTTGTACACCACATTATAAGAAAACCCTAAAATCTCAAAATAGAATGTTCTCATCAAATTCCAGTATTCTCAAAAACTATAACTCAAGTGCCAAGTCTGAAATATGGTAACAACTATGGCAATAAAATAATAATTGAGCACAAAATGCTTAAAAAACTTTTACTGACCGAGGCCACAACATGATTATCAAAACGTGCACTCTATGTATATTTTTCATCATAAACGGCTCATGTAGATCAGCCTGTTGCGAGATATTTATGTCTGATGAGGACGTTTGTATTCTTATTTGTAACTGTACTTAGTGTATATGAGTTTAGGCAAAACAAACTCTTTAAATGCACGTGTATTCCCTTAAAGAAACAAAATGTTAATTAAAAGCATCATATGCTTCTCAAGTTCTGCGCATCTTAAAAAGTGATGAGGGGCCATTACCTGACCAATCATGCTAGATTGAGAGTGTATGATTGAGAGACACACTCAATTTGAATCCATGAGACCCCTGGAGGTGGACAAATTGGTATTTGGTAAGTACATACAAGAGAGAAATAAAAGGTGATCGAGCCTGGTTACATGCAGAAGATAACCATTGATTCCTTATTTTTTCAAAATAAAAGAGAAGTGAAATCAGCTAATACGCTACATAAATGTCTATAATAAAATGACCAAGAACAAATAGAATAAAGTAAGTGTATGTACAGCTGAGTTCAAAGCATAGTGATTTTAGGGTTTTGATAATGGGGCATTTCAGATGAAGATCTAAACTTTACTGATTTTGGATGTATATAAAGTATAAACAATTAAAAAAAATTAGCATTGGAATTTTACCTCTATCCAAGTTAGAGATGGAGATCGGTTAGGGTTTTGAAGGTCGAGCGGGGGTGGAGAGCGTGTGAATACATTCTCAGTGTGGCAAACTATTACTTCATCGAGGGGAGATCGTTTAGGGTTTCGAAGGTCGAGTGGGGGTCGATCGTTTAGGGTTTCCAGACAGAGGAGCGTTTAGCGGGGTTTCGATTTCGGGGAGCATTTTCGGAAGATTTGGAGCTAGGGTTTCCAGATTTGGGGTAGCTTCGAAGAGAGCGTTCGGGGGGTTTCGATTTTGGAGGCTACGCTGGGAGAGAGAAGGGCAAAAGAAAGAGCTGAAGATGAAGTTGAAGAGAAGGGGAAAAATGACCAAAATAGCCATCATTGTAAGGGGATGAGCGGAACGATTGTGAGCCACTTGATCACGATTATGATCAAATTGCAGATCCAACGGATGGCGGAGGAGTTCGCTCATGATCAGCTGCGAACAGGTTCGCACTATATATACTAGTAATTTACACATGTGCGTCGCACGTTTTAAAAATTTCAAAAAATAAAATAAAAACTCTGACGTATGAAGGATTTGAACCGGAAACCTCCTTTATATTAGTTATGTACATGCGTTGCACATGTTGGTAGAATGACAAAATGACAAAGGCCAACAAACTAACCTCATTTATATGAGTTATGTACATGCATTGCACATGTTGGTAGAATGACAAAATGACAAATGTACGTGCGTTGCACATGTGTGCTTCATCGCCTTTATGCAATTCAAGTTACTTACAGATTATCTCGCTAAGCTCATCGGCCAACAAACTATCCAAGCTCCAAGAACAAGCAGGAGAATATGCAAGACTCATCATGGTAGAACTTGACCCCAATAATCTCGGATACATTGAGGTAACCGTACACTAAACGATCGTAACTCACATAATCATAGTAATTGTCCCCGACTAATGTCTTGTAACAGATTTACAGCTCGGAGACTCTCCTACTGCAAGCACCGAGCCTGTCAGTAGCCATTGGCACAACCAACAGCCGAAACCTGAGCCAAATGCTGTGCATGAAACTTAAGCCAACCCATAAGCTAAACCCTCTCAAAGGATGGTACCAAAAGAGCAAGTATTTTTTGGAGGATAATTGGCAGAGGGCATGGGTGATTGCTCTGTGGCTAAGTATTTGTGCAGGTCTTTTTAAATGGAAGTTCATACAGTATAAACACAGCAGTGTTTTATATCATAGGCTACTATGTTTGCACTGCGAAAGGTGGGGCTGAAACTCTCAAGTTCAACATGGCATTGATTCTACTTCCAGTTTGTAGGACCACTATAACGTGTCCCAGGAACAAGACTAAGCTTGGGGTTATTGTGCCATTTGATGACAACATAAGGTATGATTTTATTTTTTCTGCTTGAATTTTCTTATGTTAATGTGCGTTATTTTTTTCTTGGTGTATCAAAAAGTGTAAATTTGAAATTCAGACTCATGTGACGAGCTAAGGTCCAAGAAGAATCAGTAAGGATATACAACATTTAGTTTGTTGTCCTCAATATTACCATGTTTTGTTAATGAGAACTCGAAACAAAAATCTAGGTTGTGGGTTTTGAATAATATGTAGACAACATAGGACCACCCTACATACAATTTGACAGCATTTACCATCCACTATTTCTTTTCTGGCATGTGCTTCTAGGCCATTTCAAATAATTGGCTAATGTTTATGCATGACTGCATCAACCTGCTTTCACATGATTAACCAATTATTAATTTGTAAAATTAATTCAAACAAAATCATCGCAGGGGATTGTGTCGGGCATTGTGGTCGGAGTTGGCCTCCATGCCATCACCCACTTGACCTGTGACCTCCCACGACTTCTCCATTATAGCGGCGAAGCCTACGTCCCTATGAAGCACTACTTCGGCAACACCAGACTTAATGACTACTGGCGGTTCCTCAAGGGCACAAAAGCTGGACCAGAATTGTGATGGTGGTGTTGATGGCAATCGCCTTCACGCTTGCCACCCTTGGTTCGGTTGAGGCAGGCTCAACCTTCTGAAACCCTTGAAGAGACTGATTGGGTTCAATGTGTTTTGGTACTCACACCATCTTTTTATTTTATAGTCTACATTCTCCTCCTCATCCACGGTACCTTCCTCTATTTGAGCCACGGCTAATACCACAAGAAGGTATACATCGAATGAAGATGCATCCAACTCGATAAATTTGTCATAAAGTTACTTTTTCAGATACTGACATGTTAATCGTGTTCAATGATTATAGACATGGATATATTTAGCAGTTCCGGTTCCTACTCTGCACAACAAAAAGAATGATCAGGGCTCTGCAATCAAGTGTAAGACCAATGCAGATCTTAAAAGTGGCAGTGTATCCTGGAAACGTATTATCCCTCCATATATCTAAGCCTGAGGGTTTCAAGTACCGCAGTGGCCAGTACATCTCTGTCTACTGTGTTGTCGCCTCTCCTTTCCAATGGTATGTATTCTTTAAATCTTACCGTCATAACTCTAAAATTAAGGTTATGGCTGTGTGGACACTTTCATGAAATTTGCAGGCACCCGTTCTCCATTACTTCAGCACCTCGGGACAACTATATTCGTGTTCATATTCGGACACTCGGAGATTGGACACGGCAACTTCGAGCAGTCTTCTCTGAGGTCTATCAACCATCGGCAAATGGGAAAAGTGGACTTTTGAGGGCTCAGGATTAATGTGAGGGAAGCAGTATGAGTCAAATAATGTAAGTGCTCTTACTTTGGAATCTCGTTATTCCTTTTCCTTTTATCCTTTGGTAATAAATAAAGTTTTGTTTCGTTATTTTCTTATTAATAAATTAAAGTACTTGTATTCCATCATAATTTTCTTGAAAGAAAATTTACAGTTCTGGCAAATACTTGGATTCATACACAAATACTTGAAGGCATTGCTAGCGCACACCCTGTCATCAATAAACCTACAAAAGCCTTCATGATGTCTATTGCTATCCATGAAGGATACTAATGTTCTAATCAAGTCAAATCATTATGCTAAGCATAAAGAATCATACACAAATAATGTGGTTTATAAGAAGGTGTTAATGCCTAAATTTGATTGTTAGATGTTTGAATAAAACTATTAAAGAGGTATTTCTACTTTATTTTTTTAACTTCTTAAGATGTAAAAGAATACTATTTCTGGAAGGAAAAAAAACGAAAGAAAGGAAGAAAAAGATGTAATAGAATACCCCAAGTTTTTTATTTTTATTTTTTTATTTTTCTCTATTTTTTCTACATAATTATCAGATATGGGAGCTTTTTCAAATCAGAATAGTTGGAATCACAAGAACTTTAATATGAAAGAGAAAGACACCACCAATCAATCTCCTGGGAACCAATTATTGTTGGGCCTTTGAGGAATTTTTGAGTTTCTGAACCTTTTCATCGTTTGTAAGTTTAGAATTAATTATTAACAAGTTGTATTTGTAGGCAAGGAAGCATGCCAGAGAATTGGTAACAGAGATGATTAAGAAAAGGAGGGCTTCTCCAAGCTCAAACAATATGTGCTTGATTGCCTTTCGTGAGCTGGGGAAGAATCCAAATTAAGTGACGAGTAGGCTATTGATTTCAGTATTGCCCTTATCTGTTTGGGAATGAAATATTTCTACTACTTCGATTATGGCTGTGAAGTATCAACATAACCAACAAAAAGATCTTGATGAACTCGGAGAATTTATAAGAGGTATATGTAAAGAGTGAGTATGCTTTGTCAATTGAACGTACTTAGAAAGCACAGAAGAATGCTTGTTCAATTAATTATTTTTCAATGGCTTTAGCAATGATGCTTTTGTTGCCCTGCTGGTTCTTATTGCTGGACATATGAAAAATTCAAAAGTTGCACTTGATTCTTATTATATAGATTATTTTGGTTTGGTTTGACATGATTAAGTTTTTAAATGTATATATGTAAATTTTCATCCAAAAAAGAAATGTCAAGGTGCTTGTGTTAGGCTTCTTTGAGACTAGAGTGTGTGTATGCATGTTCTCACGAGCTAATTGTTGGAAGAAGTACGACCTAAGGGAAATGCAGTAACATAGTCAGACTAATACCAAAGTTAAAATCTCAGACAACATAATATTAATTATGTACTTATTCTTTTATTCCCAAAAACCACGTCACTTGGATTTGAACTAATGTTTTTGCTAGAGTAAGTAGCCAATGAGCCAACTCTAGTTTCCTAGCAAAGCAAATGTCTATACGAATAAAGAGTATATATATCTTTCTATTATTAATAGAAGTATCATTATCGAGTTAGAACAAAACAGTACATAAGTTAAACAAGAACGTAGTTCCAGATTATGTAAACTAACTTGAAATGGTTGTAAGCTGGAAAAAAGGGAAAAATATAATTTTTCATTTCATTGCAAAGCTTGCACTAGCTCTAAACCTAAACTTTGTCCCCCTACACTTTTTTGAAATTACATTGCAGATCACCTACTAATGCTTGCAGAAGTTCCAAAAAAAAGAAGTGTCTTAAACTAACTATTTCTTTTGGGTGTACGTAGGATATAGAAAAGCTTCAATTATGATGACATGAATTTATAATGCTCAAGAAAATCTTCAATTATGATGACATGAATTTATAATGCTCAAGATAATAATAGTGAATTTTAGTTGAAACATATTCTATGGAAAATTGTCGTGTGATGTTGCGCCATGACAACCTCTGTCTATGTGTTAATGATCCCATTTGCAACTCTTGCATTTCTGTGATGATTGAAATTTGCACTCATTTTTTTTGGACTGCTTTTTAGGCTAAAGATATTTGGGAATAGAATATAATTCACTTCTTATCTTTTCTTAGCTAGATTCAGTGTCCCATTGTGTATTCAATCTCTCCTTGTGTATTCAGTCTTTCGTCAACGTTGACTTTCATGGTGAGGGTGATAACCAACAATGTTAGCTTGTAGTAGCTCTAAACTATTATACAACTACATGGTTTTAAACTTAAAAATTTTGATATTGGTTGCTTTATTGAATTTGTAGGAATTTAAGATCGTTCATTGCCAAAGACAACTACAACAATGGGACAACAAAACCAATCTTGTGAGAGAGATGCAAATTAATAGAGTTGAATTTGGACTGACACTCTCATCCTCTCATATTCGAAATGGGAGCATGTTTTGAGATTTCTGAGTTTGCAAACAAATTTTGTGTCTGATAATAAAGAGTCAATTGAAAAGCAATACATTAATCTCCAATGAAGAATTTTAACAAAATTTTCAATATGTTACATACGAAGAATTAAAAAATGTGCAAACATTAGAGAATATACCAAACTTTTCCTTAAAGATTCGAAGTACAAATCTTGCGTACATACCATGCGCATAACTATACCGTTTATACATTTATGGTTTTTCTTTTCTCAATCTTACCTTTATATATTTTTATTTCTAAACTTTCTTTTTAAGTTTTTATGTGTGTTAATCAATTTGTTGTGCACTAAGCTGCGTGTACTTGGTGCACGGCTAATTTCCAACTAGTATATATATATATCAATATCTGTAAATTTTGGATACGAATGCAAATTAAATATGGTGTATCGAATACAGACACAAATTCGGACATTAAATTAATACTAGTAATATGCACGTGCGATGCACGTCCTAATAAAAACAATTCTTTTTGAAGTAAATACCAAGACATAATCTGGCCTCGAATTTGAGACCTCCTTTTACTCATCACATACTCTTTACAAAGTACCCTTAATGGAGAAGGATGGTAGGATTTCGTTCAATCATACCTGCATGGGAATGAGACGAGAAATCTAGGTTACAGGACAGGCCCATGCGTCTCCTGGTTCTAGAGGGGTATCGCTAAGGCCTACGAGCCATTCATTAGCTATGTGACGTCATCTATTGGGAATGACAGACTCACCAGATTCTGCTGGGATAAGTGGTGTGGGAGGCACATACTTAGAGCCATGTTCCCTGATCTGTATGACCAGGCAACACATCTGCATTGTACGGTGGCCGCAACCCGGATTAGAAATTCCTGGAAACCAACCTTTAAACACCCGCTTGATCCGGGTTCCCAAAATAAGCTTATGGAACTTCAGAAATATATCGTAAGCAACGGAATTATATGCTCACAAGGCCCCGATAGGAAATCTTAGAGACTCGAAAAGAATGGCACATTCACTGTTCGCTCCCTTTACAACCGCTTGCTCTTTAGGGGATGCAGCCCGAGTTGGTCGGCCGTGGTTTGAAAGGCGAAAACACTGCTGAAAGTCAAAATGTTCCTCTGGCTGGTGCTAAATGATGCAGTATTGACTAGAGAGAACCTTTCTAAATGCCAACCAAATTTGGACTATACATGTGGGTTCCGCAATGCGGACCTGGAAACTAGGGAACACCTATTTCTAAAGTGCCCCAGGAGCAAAGCAGTCCTGATAGAGGTACTTTGCGCCATGGGGACGAGTGAGTATCCTTGTAAGTACGAGGACCTGTGGGTAGGACCAAAGTTCGCTAACGAGATATGAACGATGAGAGAAGCTTGGTTTATTGCTATCGCCGCTACGACCTGTGGACTTTGGCTAGACATGAATAATTTTTACTTCCGTGGGACTTGTAATAGTATATTTAGTAATTTGACTCACATTTTGCATCTTATTTCATGTTGGGCAAATGTTGCTGCAGCAGGTCCTAGGGGGAGGATAGCGAACGTCTTCCAAATGTAGGAGTATGACGATAAGGAAGTCGAGGTGGGGCCGACACAGGACTGAGGGAGGTGCCCTGCCTGTCAGACATGTACTGGTGATTGATTGATTGATCCCCACACCCTAGAATTTTGTTGGGGGTATTTGTTGTTTCTGTTGTACTTTTGTTGGGAAGAGTTAGATGCTTTGATGTACTTTGTAAAGTATATATGTACCTTCATGTTGTCCCACCCCGATGCTTTGATGTACTTTGTAAAGTATATATGTACCTTCCTGTTGTCCCACCCCCTTGTGACGGGGAGGATTTATGTTTTCTTTTATGTATTGCAGGCTTTGTACTTGGCTCAGTACTCTGAGTTTATTTTATTAACTTCTTATTAATGAAACAGGGTGGTTATACTTCACCTTAAAATAAAATAAAAATAAAAATAAAAATAAAATGTCGATGCAGCAACTGAAGTGGTGAAGAAGACACACTTGCACCATAATGGAAAATTTTCTTGAAAGTTGATGATTTGATTGACTGGCCTTTGACACATCCAGAGTGTCGTAGACAGGAGAATGGGTAAGTGTGTTCATGTAATAATGTGGATCACACACCCTCAAAATCTTTTACCGTTCCAACGAAGGAATTTAGTGGGACTACTTAATAAATATTAAAGATATGTGGCATGGGACAACTTATTAAATGTTTAGGAATTATAAATCAGCTAAGATTTATAAGTTAGTTTCCACACATGAATGAGGTTGACCTTTTAAAGAAGTGAGCTATATTATTAAAAAAGCAAAATGCTAGATATACATGAGTTTCTATCCCAAATATACATTATAAATGCATTGGGGTCCACTTTTCACTAAAAGACAAAGTTAAAATCTTGTCTTTTAGTAAAAAGTGGATCCCAATACATTTATAATGTATGTTTGGGATAAAAACTTATGTATGTGTAATAATCCTCATTAAAAAAAGATACTAGAAACTGGAAACTACTCGTGAATTTAGTAACTTGATGACTTAATGTTGTCGAATAAAACTTGCCGACCTAAAACACATGCATTGCACGAGAAAAAAAATCATATGGACCATCATTCACAGCCATCATGTGAACCAGGTCCAGATCTGCTTCCTCATCATGGAGTATTTTCTCTTCACTTATCATTAAAATTCCAGTAATAAAATTTATAATATATACAGTGTAAATAACCACAATAAACTGTACGTACGTAGCATTTATAATTTCATAAGTTTGGTTTGGTTTGGTCCATATAGATAATGTATTCAAGACAAAATTAATTAAGCGCATATAATTAACATTCCACAGAAAAAACATACTAATTGAAGATGCATAAATTAAAATAAACTTAACATATATGCCAACCATACCGAAATTTAAACAAACATCAATTACACTTGGAATTAAAGTCATGTGATGAAGTCCATCTTTCAGACATCAAAATTGAGAAAATTACCTGATAATAGGAAAGATTACTTACTATTGAAGTACAAGCACCCCATGCTATAACTTCTTTGGCGTTCCACCGCTTAAGTCGTCTCCATTGGAAGATACAACAAGAGGGTCAATATCAATCTCTTCAACTGCATTTGAATGTTTAGAAAATTTTGGAAGAAGCTTCATATATTTATGATATTTTCCTTCCTTTGAGAACAAATCAATCACTAGTGAAAGAGTTGATGCCTCAAGAGCAAAATGTTGCTCCCTCATTTTATATAAAAAATCTATTGCTTTCTTCGCCTCACCTTTCTCAAGCAACCCACGAACAACCGAATTGAGCATAACAGAATCTGGTGAGCACCCATGCCTATCCATTGACATAAATAAATCATCAACCTCATCCAACAACCCTTCTTTGATTAAACCACTCAACATTATGGTATATGTGACAACATTTGGCACAAAACCTTTCTCAAAAATAGCATTGAAAAGATCTGTAGCTGCTTTCATCTTCCCAACTCTGAACATTCCACCAATTAAGATATTGAAAGTCCTAATGCATAGTTTACCTTTCTGAGATGAAATGTGTTGGAAAAGATTCATGGCATCATCAATGCACATGTTCTTACATAGTCCATCCAATATTATATTATATGTTATTATATTAGGGGTTAACCGAGAACCGATCATCTTCTGATATAATTCTTTCGCAGCATCAACTCTTCCAGCTGCATATAACCCACCTAACATAGCATTACAAGTTTCAGTTATATGCTTAACACCTTTGTTGGCCATCTCATTGAAGAGCCTCAAAGCCAGATCACACTGCCCATGCTTACCATAGGTGTCTATGAGAATGGTGTAAGAAATAGCATTTGGCTTCTGATTTTTAGATACCATGAGATCAAAAACATCCCTTGCTGCCTCCACTTTTCCAATTAATTTGTATCCATCCATTAATGTGTTGTATATAAAAATATCAGGGTTTATATCTCGTTGAATCATTGCTTCCAATAAAGTGTGTGCTTTTGCAGCCAATCCTTCTTTGCAGAGACCGTTGATCAAGGAGTTGAACGTTCTTACGTTAAGTTGAATTCCTCGTTCCATCAATTCTGTAAACAATTTCAATGCCTCTCTCAACTTTCCTAATTTGCAATAACCATCCAATAAAGAGTTATAAGTCACAATATTCGGAGATATTCCATGATCTGCCATCTGTTCCAAGAGATCTTTAACATCCTCCATTCTCCCGCTCTTGCAAAAGCCATCCAATAAAGTATTATAGGTAAGAACATCTGGTTGCACTCTTTCTCTTTGCATTTGGTTGAATAAATTAATGGCCTCATCCATCCTTTGGCTTTTACAGCAGCCATTGATCAGGGAACTATAGTTATAAAGATTGAGCCTTAAACCTTGATGCTTCATAGAGTTGAGCACGTTTGCAACCTCACTAAAGCGACCTTCGTTACAGTATCCATGCAGCAAAGCATTATATGCGACTGGGTCTGGTCTCACACCTCTTTCAATCATCAGATCGAATAACTTACGTGCTTCAGTTGTTTCTCCATGCTTACAAAGAGAATGCATTAGTGAGCTGAATGTGACAATGTTTGGAGAAAGACCTCTATCAACCATATCCCTGAAGATTCTCATGCTTTCTTTCCGTCGCCCTACAACAAAATAACCATGAATAAGGGTATTGTATGTTACAACATTTGGTGGAATGCCCAAATCCGTCATTTCTTGAAACAGTTTTGCAGCCCTGTCCATGTCTTCCTCTCTGCAGAGACCCTTGATGAGGGTGTTAAAAGTGATAACATTAGGAATCATGCATTCTATTCCTGAATGAAGCATTCTATCGAGCACCATGGCTGCTTCACCCATCTTCTTCTCTAAGCAGAGTCCTTTGATGAGAGTGGTTAAAATAACAGTGTCACCACTCCAACCCCTTTTAAGCATGGAACTAAAGAGGGAGAAACCGATATCCGTGCAGTTCATCCGGGTGCAGCAGTCTATAAGGGTACTGAAGGTGTAATCATTAGGTGCAATTCCGTCAACCCAGATCATCTTTTTGAAGAGGGAGACAACCGTAGAGTAATAGTAATTGTTGGAAACAGAATTTGATGGGCTGCTGCTACTCATCCGAGCAATTCGAGAGAGTAGAAGGTTAAAAGAGTGAATGGGTGGCTTGGGATTGGCATTGAGCATTTGATCAAACAGTTGGAGTGCATGTTCAATTCCTATGCTTCCAGATTGATGATTGCACTTTTCTCTAACTTCATCTTCCAATTGTGATCTGTGACGAGAATTTGGGTGTTCTCCAACCCTACTGAAGATTGCCTTAGCACTATTATATGAAGAAGAAGAAGAAGAATGAAGAGAAGCAGCAGCAGCAGGTACTCCAAATTTGTTCATGTTAAAAAAGAAGAAGAAGAAGAAGAAGAAGAAGGATAGGAGGAGGAGGAGGAGGAGGGTGGTGGACAATGCAAGGGATCGAGATAGAAGGAGAGGTAAGATTTTAGGGTGGTTTTAATGAGGAAGAGATTGGATCGTGATTGATTTGGGGTGGAAGGAGGAATTTTTCCGTGCTGACCCACTTTTTGAAAATATTGAGCAATCTGATACACTTTCGAAAATATTTACCCAACTGACTTAGTTTTGGACACAGCATTAAATGTTATTGAAAATATCGGCATAGGTTAATACCATGCAGTTCTTCCAAAAAGCGACAACAATTTACATTTTTTAGCATGTCGTTGTTTGGAAAAAACGGCATTAGTACATTTCTTATACAAGCGTGAATCTTCTGGGTTGGAAAAATTTTCAAGTGCTAAAACAACTTATAAATAATGTCATTATTCCCAAGAATGACATTAGTATTACTGATGTCGTTGTTGGAGATAACAGCATCAGTTATAATACTCATTAAACTCTTCTCCTTCACAATCGTTCTTCCAAACAACGGCATGAGATAACTGTTGCCGTTCTTAGAAACAACGACAACAGTTCATAGAAATACATTAGCTAAATATAAGTAATAAAAAGATTGTTGCTGTTGTTCCAAACAACGACATCAGCTATCCCTAACAATGAATATTATAACTGATGTCGTTATTCCTAACAACGACATCTGTAATGTTGTTGCCGTTGTTCCAAATAACGACATCAACTATAGGAGTTTGGGATAAATCCCCTCGCTTTTTGAGAAAGCGAGTGTTGCTGGGCAAAAAACGTCCATACTCGCTTTTTGAAAAAACGAGTCTGGGATAAATCCCCTCGCTTTTTCAGAAAACGAGTCTTGGGATGTGATAAATCTACAACCTAAGACTCGCTTTTTGAAAAAGCGAGGGAATTTATCCCAGACTTGCTTTCTGAAAAAAAGCGAGTATGGCGTTTAGGGAATAAAAAAAAAGTAGGACAGTTTGGGAAAAACTTTTAAAAAGTGGGACAATTTGGGAAAAAATTCGATCAAACTCACCATCCTACGATAATAACCTGCAAGTATTCTTCATTATACGCAGATTGAGAAAGCGGCTGCGTAGGTGGAACCGATCTAGATTTTCGACCATATGGCGTGCAAAAGACTCCTTTTTGGAAGGCATTGATGAGTTAGAAAGACTGGAAGAAACGAGAGTCCTATCACAAGATGAAAGAAACAGGCTACTAGCCCTCCGAGAAAATATCGCCAATCTTTATAAGCTGGAGGAGATCAAATGGCAACAAAGGTCGAGGCTTTCGTGGCTCAAAGAGGGAGACGCGAACACGGCCTACTTCCACCGAATAGCAAGCGCAAGGCACAGGTCCAACCTAATCTTGTCAATACAAATGGACTCGGGAACCTCGCAAGACGAAACTGTGATTTGCAAGACCTTTCTAGATTACTACAAGGGCCTCTTTGGGAAGAAGAATGGTTTCAGGATCCCACTCAGGGAAGACTTCTGGCAGGGCAGTCAGAACGAGTCAGCGCAATCGCTCTTTAACTTAGAAGCACCCTTCTCGGTAACAGAAGTGGAAAATTCCATCAAGCAAATGGGAGCAGACAAGTCGCATGGACCAAATGGTTTCCCAATGCTATTCTTCAAGGTTTTCTGGGAAGAAATAAAAGGGGACATTATGGCATTGATGGATGAATTCTTCTACAACAATCTCAGATTGGGCATGTTCAACTTCGCAGAAGTAGTGTTGATCCCTAAGAAAACAGAATCTTCGAGGGTGGGGGATTTTAGACCGATTAGCCTCATAAACTGCTCGGCTAAGATCATCACTAAGGTCCTGGCCATCCGCCTGGAAAACATAATGGATAGTTTAATTTCCAAAATCCAGACTGGTTTCATTAAGGGTAGATGTATCCTGGATTGTGTGGCTACTGCAGAACAAGTCATCCACCATTGCCATACGGGCCAGTCTAAGAATTTCCACATCAAACTAGACTTTGAGAAAGCACATGACTCCGTCGACTGGGAGTGCTTGCTGGAAGCTCTCAGAGGGAGAGACTTCGGAGATAAATGGATTAGGTGGATCAAACAGTGTTTATACACTAAACGGCAATCTTGGTGAATGGGCGGCCGGGTCCACCGTTTCCGTACAAGAAGGGGCTTCGGTAGGGGGACCCGCTGTCTCTGCTACTATTCACCATCATTTCAGATGGACTGAGGGGCATGCTAGATAACTGTAGGAGGAAAGGCTGGATTGCGCCCGTGGCTAGCAGTCACTCTAACCAAGGGTGCACGATTCTTCAGTATGCTGATGACACCCTACTTTTTGGTAACGGAAATAGGTCAGAGACCGTCTGCTTTAAATGGGCCCTCTACTGTTTTGAAGCCTGGTCAAGTCTCATGATTAATTTCCACAAAAGTGTGTTGATTCCAATTGCACTATCCGATGTAGAGGCTCAGGACCATGCGACCATTCTAAACTGTGTGACAGATCGGTTCCCAATCAAATATTTAGGGCTTCCACTCAAGCCAGGGAAGCTCACTAAGGCGGACTGGCTACCTATTATAGACAGGGTAGAGGACAGGTTGTCAGGTTGGAAAGGAAAGTCGCTCTCCATCGGCGGCAGAGTGGTGCTCATCAACTCAGTGTTGTCTAATCTGTCCATTTATTACATATCATTTTTTGAGCTTCCTAAGTGGGTAATCCAAAGGATTGACCGAATCCGAAAAAGGTTCCTTTGGAAAGGGGCAGACTCGAATAGGGGAGGATACCACCTGATCAAATGGAGTATCACTTGCATGAAGAAGAAGCATGGAGGGCTAGGCATCATCGACCTTAGAGATATGAACCTTGCCCTTTTGGGAAAATGGTGGTGGAAGGTATTTCACCACAGCGGGGAAGGATGGCCGGATTACATTCAACCATACCTTCGGGGAAAAGGTACGAGAAGTCTAGGCTTCCGAGTAGGGTCTAGAGTTTCTCGATTTTGGAAAGAAATTACCAAAGCAAGCGGACCGTTCAATTCAGCAGTTACATCGACTATCGGTAATGGACGGTCCACCAGATTCTGGTGGGACAAATGGTGTGGTGCCCATACCCTTAAGGAAACCTTCCAGAGCTGTATGAGAAAGCGAATCGACCGAATATATCTGTGACTGAGACTTGGAAGAGGGGCAATTGGAGGCCATCGTTCCGAGGAACTCTTACCCCAGAATTACACCAGCAAATGCTTGAATTGCAAGCACACATCACTCGGACAGGTGTGAGGTGTACTCAAGGCCCAGATCAGATGCGCTGGGGACTCAAGTCCAAGGGAGCTTTCACGGTTAGATCTCTGTATCATCGAATTCATTATCGAGGATGCAGGCCCAGCTGGGCACAGGTGCTGTGGAAGGCGAAAACCTCCCTTAAAGTCAGGATCTTCCTCTGGCTAGGGCTCAATAATGCAATCCTCACCAGAGAGAACCTTACCAAAAGACAACCCCAGATAGCGACCAATTGTAGATTTTGCAACATGCATGCGGAAAATCTGAATTACCTTTTTATTCACTGCCCAAGGATTAAGGCAACAATAGTAGAGGTTTTACGAGCCTTAGGAACAGATGACTACCCCAGTGAATATGATGATCTGTGGATTGGCCCCAACTTTGCCTCGATTCGCTACGAAATGAAGGATGCGTGGTATATTGTCATTGCGGCAACCACATAGGTGTTATGGCTAGACAGAAATAATTTCTATTTTCGTGCTTCATGTAATAGTATTTCTGGTAACTTTACTCATATCATGCATCTTATTTCTTTTAGGGCTACAGCTGCTGCCACAGGAGCGAGAGGGAGGATTGTCAGAGTCTTCCAGGTGGAGGATTTTGATGATGAGGAGGTAGAGTTCGGGCCGACTCTGGACTGAAGGGTAGACGCCCTCCAGTCTCTTCGGAATTTCATTTGCCGCAGCCTACGCTTCTTTGTATTTTGTATCGATCTCCTGTACTTTTGGTGGTATACTGTATGGATGATTAGACCCACCCCCCAGGATTTTGTTGGGGGATTATGTTTTATTTCCTGCATTGTACTTTTGTATTTCTTCCGGTACACCGGGGTTGTTTTATTAATTTCTTATTAATGAAACAGGGTGACGTTATTCCACCTTTTACCTCAAAAAAAAAAAATTCTTTTAACAAAGTACCAAATACCATTTAATATTTGAATTGCTGAGCACATAAACAATATAGTCTCTTAAAATGTGACTAAAATAAAATCTGAAGGGATCTGTATTAATTTACTTATAGGTACTCATGAAGAAGTCCTAAAAAGAATAAAGAAAGATGATACAAATGCATAAGAGTCAACTATGAGTAGGCCTCCGGTAGATTGAAAGTAGACAACGGCATCTTATCTCGGATCATTTTTCCAGTCTTGGGCATTATATGCCAGTGCAGGACAAGTTCAATGTTTTTACCCCGAAGGTTGCGTCCCTGCAAAATAGATGTTTATTGATAAGGAGAGAGAACTACAGACACCCAGCCAAGTTGTTATTATAGATCAAAACGATGATTCCGACCCTCGCAAATTATGTATTTCAGTGGATGAGCTTTTTGAACCAGTTTCTGCACCATTTAGGAAAACGTGTTACACTTATAGGATAACTGACCTGATCAATTAGAGGATATTTATTGGGAACAATTTTCTGAAACTTTGCATGCTCCTTATCAGGAATAATGTGATCCCACAATGAGACCTGAAAAGAGGAAGAAAAATAAATCGTTATACCATGCTATTGAGAAAACTGCTCTGCAATTCCTAGTAGTCGATGAAATGTATAATACTTTTTTGCCTACATAAAGGTTTCAAATCTTTGGGCAACAATTACACATCCAGATCCAAGGAGAGTGCACAGAATTATCATTAGCATCCTTATGATACAAGAATGCTAGCTGTAATAAGCCAGAATATAGGAAATAAGTCAAAATGCGCTATATCAAGGACGGGGTCAGCATGGAGGTCCCACACAAAGCCCATATAAAACCTTAGCAATTCTGGTTCGTTGCCTGTCTATAATTCTCATTTCATAGAGTGCAGATACTATGGGGAGTCTAACTAGTGAGGGATTTTTGAGTCGGATCAAGTATAGATATATGTTTTAGTATGTTTAGTGGATCCAAATTGGGGATTGATGTGCCCCTTTGTTCCTAGAAGGACAAGAGAAAATCGGAGGCAATGTGGATGAGATAGGCAAGTCTCGGAAGGGTACTCGAGCCAGCTTCAGCCCAAATGCGTAAATAAACAAAATAAAAGATGTTGCTACCCATGTGATGTCTAGCAAATTGGTTATGCCTCCCTGTCTTATTCTCCACTCCATTTATGGTACTGGACCCCATGTGTCAGACTAAAGGATGCTGTGAGAGTTGGTTGCAACCCTATTTAAAAATGGGATTTAGTTAAGAAGGCTCTTTGTTCCTTCTTATCCGATTGTCAGGGTTAGGAGTGGAACTTTCTCTAGGGCCAGATTGCAGGGCAGATGGGCCAGCTTTGGCCCATTATCATCTCTTACTAGAACAATAGATTCTTGTGTCACAAAAAGTCCTACTGAAACTCAAAGAACTTGAAAAGGAGAACATGCCATTTTAAATTTGTATAGACAACAAGAGAATATGATCAGTACATGACAACCATGAATCTACTATCTCTATAGAATGACTGGAATTTCCGCGTTGCAACATGAGCTGCCTAAGCAATAAACTAGTCTTTAAATAAGAAAGCGCTAAAATCGTCAAAGCAATTTGAATGTTACATTGGGAATAATTCAATTTATAAACAGCAGCTAAGGAAGTACCTGATTAAATGAATTCTTCGGAGTTTGATATTCAGCAGCCAGAAAGAGAAAAACCTATATTCAAATGTTGTTAAGCTTATGATAAAATTTTGAATGAACCACAACTTAAAAAAATAAAAAAATAAAAAAAATAAAAAAATGCAAAGAATATAGAGGGGAAAATGCAAAGTCTTCGTACACAGAAAACTAAAATTCTTGAATTAAATATTCTGTTAATGGGATAAAGTGTGGTCCACCTTCTTAAAATTTACACCTTCACTCAACGTAATTCAAATGCCAAAAGTTATTCAAATATTTTAGAGTTGAGAATAAAAGCAGGAACAAGCTTCAATTTTACTGTTTTAATGGATTTGCATTAATGAAGAACCTGAAACTTTTTTTTGGGGGGATAACAGAACATGTATTATGGTATATAAAGTCACACAAGGGTTCGTACCTTAGAAAATCTCTACTACTATAATGGGAGAAGGCCTTAGTGTAATTTGTCCATCTACCAACCCATATAACGCACGTGCATAACTATTGTAAATGAGGTTTTAGATACGTCTGAATTTTTACTTTTAAAAAAATTATATTTATTAATCTCTACAACTATAATGGGAGAAGGCCTTAGTGTAATTTGTCCATCTACCAACCCGTGCAACGCACGTGCATAACTATTGTAAATGAGGTTTTAGATCAAATCCAGACTAAGTCTGAATTTTTACTTTTTTAAAAAAACTATATTTATTAAGACGTGCATCGCACGTGTAAACTACTAGTCAACTATAATTATAATATACATGATGGTCATTTAGAAAGCATTAATTAAATCTAAAAAAAATGAAAGATGTCAACATCACCAGCTGAGTACCATCATAGTATATCAATAACTAAGATTGGAAAATGAAGTGAAGCTTGTGCTATACCTGCTTGGTGTTCCAGGTAAATAATGAGGTAGCATCCATGGAAATGTTCAAGGACATGATTACCTGTCAAATAACCACCCTTTCAACATACAATTACAAACATATATAATTGTGAGATATATATTATTATGACATATAAGGCACCACTGAACAAAATGCATATATTAAACAACTCTACTTTCATCGTCAAAATAATAATGTGATGAACAAATAATTTTTATGAGTCTTCTTATGACCGCATTTATATAATAATAGATCTCAGCAGAGTGCTTCTAGATATGGACCGGCTAAACATGTTTGTCTTTATATAACAACAGCTGCATACTGTAAACACTAGATTTTTAGAGGAAATTTTTAGAGGAAAGAAAACACCACAAGTGATGAGATATACTTGTCTTGAGATCCACCTTACTCCATGCATAAATAACTTTTTCAAGGAAAAAGGGAAGCCATGTATCAGATTCCAAGTAGGGCTGCAATCGAGCCGAGCCGAGCCGAATACCTTCAGGCTCGGGCTCGGCTCGTTTACGAAATGAGCTCAATTTTGAGCTTGAGCTCGGCTCGAGCTCGGTTCGAGCCGAGCTTTGACCGAGCTTTGACCATATTCGAGCCGAATAGTTCGTGAGCTTAGCCTAAAAAAAAAAAAAAAAAAAGCTCGAGCTCGGCTCGTTTACGAAATGAGCTCGGTTTTGAGCTCGAGCTCGGTTTGAGCCGAGCTTTGACCGAGCTCAAGCCGAATAGCTCGCGAATAGCTCGATTCGTTTGCAACCCTAATTCCAAGTGGTCACTATAAATTGAACATTTGAATGATGTATAACAAGTTCAATAATATTTATTAATTCCTGGATATCTGTCTAACTGATAGAGTGGTTCTGCATTATGACTGCTAATAATCCTGGTCCAAAATGAATGAAAAATATTTCATATACAATTCCTATACCTTCTTAACCCTTCGGGTATGGATTCCCGTCATATGGCCTCTAACCACACCCACATAGATCTATTTTGCACCCTATGTCTGAAAACGCCCACAAAATGCACCGCTTCAAAAATCTCCATGGGCTACATATCTAAGATTACTTCAGAGAACATATCTGAATATCATCTCAAATGAGGATAGAATGAATAATGTATTATGCTTATCTTTTAGTTAGTTATTAGTATTAAGGAGTGGAAGTCACTTTCAAAATTCACTCTCTAAACAAACTAATAATATCACAAAAAAGGGAAACCTCATTGCACGTAATCACCAAACATTACAATTTGTAGCAGCTCATCTGATTAATTAAGAGTGACACAATTTCCGACACTCATAATGAGAGATGCTTATCAATTTTTTTGATAAATAAAAAACAATGGAGCTAAAAGTAATGAAGTTTGTGGAGTCAGGGCAGAGGATCATAGCTGAGTGATATGTTATGAAACACCAGGAAGGATGATAACTAAAAATGGAGAAATAAAAGAGGAACAGAATACAATAGAACGAGAAGGAAACATAAAATAGAGAGTTGGGTCCATCTTAAGTGAGTTATCCTAAGAATCCAACCGACATTAAAATGTGAGTGAAAATTCTTTGGATATTATGATGATGATAAATACTAAATGAATCACCTAAGATTTTAAACCCCACCCTAAACCATGGACATGAATTGTAAAGCAATGCAGGACTAGCTAGCTGTTATGTACTATGGATAGTACGGGAGTTTGATTATATAAGGATTAAGACAATCTCCTTCCACTAGGATTGATTATTTTGGTACGCTCATAAAAGAAATTGACTAGAAGTGATGAAATTTGAATGACTGAGAAATACTGGATGATTCCTGACAGTGATTTGGGTATGACACTTGTTCATTTCTTCTATCCCTATTCCCAACTTCCCCCCTTTTTTTGAAATTCTATTTTCTATCTATTCTCAAACTATTCTATGCTACCACTAACATGACAAGTTGACCTATATAACTTTGATTCAACAATTAATTCAGTAATACAAACCTAAACCACTTTGTCTACATCCAGTTCTCAAATATAAACTAGGTTGGCTCTAAAAATTAAGATGGCATGCTCTTAGAAATGTTGCCAAAATGACAGAAATTTTAACCCCCAGGCAACCCTAAGAATTGAAACGCTAATAAATTATAAATCCACAATCCTTAACGTAATATTTTCTCCAGTGCATTACTATTTAAAAATTGAAACTCTAATAAATGATGGAGAATGGAGAATCAAATCATTATACAAATGATGTGTAGTATAGGCATTCAGCTAAATCAATTTTAGGTATATGGAGGAACTAGATCCCAGTAAATCAAAAGGAAATCCGTGAGAAAAATAAAAAAAATTAAAACCCAAAACTGAACAACTAGTTTTCCATGTTTAACTACCCAAATTTGCTACTTATGGAATAGAAAGTACAGATTGGCAGAGGAAGAGGGCAACAAAGTGAACACTTAAAATTGTAACCAAGCAGTCCAACACACTTCCCTTCCAACTTTTCTTTTTCTGTATGTAGAAATTGAAAACTGTTTTTAACACTGATCAAAACTGAGCCGATATGACACAATATATTGATTACGAAAGTAGTATTACAACACATTTACATCACAAATCATCTAGATCAAAAGAACAACAGAGAAACAAATAAAATAAGCAGGAGACTTCTTATTTCAAGAGAAAGGTCTGCAAAATTTTTTTGGAGTAAACGACTTAGAAGTTGATTTATTATTAACTATTGCAAGCTAAAAACAAGAAACAGTTTATGATAAATATAGAATGAATCCTGTTGGAAAATAGAGTACGTTATAAGAAATTCACAGGTCAGTTGGGTATTCAATGGGTATTCAAGAGTCAAAAACTCATTAATTTGAGGATCAGTTTGATTTATTTTTTAAATTTTATTTTCAAATTTATTCTTTATTAATAATGGTTATTAGATTTTCATATTGATGAATCTCATATGATAAATTCATGGAATAATGAATGAAGAAAGTAAAGGTAAGGCTATACTAGCTACAAGCATCGTTAATAGCATCGGTTGGATAGGATCGGTTTTGGAGTGGGGGCGATCCGATCTTCCTCCAAAAGATCGGGATTGGACAAGATGGACGTCGGATCAGTCGGATCGGACCGATCCACGACGATCAATCCATAGATTTTAGAAAATGATTAAATTGACCAATTAACTTTCAAAATAATATTAAAAATATTTTAACTAATAATATGAAATATTTAAATATTTTTTCACTATAAAAAACATCTTACATAAAAAATTTGATCCCCGATTCGAGACTGCTGATTTAGTCAACATGGACCTCTATGCCAAACATTTTAACAACCTGATGCCGGTGCCGCTTCAAATACCGAGATTTTTGAACCTTGGCTACAAGTAAATATCTCATGATAGTTAATAAGGGTCCCTCACCACCCCATCAATGCTACAAGAAAAGAAGAAATGTTCTTCATTATTACTCTTGACGGAGAAGACGTTATTGACTGTTATGTGTTAACCTATATTAGGTTATTTACCCAGAGGAATGGGGGAAACAGTCGAACAATTACACAATATTTGTCTCATGTAAAACCAAATCTTCTTTTTAATTAAAGAGGACATGTTTCTGCTCTCTGCATTGCTAACTTCCATTTGAAATTCGTAGACACATTTGTCCTTTTCTTATTCCTCATAATTCTTCACCCTCTTATAATTTTAACCCCTACTTCCACTAAACTGAAAAAAATGAAAACAAGAATAAAAAGAAAAAGGAAACGAGAAAGCAATGCATTAAATGAAAGCGAAACTCTAATCATGAAGTCGTTCCTATTTATTTTCTTTCGATGGATGCTTTTGTTGATTTGTTCTCCTCCTAAAATTCATTACATCCAGTTTAAAAAATTACAAAACCCGTAAAATCACATAAAAGCCTACTTAAACAGCACACAGCACATTGTTGTTTATGAAACGTTAAACTAATTTCAACATATTAATCTTCAAATACATCTCATATTACTTTTTCTTCTCACAAGGCCAAGGCCAATGATTCGTATTCTAGCATCACCCAAAAGATTAAATTAATACTCAAATCATAATCCTCTAATCTCTTCACTCACAATCTCAATTATCAAGCAATGTAAAAGAGCTGAATTCCTAAATTTCAGTCAAATCCTAAGCATCATAAATGGTATATCTAGACATCCAATTTGCAGAATTTTGGTAATTGTCAATCAGGCAGCAAACCAAGATGATAGAATTTGGTAAATTCGGGTGATAAAAAATGTGATAACGAAATAACCTCATCATTTCCTTTGAGCTTCCGAAATCGATTGATCTTGTGAACCTGAAATTAGAAGAGTGGAAAAATATTAGTTGGCTATGAAATGTCAATGTTTAACATTTTCATGATATTGACTTAAATGTGAAAAAGTTTTACGCTGTTTATTAAAATTAATTTTCAATATTCATTTTGAGAATATACTTTTTGCACCATAAGATCATAATAAGAATATATTATATCCTTAAGCATTACAAGCATTACAAGCTTCTTTCTCAAGACCCCTGCTTTAACTACAGCTTATAAAACGTACTTGTTGGGAAAATATTTCATTAATATTCAACATAGAGCATTGCTTACATTATAAGTGCACTAAAATCACTGGCATGCATGGTACATGACAAAGGTTCACTAGGAAACTAAACTACTAAACTGTTTTTGAATCCTATGATTCATAATTACTCTCATCGCCAAAACCTACTTTCCATCAACAAATGTTCATCTATGGAGCACGAGGCCCCATGAAACTCATCTTATTTAGGCTAACATGCATAGAACTATGCTAAAGTTCCACTATAAACAAAAAAATACGCTCAATTAGTCTAGTAATTATAACTACCATAAGTTTTTCTTTTCCATTAAATTTGGTGAGTTAAAACTAAGAATAATGAACGGAAACTCTCGGGTAGCTAAAATTATAAACTACTCTCAATTTGAGCGATTTAGAAAACGGGAAACTTAAGGGTGGTTAAAATTACTAAAAACAAATTGAGAGAAGGTTTTTACTTTTGGTTAATACTTTAAGATAATTTTAAAAATTGTACATTTTAGAGCGAAAAATTGTTGGTGGAAGGATGGGGCACGCAGTCAAATCCTAACAACAGAAATACATTCATAAATCTAACCCAAGAGCTTGGGGGAAGGGGGGACTACCGGGAGAGAGAAAGATCCACTTTACTGTTCAATTCCATTAATAATTTTAAATGGGTATCTTGTTTGCTACTCCCTTTTCAGAAAGCCCAGTTCTCCATCTTCTCCACTTTTCTTTCCCCTACTTGAATAAGGTGAGTGACTTAACCAATTTCTTCACTAATTCATTTTGACCCACATCAAAGCCACATCTCATTAATAACCCAATTCTCTATCTTCCCCATAATTTTCTTGAATTTTTTGCCGTCATAGGCCACTTTTTGATAGTATTTGCGTTTTTGGGCCAGGTCCTAAACTATTAGCGTTCGTGGGCTAGCCACTGCCACGTCAGCAGCGGCCGCTATTGGGAATAGCGGCCTCTTCATTTTGAGGTCGCTAATGGAAATAGCGACCTATGTTTTAATTTTTTTTGAATTTTTTGTTTGTCGTCGCTATTCCCACTAGCGACCTTAGTATAATGAGATTAGTCGGCTCGAATGAATGTATTAAGAAACTTAGCGATTCCTAAAAAGTTTTCCCCAAAAATTTAAAACTAAGGTCGCTATTGGGAATAGCGACCTTAGTATACTATACTAAGGTCGCTATTCCCAATAGCGACCTCAGTAGGAAGTACAATCTACTTATTCTTTGTAAAATTTACAAAATAGTTTTATAACTAAGGCCTCTACTGGGAATAGCAACCTTAGTTAATAAAGGCCTCTATTCCGAATAGCGACCTTAGTTTTTAAAAAAAATTGATTGTCATTTTTCAGAGAGCAAAAGCTCTCTAGATTTTGCTAAGTGCTAGAATACAACTCATTAAAGCTAAGGTCGCTAGTGGGAATAGCGACCTCAGATGGGGTCGTAACGACTTAAAAGCAATTAGAGGGCCCATCTGAGGTCGCTATTGGGAATAGCGACCTCAATTGGAGGTCGCTAGTGGCATTAGCGACCTCCTTTACACATACTCAGCCCAATCTCCTCCCGTACTCTACCAAGTGTGGGAGTACAAATTTGGTGGGTATGAAGAGGCCGCTATTCCCAATAGCGGCCGCTGCTGACGTGGCAGTGACTAGCCCACGAACACTAATAGTTTAGGACCTGGCCTAAAAACGCAAATACTATCAAAAAGTGGCCTAGTGCGACAAAAATTCAATTTTCTTCTTCTCTCAAATGAGCATGTGCGAAAGACCCAACCAGTAGACAAAACTCCGAAATTGTGGTAAGGATTGAGGGTTTAGTATTAATATTCTAACATGCCCTCGCACGCAGGTTGAGGGGCCAAAATCTGGACCGTACGAACATCGATATTTATTGTTTTTATTATTTAATCCATGTTTTAAATACTACGTAAACATAAACCCTGAAGTTGTGGTAGGGGTTGAGGGCTCAATATTCATATTCTAACAGCATATAATTTTCAAAACGCACTTGCACATGTTCTCCATCTATTTCTTTCATTTTCTTAAATTGGGTATCAAATTGACATCTAAAACCCCAATTCCCTATCTTCTTCATCTTCTTCTTCTTCTTCCCTTCTCTCAACTAACTTTGTATGTGAATTGAAGTAAATGTAAACCAACTTCCCTTTGTCAAAAAACCCACATTAAAAAAGTACACTAATTCCACATAATAAATCTCTCAAAGTTTTCAAGTTCATGAGACTTATTTGATAA
The DNA here is from genome assembly GCA_017893485.1 of Hemerocallis citrina. Taxonomy (NCBI): domain Eukaryota; kingdom Viridiplantae; phylum Streptophyta; class Magnoliopsida; order Asparagales; family Asphodelaceae; genus Hemerocallis; species Hemerocallis citrina. The sequence goes on from CM030363.1 coordinate 260,784,209, forward strand.
GATGAATGAGTTTATATATATATATATACACACACACACACACCTGGGCGTGGGCTTGGACTGCGGGTGTGTTGAAGCCATCAAGAAAGGAGGCGGTGGCAAGCAGCAAAGCCAACGGAATTATTGCAAAAGAAGCCAGAGTATTCAGGCGATACAGTGCTGAATGCATCTCTCTCTCTCTCTCTCTCTCTCTCTCTCTCTCTCTCTTGCTTTGGACTTTGGTTTTGGAATTTTGGGGCGAGACTAGAGAAAGAGAGGAGAAAAGGGGGATGAAATTTGTTTTTCTAGGAAAAATCATCGACGTGGTGGTATTGTTCTTATTGGTACAGCTCAGCAAAGTGTGGCGGGCCCCGGTTAGAAAACTTGGGCCGGACTACATGGGTTAAGATATTGGGCTGGACTCAAATATCTTTTACTATGAGCACTTTACAAAAATATATATTATTAAAGACTATGAGCATATTTTTTTTTTGGAGGAAAATGTGGAATAGTGTCACCCTGTTTCATTAATAAGTCATTAATAAACAACCCCGAAGTCCGGGAAAATACAAGTGCAGTGCAGGAAATAAAAACATAACCCCCAACATAACCCTGGGGGGTGGGTTACATCATCCTGCCTAAAGGCAGCCAAAAAAACTACAAAAAAGCAGGGCCTGATACAAAAAATGTGGAAGTGGAGCGAAAGTCCACTCATCAGTCTAGAGTAGGCCCGATCTCTATCTCCTCGTCATCATAGTCATCCACCTGGAACACCCTTGCAATCCTCCCTCTTGATCCTGAAGCAGCAGCTGTAACTCAAAAAGAAATTAGATGCATGATATGAGTAAGATTACTAGAAATAGAGTTACATGAAACACGGAAATAAAAATTGTTCCTATCTAGCCATAACACCCATGTGGTTGCCGCAATGGCAATAAACCATGCATCTTTCATATCGTGGCGGACTGATGCAAATCTGGGACCAACCCACAGCTCCTCATAGTCTCTTGGGTAGTCACTTGTTCCTAGCGCTCTCAGCACCTCAATCAGGATGGCCTTGCTTCTAGAGCAGTGAATGAACAGATGATTCAGACTTTTCGCGTGAACGTTGCAGAACCCGCAAGTGGTCGCTATGTGAGGCTGTCTCTTGGCTAGGTTCCCTCTTGTGAGAATGGCATTGTTGAGCACAAGCCAGAGGAAGACTCTAATTTTCAGAGGTGTTTTTGTCTTCCAAAGTACCGCTGCCCAGCTGGGCTTGCATCCTCGGTAGTGAATCCGGTGGTAAAGAGATCTAACCGAGAACCCTCCCTTGTTCTCGGGTCCCCAACGCATGTGATCTGAGCCTTGGGTACAAATCATCCCGGATTGGGCTATGTGCATTTGTAATTCATGCCGTTGCTGTAGCAAACCTGGAGAAAGAGTTCCTTGGAGCGGTGGTCTCCACGCCCCCCTTTTCCATGTTTCCGCCACCGAGATATTCGGTCGATTTGTTTTAGCAAACAGCTCTGGGAAGCCTTCCTTAAGAGAGTGAGGGCCGCACCATTTGTCCCACCAAAATCTTGTGGTACGACCATTTCCGATCACAGATGAAACTGCAGAGTTGAAAGGTCTGCTGGCTTTAGCGACTCCTTTCCAGAAACTGGAGACTTTGGACCCAACTCGAAAGCCTAGCCTTCTTGTCCCTTTCCCACGAAGGTAAGGTTGGATAAAGTCCTGCCATCCTTCCCCTCCGGGATGGAACACTTTCCACCACCACTTTCCCAGGAGAGCCAGATTCATATCTCTGAGGTCAATGATGCCTAGCCCTTCGTGCCTCTTTTTCATACATGCGATACTCCATTTAATAAGGTGGTAGCCTCCCTTATTTGAGTCTGCACCTTTCCAGAGGAATCTCTTCCTGATACGATCGATCCTTTGGATCACCCACTTAGGGAGTTCAAAAAAGGACATGTAGTAAATGGGCAGATTGGATAGCACAGAGTTGATGAGTACCACTCTGCCCCCAAGAGAGAGTGATTTGCCTTTCCATCCGGACAGCCTGTCCTCCACCCTAAATAGGCAACCAGTCAGCCTTAGTGAGCCTCCCTGGTCGGAGCGGAAGCCCTAGGTATTTGATTGGAAAATCTTCTATCGCGCAGTTGAGAATGGTGGCATGTTCCCAAATTTCAGCTTCTGAGAGTGAAATAGGAACTAGCGCGCTCTTGTGAAAATTAATTCTCAGGCCTGACCAGGCTTCAAAGCAGTAAAGGACCCCTTTGAAGCAAATTGTTTCCGCTCTAGTCCCATTGCCAAAGATGAGGGTGTCGTCAGCATATTGCAGGATCGTGCAACCCTGATTAGTATTGCTGCTGGCCACAGGAGATATCCATCCTTTTCTTTGACAGTTATCTAGCATTCTTCTGAGCACATCCGCTACAATAGTGAATAGTAGTGGGGACAGTGGATCCCCCTGCCAGAGTCCCTTCTTGCACAGGAATGAGGGACCAGGTCTCCCATTCACTGAAATTGCCGTTTTGCTAGAATGTAAACATTGTTTAATCCATCTAATCCATTTGTCCCCAAAACCTCTCCCCCTGAGAGCCTCTAGTAAACATTCCCAGTCCACAGAGTCATATGCTTTCTCAAAATCCAATTTGAGGAGGAAGTTCTTGGAATTGCTCTTGTGGCAGTGGTGGATAACTTGTTCAGCAGTAGCCACGCAGTCTAGGATACATCTGCCCTTAATGAATCCCGTCTGTGTTCTACTAATAAGGCTGTCCATGATGCCTCCCAAGCGGATGGCTAGGACCTTAGTGATGATCTTAGCCGAGCAGTTAATCAGGCTAATTGGCCTAAAATCCCCAACGCACTTAGAATCCTCCCGTTTGGGGATCAACACAACTTCTGCGAAGTTGAACATACCCAGTCTCAGGTTATTGTGATAAAATTCCATCATTACATCCATAAATTCTCCTTTAATTTCTTCCCAAAATACTTGGAAGAACAACATAGGAAAGCCATCTGGGCCAGGTGACTTGTCCGCTCCCATCTGGTCAATGGCCGTTTTGACTTCTGACTCCGTAAAAGGTTCCTCCAAGGAGGAAAAGTTTTGATCTGGAGCAATCTGATACTCCTGCCAGAAGTCTGCCCCCATTGGAATCCTAAAGTCATTCTTCTTGCCGAATAGACCCTTATAGAATGACTGGAAGGTAGAGGAAATCACTTTTTCATCCTGCGACGTTCCCGTAGAAGTCTGAATTGAGAGGATAAGATTGGATCTCCTTCTTGCACTAGCAACCCGATGAAAGTAGGCCGTATTCGCGTCTCCCTCTTTGAGCCACGAAATCCTGGACCTTTGTTGCCATTTGATCTCTTCAAGTCTATACAGATTGGCAATGTTATTGCGAAGCTCTAAGAGCCTGTTTCGCTCTTCCTGCGACAGGACTCTAGTTTCTTCCACCCTCTCAAGCTCATCAATACCTTCCAGATAGGACTCTTTATCCCGCCAGATGGCCGAGAATCTAGATCGATTCCATCTACCGAGCCTCTTTCTCAGTCTTCGGATTTTTCCACACCACCGAGACGCCGCGTCCCTGCCGGCCATTGGGAGTGCCCAGTTCTCCATAACCATATGATGGAATCCCTGAATTTCCAGCCATGCCTTCTCAAATCTGAATTTCCTAGGTTTGTGGGCTCCCCGATTCCCCATCTCGAGGAGGATCGGGGTGTGATCTGAAGTTGGTCTGGGGATCGTTCTGGCCGATGCGAGAGGAAATAAAGCTTCCCAATCCATAGAGACTAGGACCCTGTCCAACTTGGCCATCACCGGGTCCGCTTGCAAATTAGACCAAGTAAAAAGTTTGTCATTGATTGGGATATCAATCAGTTCAAGATCCGTGATAACTCTATTGAAAACTTCTCGGTGCCTATCGCTAGCGCCTCTCCCCTTGTGCTCAAAGGCAAATCTAGTGATGTTGAAGTCCCCACCCACAATCCAAGGTCCCGACCAGTGCTGGCGGATGTCGGCTAGTTCTTGCCAGAAGGCCTCTCTGTCTGTGGCCACGTTCGGCCCGTAGACAACAGTCACCGTCTGCATCCAATCATCTGAGCGTCTCTTAAGTCGGGCGGTCAAGGAGAACATACCGCAACGTACCTCTTCGCAGGAAAGAAGATCCGAATTAAACCCTAAAGCAATTCCCCCTGAGGCACCGACAGAGGGGCGAAGCAGCCATTCCTTGATTCTGTTACCACCAACTCTTTTGAGTTTGAGCCCGTGCCGGAGTTTGGTCTCTTGCAGCCCAACTATTTCTGCCTTGGAATTGTTAATGACATCCCGCACCATACCTCTCTTTCTCCTATCCCCCAATCCCCTAACATTCCAAAAAAGTGTATTCATTGGGGGGACTTGACCTGGGAGATCGTTGTGGAGGGTGTAGGGCCGGCTACATCCTCGAGACTGACAGTCGGTCCCGTACCAACTGTAAAAGCCTTATCTACAGATGTCCTAACCCTTTGAGTTTCCCAACCCCGAAGTTTATTGAGGAGTAAGGCAATACGCTCAGTGTCCCAAACTTCTAACCCACATGTGATAGCTAGAGCTAAAACATCAGAATCTGACATGTAATTTAAAATAGAGGCTAAAAAACTAGTCGTACCTCCCTTGTCGAGCTTAGCGGCCTTGGCTGCAGCGGCGACCTCCAGATAGTCATCCAAGGACTCCACATGAGCCTTCTTGGGGGATTGCCGAACCCTGAAACCCACCGCTCTTCGGGACTGTCCCGAGCTAATTCCCGGGGCTGAGTCTGGAATTGAGGACCGGACCAGCTCTAGCGAGATCTCCCTCTGAGTGTTAGCAATGAACTCCGTATCCTCTGATTCCTCCTCAGAGATAGAGAACTCTACATCGAGATTCAGCCGTTCCTCTGGATCCTCATCACTGTCTGTGAGAGTGGGCTCCTCATTAAGGATGTGAACTTTCACCACGGACCCCTCATTGGGCCCGTCGCTTGCAGATCCAATAATAATACTAGACTCGGCAATTGCGGTCCCCTCTTTGGGCCCGCTCTCAGTAATCGTGTGCTCCGATACGGACTCCTCATTGGGCCCGTTTTGAAAATAACATACTGACTGCACTTTAATAGGCGTGTTGGACCCCTCAATGGGCCCATGAACGCCTATAGTTCGAGCACTATTCTTCTCAAAATTTGAGTTATCCACCATATAAGCAGATGAGTCTCCACGGGGTAGCATACCCCCAGCTTCGATTCTCCCGCCCTCCACACCGTTATTCAAAGCGGTGAGCTTACCGCTCCGAACACGTGTCAAAACATGATTGGTGAGTCCATCGGTGGGTGTTTCCAACGCTGGGTGTACAGGGCGTCTTGTGATGTTTGGGTTGCCCACTGCAACACGCGGCAGCTCCATACAGAGCGGTGACTCTGTGGACAGACACACGGAACGAGGCGCTTCAAGTGCGACCTTATCTCTACCCTTACTGCAAATGGGAATTTCTTCTTCTATGCCTTCTTCTTGCTCATCGTCCCTTATACCGCACTCAGCTCTCCTCAAAAGTGAGATCTTTTTGCCTACCCCTTCGTCACCAGTGCTCTTCTCGCTCTGAGCAAGCCCACCTACCCTCGTCGTTTTCCCCAATATGGCTTCTGCTTCTTTCCCTAGCTCAACAGCTGCCTCTAGACCCCCTTGCTCCTCAGAAACCCCAGTAGCTTTTTCAGATGGGAACCATCTTTTGGTTACCCACTCTTTGGTAGAAAGAGGGCGCTCGCTTGTCTTCTTTCCCGAAGTGGCCAAATCCACCACCAACCCCTCTCTGGGCGTTTGCATGCAGCGACCAAAAGCAGCTTTGCCATTATTGGGTGGAACCAACTCCACTCCACCCCTCTGAGCCACCACAGACCCCTTCTCCGAGGTTAGCAGAGTTTGACCCACAAAATGTGCCGCTCTTTTGTCACTACTCGCGCTCTCGGTCTCTGTGCTTTCCAAATCAAGGGGGGTAAACTGGTTCACCGTTGGATCTCGCGAGTTGAGGGCTCTTGGTAGCTTTTGACCGTTAGATCGAACGGGGCGAACCTTGCCTCTACCAGTCTTGCTCGGAGAAGCCAGCGACCCTGCCGCTTGTGCCGCCCTGATGATCTCCCTATGCGCTCTCTCTATTTCGTGAGCCCTGTCGATGGTAGTCTCCTTGCTCGGCGAAACCACCTGGCTGTAGGACTTGGAGTCTCTCAGGGCTAAGGGGGTGGGGTTGAGTTTGGTTGCCAGCATACCCTTTGGATCTTCGACCTTCTTGTCCAAGACGAACCTGATGAGATAGGCTTCGTCGAATGAATAGACCTTGGCGAACCGCGGCATCAGAGTGATATCGCTGCATCTGATAAGCAATCTAGTCGACACCAACTCTGATCGCCGCACCGTTCTCTCGTCGATATCCACCACCGAGCCAAAGTCCGCTACAATTTCTTGGAGGGCCTCTTTCTTCCAAAAATGTAGAGGCACGTTGTGGATCCAAATCCAGTACTTCTCCCCTTGAGGGAGCTCAGCTCCAAACGTCGGAGACCACACCGTGAATTCGAGCTCAAAGTGACCAAACTCCACCGTCCCCATTCTGATCACTTCCGTCACTTTCTCTGGTGTTGGAAATGAAATGAGGAACTGCAAATGGCAAAGTTTTTTAGCGACCCAGTCACCGTGGGCTCTCATGGGCCACCTCTCCGTGAGTGACTGGACCACATGGTTCTCCGACGGCCTCCCTTTCTTAACTCTAGCAATGGCGCACCATTGCCTCAGCCAATTCTCTTCGTTCTTAATGATGTCCAGGCATGACGCCAGACGGATCACCGAAGGGTGTTCCGGCAATCTACCCCTGCTCACTGACCGTTCCACCTCGCTGTTAGTTACAACTACATTGGTACAAACGTAAGACAGGTGACCCCACTTCATGCACTTGATACATCGAACTTCCTTTGTACATTCGGACTTGAAGTGGCCAAGATCCCCACAGTTAAAGCACGGCACTGGCCTGTGCTTCCCCTTCCTCTGTTTCTTTGATAGATCGGAATCTTGGTAAGCAAACCTCCCCTGCCTCTTGTTATGTCTTTTACTCCCCTTGATCCACTGCCCCTCTCCATCCTCCTCACCGGCATTCAAGTCCCCCTTCATCTCGGCAAGCGTGGGCTCTACGTAGTCTCGCTCGGTGAGTGAATTGGATGACTTGTGCGTCGGAGGTGGCAGGACAGAGAGCTGATTGGTGGTGAGATCGAGACTAGGATGATGGAGGGGTTGAGCGGAAGAGTTTGGGTTGTGGTGAGAGTTGTTGGAACTTGGATTGGTTCTGGTGCTAGGAGGTTGGATGCGAGTATTCTTGGAGTCAGGATTGGTTTGTATGTCCTTGGGGCTGGTAGGACGACGGTGGGGGTCAGATGTGGAATAGTAGGCGGATGGTTGAAGGTGTTGATTGTGTGTTGTGGTGATGTGCTTGTTGTATGGTGTGGGAAGGTCTTGCTTCCTCTGTGCAACCTCCCTGCCCTGAAACCGGAGATGGTTCTCATAGTGAGATCGGGGGCTCACCGAGGGAGGAGTTCTCTTACGCCTCAGGTGGCTAGTAGGAGGACCCCCTCGTTGGGCCCTCCTCTCAACGTGATCATACCTCCGATGAGAAGCCTGGCCCCTGTTAGTCTCCCCAAACGAGCGATGATGAGCAGTTTTGTACCCCTCATGACGCGGAGGTGCACGTAAGTGCGCATGCGTTGGGGACCGGCTACGGCTGAGCTCAAGGGTCTCTCCCTTCTCAGGGACCGAGATCGTAGAGGGAGATGTCATAGGGGCAGGCACAAGAGCCAACATGGTTGCAGAGAGAGAGGTAGAAGGTAGCACAGAGAGAGCAGCCGAGACCCTAACTGACTCAGGCTCCGGCTGGCTGGCGACTGATGGTGGCGGAGAGGGTGGGTGGCGGACCCTTTCATTGGGCCCGCACCCACTCAGCTCAAGCAAAGATAGCATGGCGCACAGGTTGGAAGGGGAAACAGCAAACGTTCTTAGAGAAGAAGGAGGGGATGGTTGTAGGACAGTTGGTGCGGTTAGGTTGAGAGGAACAGAAAAGGGTCAACAGAACTAATGGTCGGTGGTGAGCGGGGAGGAGGGGGACGTAGGTGGGGGGGAAGGGAGGCTAGGTAGGGGTTTGGAAGGAGTAGGTAGGAGCTCCATCACCGATTATGGCTGCTGAGGAAGGACATTTTGTTGGAGGAGTAGGTAGGAGCTCCATCACCGATTATGTTGTGTTATGTTGTTCATGAAGAGATGTGCACTAGCTAATATAAATTGTATACACTATGAGCATGTTAATTCATAGTTCTTAAGTATTAATAGACCTTTACCTCACCACTAGCACTATCACATTTATCCGATATCTGGAACCATCCAGACCCGACCTGGATTCGGTATTGGACTGGAACCGACCCGATCTATACGAGTCCAGGTCCGGGTCCTAAAATAAGACTCGATGTACTTCTGGGTCCGGATCCGGGTTCGGATCCGGGTCCGGGTCTGTTCAAAATAGAACCGACCCGGACCTGGATCCGGATCCGTTTAAAAATACCTCAAAAATATGGAATTTGAATAATAGCGTTATAGGGATTTACATATAAATAGTAATTGTTGAATATAGATGTGTAAATATAATATTTATTCATGTACTTAAGTGCAAAAATTGTTGGAACGTAGAATAACGGATGCAAAATACTTACGTGCAAATATTTATTTCCGCTACCGGATCCGACGGGTATATTTTTTTAACTAGGACCTGGACCCGGACCTGATTCTTGCAAGTCCGGGTCCGGATCTAATTTTTAGACCCGTGAGGTATCGGGTTCGGATCCGGCTAGTGAAGGACCCGACCCGATAGGACCCCATACCAGATCTACCACCACACACACACCTACGCCTTATTTCGAAGCCCAAGAAGAAGAAGAAGAAGAATTTGAATATCCAACTTTAGCCAAAATAAACAAATAAATAAATATAATCTTTCGACAACATAAGCCCGCTTATAACTTATATGTTTTACCTAGGCAGAGCCAGACCAGTGTAATTCATGATAAAATTACATTTGGATGTTCATGAATACGAAAACCAAGAGATAAATGTAAAATATAAATGAGGAGAGACCAGCAAACATAGGGTTTATATATATATATATATATATATATATAGGTAAAAGGTGGAATACCTGTTTCATTAATAAGAAATTAATAAAACAACCCTGGTGAACCGGAGGAGAAACAAAAGTACAGAGCGGGAAATAAAAACAGTGCTGGAAATAAAACATAAACCCCCAACAAAATTCTGGGGGGTGGGTCTAATCCTCCATACATCAAAACAATCAAAAGTACAGTAGGCCAAAAACAAACTATCAAAGACTGCAGCTATTGAGACTTTGATGAATATGGATGGCGCCGCCCCTCAGGCCAGTGTCGGCCCAAACTCTACCTCCTCATCATCAAAATCCTCCACCTGGAAGACTCTGGCAATCCTCCCTCTCGCTCCTGTGGCGGCAGCTGTAGCCCAAAAGGAAATAAGATGCATGATATGAGTAAGGTTACCAGAAATACTATTACATGAAGCACGAAAATAAAAGTTGTTTATGTCTAGCCATAACACCCATGTAGTTGCCGCAATGGCAATGTACCACACATCCTTCATTTCGTGGCGAATCGAGGCAAATTTGGGGTCGATCCACAAATCCTCATATTCGTTGGGGTAGTCACTTGTACCTAGGGCTCTTAAAACCTCTACCATAGTCGCCTTACTCCTTGGGCAGTGAATAAAAAAATGATTCAAAGTCTCCGTATGCATGTTATAGAACCCGCAGTCAGTCCCAATCTGGGGTTGTCTTTTGGCCAGGTTCTCTCTCGTGAGGATTGCATTATTGAGCACTAGCCAGAGGAAGACTCTGACTTTCAGTGGTGTTTTCGCCTTTCATAGCACCTGTGCCCAGCTGGGTCTGCATCCTCGGAAGTGAATTCGATGGTACAGGGATCTGACCGTGAAAGCTCCTTTGGTCTCTAATCCCCATCACATCTGGTCTGGTGCTTGGGCGTACATCGTTCCGGTTCGTGTGGTGTGTGTTTGCAATTCGAGCAATTGCTGATGTAATCCTCGGGTAAGAGCTCCTCGGAATGACGGCCTCTAATTTCCCCTCTTCCAAGTCTCTGCTATAGAGATATTGGGTTGGTTCGTTTTGGCAAACAGCTCTGGGAAAGTTTCCTTCAGTGTATGAGCACCACACCACTTATCCCACCAAAATCTGGTGGACCGTCCATTACCGATGGTCGACGTAACTGCTGAATTGAACGGTCCTCTTGCTTTGGTAATTCCTTTCCAAAATCGGGAGACCTTAGCCCCTACTCGAAAGCTTAGACTTCTCGTACCTTTTCCCCGTAGGTATGGTTGAATGAAATCTTGCCATCCTTTCCCACCGTGGTGGAAAACCTTCCACCATCATTTCCCTAAAAGGGCAAGGTTCATATCTCTAAGGTCGATGATGCCTAGTCCTCCATGCTTCTTCTTCATGCAAGCAATACTCCATTTGATCAGGTGGTAGCCTCCCCTATTCGAATCAGCCCCTTTCAAAAGAAATCTTTTTCGGATTCGATCAATCCTTTGGATAACCCACTTTGGAAGCTCAAAAAAGGACATGTAGTAAATGGGCAGATTAGACAAAACTGAGTTAATGAGTATCACCCTGCCTCCTAGTGACAGCAATTTTTCTTTCCAACCAGACAGTTTGTCCTCCACCCTATCTATTATCGGCAGCCAGTCCGACTTCGAGAGTTTCCCTGGTCTGAGTGGGAGCCCTAAATATTTGATTGGGGACTCATTCGTTATACAGTTTAGTATAGTTGCATGTTCCCGAGCTTCTTCATCAGAGAGAGTAATGGGAATCAGTGCACTCTTGTGGAAATTTATCCTTAGACCTGACCAGGCTTCAAAACAGTAGAGGGCCCCTTTAAAGTAGACTGTTTCTGATCTGGTCCCATTCCCAAACAGTAGGGTGTCATCAGCATATTGGAGAATCGTGCACCCTTGATTGGAGGAGCTGCTGGCCACGGGCGTAATCCAACCTTTTCTCCGACAATTTTCTAGCATTCTCCTTAGCACATCTGCTACAATAGTGAATAGAAGTGGGGATAACGGATCCCCTTGCCGGAGTCCCTTCTTGCAAGGAAACGACGGACCTGGCCGTCCATTCACCGAAATTATCATTTTACTAGTCTGTAAACATTGTTTGATCCATCTTACCCATTTGTCCCCAAATCATCTCCCTCTGAGAGCTTACAGAACACACTCCCAGTCGACGAAGTCGTATACTTTCTCAAAATTCAATTTTAGAAGGAAGTTCTTAGAATTGCTCGTATGGCAGTGGTGGATAACTTGTTCAGTAGTGGCCACACAATCCAGGATACATCTGCCCTTGATGAAGCCCGTCTGGATTTTACTGATTATATTATTCATTATACTCCCCAGGCGGATGGCCAGGACCTTTGTGATGATCTTCACCGAGAAATTAATGAGGCTAATCGGTCTGAAATCCCCCATGCCCTTAGACTCCTCCCGTTTGGGTATCAGGACAACTTCCGCAAAATTGAACATGCCCAATATGGGTTGTTATGGAAAAATTCCTCCATCAGTGCCATGATGTCCCCTTTAATTTCTTCCCAGAACACTTGGAAGAACATCATTGGAAAGCCGTCTGGCCCAGGTGACTTGTCTGCTCCCATTTGGTTGATAGCCTTTTTCTCTTCCATTTCCGAGAAAGGTTCCTCCAAATTGGAGAAAGTTTTCACAGAATCATTCTGGTATGCCTGCCAGTAATCCTCCCTCAAAGGGATCCTGAAATCATTCTTCCTTCCAAAGAGGCCCTTGTAGTAATTTTGAAAGGTTGTGCAAATCACATTTTCATCTTGCGATGTTCTCGTCTCTGACTGTATTGATAGGATGAGATTGGATCTACGTCTTGCGCTTGCCACTCTGTGGAAGTAGACCGTATTCGCGTCTCCCTCTTTGAGCTACGAAATCCTTGACCATTGTTGCCATTTGATCTCTTCCAACTTATAAAGATTGGCGACATTTCCCCGGAACTCTAATAGTCTGTTTCTTTCTTCTTGTGACAAGACTCTCGTCTCTTCCACCCTTTCTAGCTCATCGATTCCTTCCAAAAAGGAATCTTTTGTACGCCAGATGGTCGAGAACCTAGATCGATTCCATCTGCGCAGCTGCTTTCTCAATCTGCAGATTTTTTCACACCATCGGGATGCAGCGTCCCTGCCAGCAGTTGGGAGCGCCTAATTTTCCATCACCATGTGATGAAACCCCTGAATTTCAAGCCAGGCCTTTTCAAATCTGAATTTTCGTGGCCTTTGCGCTCCACGTACCCCCACATCGAGCAGGATCGGGGTATGGTCTGACGTGGGTCTAGGAATCGACCTAGCTGTAGCTAACGGAAATTTAGCTTCCCTTCCATTGATACTAGTATCCTATCTAACTTCGCCATAACCGGAGCCGTTTGCATATTAGACCATGTGAATAGTCTGTCATTAATAGGGATATTGATCAGCTCTAGCTCCGTAATCACCCTATTGAACTCCTCTCTGTGTCTGTCGCTGGAGCCTCTTCCCTTGTGCTCGAAAGCAAATCTAGTGATGATGAAATTCCCCCAACAATCCAAGTTCCAGACCAACGATGTCGGATATTGACAAGCTCTTGCCAAAAGGCATCTCGATCTGTAGCCACATTCGGTCCGTAAACGACAGTCACCGTCTGCACCCAATCATCGGACTGTCGTTTCAGTTGGGTAGTCAGGGAGAACGTTCCACTGTATACCTCAGTGCAGGATAGAATATCCGAGTTGAACCCAATAGCGATCCCTCCTGAGGCTCCTGCTGATGGGCGTAACACCCATTCCTTAATTCTGTGACCCCCTATTCTATTGAGTTTGAGCCCATGTTGAAGTTTGGTCTCCTGTAGCCTTACCACTTCTGCCTTGGAATTGCTAATAACGTCCCTAACAATATCTCTCTTTTTCCTATCCCCCAGCCCCCTGACATTCCAGAATAGTGTATTCATTGGGGGACTGTGTCAGGAGTGATCGTTGGTGTGGGTGTGGGGCCGACTTCATCCTCGGGGATGTCAGTCGACCCAGCACTATCTCCTAGAACATTCTCATAACAAGTCTTAACTCTTTCAGTTTCCTAACCTCTAATTTTATTGAGTAGTAAAGCATTACGCTCTGTGTCACATACCTCTAACCCACATGTTTTAGCTAGGAGAAAAACTTCAAAATCTGACATGAAATTTAATATAGTTGCTAAAAAACTTGTTGTACCTCCGTTGTCGAATTTAGCAGCTTTGGCTGCCGCTGCTACCTCGAGATAGTCATCCAAGGACTCCACATGAGCCCTCTTGGGCGATCACTGAACTCTGAACCCAACCGTCCTGCGCGACTCTCTAGTACTATCTCCAGGTGCTGATTCTGGAAGTGTGGCCAAGACCATCTCAAGCGAAATCTCCCTCTGAGTGTTGGCGATGAACTCCAGATCCTCTGACTCCTCATCTGTGAATGTGAATTCTTCGTCTAGATTTAGCCGCCCTTCCAGGTCCTCATCACTATCTGTATGTTGAATTTTCGGTTGTGGAGTAGGCTCTCTCATTGCGGACTCCTCATTGAGCCTACATATTGGCGCTTCAATAGTAATAGTGGTGCTTTCCGTTGCGGTCCCCTCAGTGGGCCCGTTACCCTGTCTGACATTGTGTCTGAATGTTTGACATTGTAGAGATACTAGTCCCAGAGACACTAAAATGCGTTTTGAACCCCTCTTTGGGCCCATTAACGCTTATATATTGCTCACACACTGGCCCATAATTTTTACTCTCATGTGAGGGATAGCTTAACTCCCTTCTGCGAACCAACGTACCAGCTCCTCTCGAAAGAAGAGCCCACCGCTTAACTTCTGAGTGCGGTATTCTCACCGTTGTTGCCAGCTGGCGTTGATGGGTTGGATGGGATATCGGTGGAGACAGAGGGCGTGGGTATCGAAGTCTGTGGCGTTAATAACGAAGGGGTGATTTTTCTTTCTTCCTCACTTCCTTCTCCGTTATCTTCTTTACTCCATTTGCCATTCCTTAAAAAAGTAACTTTGCTACCCACTCCTCAGCGTCAATCTTGCTCATCGCAGAGCTCTTTTCTCTATGGTTGAGCAGATCCTCGCTCGTCGCTTTCTCCAGAATGGCCTCTGCCTCTTGTCCCCCCTGCTCCAAAGAAGCTCCTTTTTCCTTATCTGGTGAAAACCATCTCTTGGTTACCCACTCTTTGGTCGAAAGAGTTCTTTCGGTTGTCTTCTTCCCCATATTGGTGTTTTCCTTCACCAACCCCAGTCTCGAAGCCTGCATGTTGAAAATTGGAGTTTTGCCATTTTTAGGGTCTGCCAGCCCTGTTCCTCCCCACTGAGCCACAGCGCGCTCCTCCTCTGTCGCATGCAGGGCTTGACCACCATTTTGGGCAAAACTTTTGACTCCTTTTGTGTGGTTGGTCTCTGTCCCTTCCAAATTAGGGAGGTTGAGCCGGTCCTCCGTTCGATCTGATGAATTGGAGGTTCTTGAGAACTTTTGACCGTTGGATCTGACGGAGAGACCCCTGCCTCGACCAAATTTGTTCGGAGAGACGTTGTATGGCCCGAACCCTTCCGCCGGTGAACCATGGCACTGCTCCTGCCCCATTGCCGCCTTGATGATCTCCCTGTGAGCCCTTTCCACTTCGTGGGAACCATCGATAGTCAAATCCTTTGCTGGCGATACCACTTGCCGGTAGGACCTGTTGTCTCTGTAGGCTGATGCAGGTGAGGGGGAGGTGATAGCTGCCTATTTGTTTTGTGCTTCTTCTTTCTTCTCTAGCACGAATCTGATGAGATAAGATTCCTCGAATGAAAACACCTTGGCAAAGCGCGGCATCAAAGAGATATCTGTGCTTCAGATGAGCATTCTCGCCGAGACAATCTCTGACCTTCGCACCGTCTTCTCATCAATCTCTACCATCGTCCCGAATTCCGCTACTATCTCTTGAAGAGCTTCTTTCTTCCAGAAGTGTAGGGGGACGTTGTGGATCCAAATCCAGTATTTTTCTCCCTGTGGGAGCTCCGCTCCAAACATGGGTGTCCAAGCGCTGAATTCAAGTTCGAAATGTCCAAAGTCGACATTCCCCAACCTGACAACTTCTGTGACCTTCTCCAGCGAAGGGAATGAGACTAGGAATTGCAAATGGCACAGCTTCTTGGCGACCTAATCTCCCTGAGCTCTCATAGGCCATTTTTCAGTAAGCGCTTGCATCACATGGACCTCCGAAGGCCTCCCTGTTTTGACTTTGGCAATGGCACACCATTGCCGCAGCCACCGTTCTTCACTTTTGATAGTTTCCAGGCTCTTTGCCAATTGAATCACCGTGGGATTGTCTGAGGACCTCCCCCGGCTCACTGGATGCTCTTCGTCATTGTGAGTCTCCACCACATTGGTGCATACATAGGAGAGATGCCTTCACTTCATGCATTTGAGGCAACGAACCTCTTTGGTGCATTCACTCCTATAGTGGCCATGATCCCCTGCAGTTGAAACACGGCGCCGGCTTGCGCTTGCCCTTCCTCTGCTTCTTATTGTGTAGGGACTGATCGGCTTGAAGGTTAGTGCCACTAACCTGACTCTTGTTTTTCTTCCCCCTAACCTGAACCCACTGTCCTCGCCGGAGATCCCTTCTACCGTAATCCTGTCTAGTGCAGCCCCTTCATGGGTTCGTTCGGCGTGAGATTTAGGTGTATGGTTCTCCAGCGGTGTTGGAGTAGCGAGAAGATAGGTGGTGGGATTGGGGGGGGGGGGTGGTCGGAGCTGATTGTAGAGATTCATGGATCTCCCAGTGTTTGCGGTAGTGATGGGGAGGGTCAGAACCCCTGGGGAGTTCATGAGACGGTTCAAGAGGGCCTTGTAGAGTGGACTGTTGAGGTTGATGATGTGGTTGATACCAAGGTTTGGTGTTGGTGTTGGAAGGATGTTGGTGTTGCCTGCGTGCAACATTCGATTGGCAAAGAGACTGCAAAAGTTGGGATTTTTGGTTTAAGAAGAAGAAGAATGCTAAAGAATGAGAGGTACGTTTGGATTTTAAGATTATGTGGTCAGTTGACATTGTGAGTAGAAGATCACAATATTTAGAGCATCTGTAGTCGTTTGCTAAATATGCATAATATGCATATTTGGCTCAAAACGGCGCTGCACTCGTTAGCCAAATATGCATATTATGCATATTTGGTTACAGTAGATTGCCAAATATGAGAGCGGATATGAGATTTGTTCATATTTGAGAGACGGCACTTCAAGTGCCGTCCCAACAAAAAAAATTAATATTTTTTTGTCGGACGGCACTTCAAGTGTGAAGTGCCGTCGCTTGAATTGTTTTTTTTTTTTCAATTAAAAAAACCCCAAATCCCTCGGACGGCACTTCATGTGCCGTCCCTTGCCTTCCCAAATCCCTCAGACGGCACTTCATGTGCCATCCGAAAATTTTTGCAATTTTATAATTTTTTTTGCAATTTTTGAAATGTTTGTGCAATTATATATTTTTTTGCAATTTCTGAAATGTTTTGTAATTTTTTGCAATTTTTTGTAATTTTTTCGTAATTTCTGAAACGTTTTTGTAATTTTTTATTTGCATTTCGATGACGAATTTTTATTCTTCCGACGGCACTTCGAGTGCCGGCACTCCAATTATTTTATTTAAAATTTTTTAATTTCTCCGACGGCACATGAAGTGCCGTCGCTTATTATTTTATTATAAAAAACTAAAAAAATAACTTTTGACGACTGCAACAAAACTTCGATTGCTATTTCCATTTATGCATATATGCATATTTTATTCCCCGACGATTACAGATGCTCTTACACTTGGTTTAGTTAAAAAGAAACATTTCATGTTCTTTAGAACTTTGGATGAAGGAGAATTACAAAAAAAAAAACTTATAAATGTGTCTCATGTTGTGACGGCCTAATGTGGAAGTCATGATCTCGAGAAGATAATTGCATCACATGATTTCTCACAGACAAATTTGCAAATGAGTGTACTTTCTATCTCTAGTCCGGTGGTTACGAATCTTGCACTTCACAAAACACCAACAATATGTAGCTATTAAAGAGTCGAGTCAGGAAAATCCCAACTGATTTTTCTGCAAATTGTCCCATAAAAATTCCGAAGCTTTTTGCTAATTACACTACAAAATGCTCGGAGGTGATCCTTTTTGTTCATTTCAACTAAAGTAAACCTTGTAATAGTAATTTGTCCCAAACTTTAGGAGATTATAGTATTGACTGTCTGGAATAATTTTGGGTGGCATCTGAATCCCACTCATGCTTAGCAAATATTAAAACTCAATCACACTCAGCTTCCTGGATTGGATCTCCAAAAGATTAGTGAATCTTGTAGGATCTTCTACTAGGTTGTAGTGTTGAATCCCAAGTGGATTCTACGAAACATTATTGATTGAATCCTACCCATCATTACCACTTGTAATTATTCTATGATGAAGAAAATTATTGTTGCTAATTCCCTTCTTATTGGATGGATGCAGTTGATCTCTATCCTGTGTTTGAGTCTGAGCAGATAATGAGATGGAATGACTGTGACTTCTACAGTGCATCTCTTTGCTTTTAATAATTTATGCTGTACCTTGATAACTCATTCTTGCACCCTAGTGTTTAGAATAAAGGTAAGATAGCTTAGTACGGGGCTTAGAGTGGTAATATTTTTATTTCTTGAAATGAACAAGTGACCCACTTACCAATCTAGTCTACATCAATTTGTCTAAGGTTTTCCACACTTTGAGCTGGGCATTGTACAACAACAACAACAACATTTCTTGAAATGAACAAGTGACCCACTTACCAATCTAGTCTACATCAATTTGTCTAAGGTTTTCCACACTTTGAGCTGGGCATTGTACAACAACAACAACAACAACAACAACAACAACAACTACTTGAAATTGAGGGAGTACTAATTAAAGAGTATTATTATAATTTTGGGAAACATTTAACTATGAGTATTTTGGTATTGCTTAGTCATGTTTAATGGTTCTAAATATGAATAAAGTTGAAATGAGGATGTTGAGATTTTTTATTATTGCTTAGTCATGTTTAATGGGTCTAAATATGAATAAAGTTGAAATGAGGATGTTGAGATTTTTTATTTTATTTCAGAAAGTTTTTCGATGAAAGATGAGAGCTCCGTTAAAATGATTTGGATGCGTGCAAAGAACGTAGACACAAAGGGCGTACACCGCATTAACCAGGCGAAAGGCAAACAAAACTTAGATTGCCTTAAACTTAGAAATTATACGAGTGAAATTGTACGATCCTATTCCTCGATCAACTATGCCTTTTTTATTTGCATAGTGAGTTTAAATCTCCCAGCACATCCTAGAAAATCTAGGTAGGTTCGGTGGTTGATCTTTAAGGGTCTTATGTATCCCGTTGCAAGCCTTATCCTCTATTAAGAGAAATTTTTTCTTTTTTCGCATCTAAAGTCTTCAACAACAAATAACTTTGATTTGTCATATAAAGATTTATATTCCTTGTTTGATTTATGTCATGCATACTAGGTTCGATGTGAAGAGAAACAGATGAAACGAGATCATGTTCAAAGCGAAGGTGGAGACAGAGGAGCTTGTTGGGGTTTGTGGATCCAGTTACACGATAATGGGGTTAAAGAAGACAGACGAGAAGAAAATTTGAAGTGGGTGCAAACAGGTCAAGAGCAATCTGAAGCTACAGGCAGAGTTGCAGTCGACCGCAATCCCGACCGACTATGTACAGGTAGTGAATGGTCGACCGCGCATTCGAACATTTTGCTCTCTGTTGCAACCCTGTATACTTGAAGAAATAACCGGTTGACCACGCAGTTGCCCAACCCACTCTCTGTTATATCATGTACAGTCGAAGGCATGGACCGGTAAACCGTCCATGAGTTGCGGTCGACCGTCGCAGTGCTGATTGATGAGCGCATGGGATTAGAAGTTGTGAAAACCTATATATATTGTATTATGTACAGTTTTAGGGTAATGTGAAAAGGAAAGAAACATCTATCAGCCAAGAGAGAGAGAGAGAGAGAGGAAGATAGTGAGAAACCCTACACCTTGGTGGTGAGTTCTTGAGAGATTTGTAAACTTGTTCTTCATGTTTCTAGTGGATAGCCGGAGTGCCTCTGCGCGGGGAAGTAGCCATTGCATTGGGTGAACCTCGAAAAATCTCGTGTTTTCTTGTGTGTTGGTTGTTCTTTGTTCTCTTGCATTTGATTTTATTGTTCTTGCATCTCTTTGGTGAGTTATTCCGCAGTTAAAACTCAACAAAGTGGTATCTGAGCACCAGGCCGGTAACGTTGATTGAGATGTGGGATAAGAGTAGAGTCAAGGAGTTCGATGGAATAGATTTCACAATGTGAAAGATCCAAATGATTGCGTATCTTCGACAGAAGAATCTAGATGATCCATTTTTTGGTTTGAAGCCAGAAGGTGCGAAGGACGATCCAGTTGCATTAGCAGCTTGGAATAGATTGGATCAGAAAGCACTTGGACATATTCAGTTGTTGCTGAGTAGGAAGTTACTATTTCACATTGAGAAGACAAACACCGCGATGAATGCAATGGAGATCTTGACAGATATATTTGAGAAACCGAATGCAGCAAACCAGATCCTACACCTAATGTAACACCCCGAATTCCAAAATACAACTGAATTCGAAGTTCCAAAGGATCTTTACACTTCTTTCGTACAATTTTACAAGAAAATAAAAATATTTCATATATCAGAGTTACATTACACATTTACATTATCACAGCGGAAGCAATTTTTACAACAAATTACATGAAACAACATTTAAATCAATTTTGAGCAGCATGTATACTTCAACTGTCAAGCATCTTTACCTTGTATGTAAAACTGTGGGCGCGTCAGTTCATTCACTGACGAAATATTATACACGGTCATCCTCTCTATGCCGGAAACAGTATAACGATTCTCAATACTTAGCAAATCACAAACTTGTTCACAAACAAAACTAAAGGGACTATCCTATTGATATCGTGTCGTGCTGTGCACTTAGTCCTTAATGCAGTTGTTATGTTATATGACACCGATGCGCACTTGTTCGGATTCTATGCTGTTGATTCTTGATTTTGATGACCACAACACACTGCAACATGTGTCTATGTTATACAGCTAACATTGCAGGTTGCACATACAAAAAATTATTTTAGCTGAACAAATGAACAAGCTCAAAGGCTACAGACAAAGACTTCACTCAAGACAAGACTCAAGACAAGACTCAAAACAAGACTCAAGACTCAAATCAAGACTCAAGACCTCAAGCTCAAATGTGTCAAGTTATTATGTCTTGTAAAAAATTGTATTTTACTTTTGTTGAGTCTTAGTCTGATTGTAAAGTCTTGTCACACACACATACACTCACAAAATTCATAATGTGTGTTTTTCAAAAACCCCAAAAGAGTCAAAACAGTTTGAAGTAATTTAACTGTTGAGTACCAGTCGACTGATACTTCTGGCAGTCGACTGATAGTACAAAACTGTTTTAAATTTATTCAAACTCTGACCAGTCGACTCTTATGGCAACCCAGTCGACTGTTCGAGTGCTTTTGACCGTTTTCTGTTTTCAAAATCAATTTTTCAAAATCAAAAGCTAAAGATCCATTGGTTGACAGTTGGAATAACCGTCCCCCAATATCCAGGAGATCAAACTCTATTTATAGAGTTCAGATCTCACTAAAAAGATCTTACAACAACAACTATTACAACAACTCTTTGAGATCCGAGCACTTCTTGAGAAAATTCTAAGTAAAAAATTTGAGAAAAAGCTTTCAAGTTCAAATCCTTTGGTTCTCTACACTCAGTCCAGTATAGCAACGATTTCGCTCTGGACTGGGTATAGAAGTCGACCTTGTTTTTAGCCACGTGCAACAACACAATACACCAACAAGGCTATAGGTTGACTGTAAAGTTTTTCTTGTTCCTTTTGCTCTTGGTTGGAGAGTGGTTTTTGACTCTAGGTTGTAGAGTCGGTTTGTTTCACTCTTGGTAGTAGAGTGGGTCTGCTTTCTCTGGTTGAGAGAAAGGACTACGGGTTAGACAAGATTGTTGTCTTAATGCCGTAGGGTATTCTTGTAAACTTTTTTAAGAATAGTGGAAATCTCAAGTGGGTTGCTTGGGGACTGGACGTAGGTCGGGAGGACTGAACCAGGATATATCTTGTGTACTCTGTGATTGGTTGTCTTAATTTCGCACTTACTATTTGTTTACTTTTAGTTCTGTGAAACTTGTCTGGACAGTCGACTCTTTGCACTATCAGTCGACTGATCAGGCTCGTATTAGTTGTACTGTCTTTGTGTCTTCAGTCGCCTGCCTTATCTATAAGTCGACTGCACCGAGTTATTGTATTTACTTTTATTTGATCATTTCAGTCGACTGGTTCACAACCAAGTCGACTGCACCGAGAAAATTTCCGCAGTTTTTTATTAACACTATTCACCCCCCCTCTAGTGTTTGTTGTCTCGCCTACAGGATCCAACACTTGATACTAATGACCCTCCTACATGTTTTTGGTGCAATAAAATAGGTCACATGAAGAAGGAGTGTCCCCTTGAAAATGCAAAGAACAAGGGAAAATCATCCAACTTCAAAAAGGACAAATATTCAAAGAACAAATTTGCCAAGAACAAGAAGGCCTATTAAGCTACATGGGATGATAGTGATTCATCTTCCGAAGAAGAAACGGATGAAAACAACGAAGTGGCAAATATGTGTTTCATGGCTGCACAAGAACATGTAAGTAATGACTATGATTCAGAAGATCTTCTTGATGCTTTTAATGAAATATTCCAAGAGTTAAAAAAAGAAAAGATTAGAGTTAAGAATCTAGAGAAAGTTAATCAAACACTTTCTCAAGAAAATCTTAACCTTGATAAGGAAGTGAAATCTTTAAATTCTCGCATTGCAAATTTAGATACTGATCTTGAAACGCTCAAAAAGAGTTATGAAGAGATATCAAAGAACGTATCTAAGTTTAACAAAGGCAAAGAGAATTTAAATGATGTCCTTCATCATCAAGTAAAATCTAGTCAAAAATATGGACTTGGTTTTAAAAATTCTTCTGTAAAAGAATCTCCTGCTAAAAACACTAGTAGAAATAAATCAGCATCTATTTCTAGTGTTACACACAAGTTATATGAATTTTTTGAAAAGCCTAAGGTTGTTAATACTAGTGATAAAAACAAATCTACTGTTCGGTTAAGTCGACTGAACCAATCTACCAGTCGTCTGTCCAGAGGAATTGAATCTCATTCAACGAGATCAAAATCTCATATAAGTTGACCTAGTGTACCATCAAGTCGACTGACTCAGACTAGCAGTCAACTGAAGGACATTGTTAAGTCGACTGGACAGAACAAGGTTATATGGGTTCCAGTCAGCTTAAATAAGAATGATAGAATTGCTTATATTAACTCATATGTTTTAACTGTGTGTAATTCTATTAATTATATTCCTGCTTATAGAGGAAGATCAAACTCTTCATGGGTTTGGTTTTCCCCAAACTAATATGTTTTGGACCCAATAAAAAGGGTACCATATTTACCTTAAATTTTTTATAGGTACCCAAGAAAGAACGCTGGATACTAGACAGCGGGTGTTCAAAACATATGACAGGACATGCCAACCTGCTATCCACCATCCAAAGCATAGATGGAGGAACTGTCACCTTTGGAGATAACAACAAAGGCAAAGTCATAGGAATTGGCATGGTCGGTAAAATTTCTAACCCAACCATAGAAAATGTATTATTAGTTAGTGGTTTAAAGCATAATCTTTTAAGCATTAGTCAATTATGTGATAAAGGGTATAAAATAGTTTTTGAAAAAGATGCATGTTTGATTTTTGATTCCACTATGCAAAATGTTATTTTTCAAGGTTTTCGTAAAAATAATATTTATGAATTGTGTTTAAATGCAATTGAATTTTCAAATGATTTTTGTTTAATAGCCTCTAACAATGAATCTTGGCTATGGCATAGAAGATTTGGACATGTGAACATGAAAAATCTCTCAAAATTATCTAAATATAACCTAGTTAAAGGACTGCCAAAACTATCCTTTAAAAAGGATAAGTTATGTGATGCATGTCTACTAGGAAAACAAATCAAATCCACTTTTAAAACAAAAGAAGTAATTTCCACTATTAGGCCGCTCGAATTAATTCATATGGATTTATTTGGCCCTGCTAGAGTTGCTTCTTTAAATAAAAGTAGATATGTATTTGTTTTAGTAGATGATTTTTGAAGATTCACTTGGACATTCTTTCTAAAACATAAAAATGATGCCTTTGATGAATTTGCACATTTTTGTAAACGTATTCAAAATCAAAAATCTCTAATCATAGTCACTATTAGAAGTGATCATGGTGGAGAATTTGAAAATGAGACATTTACAGAATATTGCAACAAGAATGGTATAACACATTCATTTGCATTTCCTAGAGCTTCACCACAAAATGGAGTGGTTGAACGGAAGAATAGGACTTTGCAAGAATGCGCACGTACTATGCTTGTTGAAAGCAATTTACCAAAGCACTTTTGGGCTGAAGCTGTTGCTACAGCTTGTTATGTTTTAAATAGGATTCTTATAAGACCTAAGCTAAAGAAGACTTGTTATGAGTTATTTTTTAATAATATTCCTAAAGTCTCTTACTTTAAGACATTTGGTTGTAAGTGTTTTATTCTAAACACAAAAGATAATTTAGATAAATTTGATCCTAGATCTAATGAAGGTATCTTTTTAGGATACTCAAATAGGAGTAAAGCATATAGAATTTTCAATAAGTCTACAATGACTATTGAAGAATCAATGCATGTTTCATTCGATGAATCTCTGCCTTCATCAACTTTAAATAAAGATGATGAAATTGATTCATCACCTTTTGATAATGTGATTAAATCTTTAGAACAAACTAATCTGACTGATAAGTCGACTGATAAGGACTTCCAGTCGACTGAAGTGAAGCAGTCGACTGAAGAACCTGTTAAGTCGACTGATCCTATTATGATATCTTCAACTTTACCAAAGTCATTTGTTGAATTTAAAGATCATCCTCATGACCTAATAATTGGTGACATTTCCCATGGTATTCAGACACGTTCACATGTTAATATGATTTCTCATACAGCATTCTTGTCGGATTTTGAACCGAAAAATATACAAGAAGCTTGTGAGAATGAATATTGGATGAATGCCATGCAAGATGAACCAAACCAATTTATAAGGAATGATGTATGGGATTTAGTTCCTCGACCTCCTGATCAGACTATTATTGGTACCAAATGGGTATTTAAAAATAAGTTAGATGAATCAGGACAAGTTGTAAGGAACAAGGCTAGATTAGTTGCTCAAGGGTATAATCAAGAAGAAGGTATAGATTTTGATGAAACATATGCTCCTGTTGCTAGACTAGAATCTATTCGTATTTTATTATCTTTTGCTTGTTTTATGAATTTTATACTTTATCAAATGGATGTTAAAAGTGCTTTTCTTAATGGGTTTATTAAAGAAAATGTTTATGTTAAACAACCACCAGGTTTTGAACATGAACTATTTCCAGATCATGTTTATAAATTGAAAAAGGCTTTATACGGTCTTAAGCAAGCACCTCGTGCTTGGTATGATCGTTTGAAAACTTTTCTTTTAGAAACAGGATTTGAAGTAGGTAAAGTAGACACTGCATTGTTTATCAAAAGAGTTAAGAATGATATCTTAATCATACAAATATATGTTGATGATATAATTTTTGGTTCTACTAATAATAATCTATGTCAAGAATTTTCTAATACCATGAAAAATGAATTTGAGATGAGTCACATGGGTGAACTCAATTATTTCCTTGGACTTCAAATTAAACAGTCCTCAAGTGGCATATTTATCAATCAAGGAAAATATGCAAAGGAATTACTCAAATGTTTTAACATGGATAATACTAGTAGTAAATCCATACCTATGGCTACTACTACTCCTCTTGACAAAGATATATTAGGTAAGAGTGTTGATCAAAAACTCTATCGAGGTATGATTGGTTCACTCTTATATATTACTGCAAGTAGACCAGATATTATGTTCAGCGTATGTTTATGTGCTAGATATCAATCTAGTCCTAAAGAATCTCATTTAAAAGCAGTGAAATGAATTTTAAGATATATTAAGGGCACATCTGAATATGGTTTATTTTATCCACGCACCGATAATTTTCAACTTCTGTCATATAGCGATGCTGATTTTGCTGGAAGCAAAACTGATCGCAAGAGTACTAGTGGTACATGTCATTTTTTGGGACATTCCCTAGTCTCTTGGTGCAGTAAAAAGCAAAATTCCGTGTCCCTATCAACAACAGAAGCTGAGTATATCGCTGCAAGTTTGGCATGTGCACAAATCTTGTGGATGAAACAAACTCTATTAGATTATGGTATTTCATTTGAGAAACCCTCAATTATGTGTGATAATACCAGTGCAATTAATCTATCTAAAAATCCGATTCAACATTCACGTACGAAACATATTGATATTCGACATTATTTTCTACGTGATCATGTTTTAAAAGGAGATATATCTTTAGACTTTATCTCTACTGATAAACAAGTAGCAGACATATTTACCAAACCCCTTAAAGAAGATACTTTCATTAACTTAAGAAGAGAACTTCGAATTTGTGATTTTATTGATATTTGTTGAAAATTATTTCTGTTAAGTCGACTGTGTTCTTGAGTAAGTCGACTGTACTGTACTTTAAAACATATATATTTTTTGTTCTCTGACTAGTCGCCTGGTCCTTCTACCAGTCGACTGATAAGTAGACATAAAATTTTAGTCTCTTCTCGACTAAGTCGACTGATATACCCTACCGGTCGACTGTCGCGAGCTCAATTGTCTTCAGCAACTATTCATCGCAGCTTTTGAGATAAAATTCACTTCTCTTTTTACCCGTGATCTCTTATCTCAATCGTAGATTTATTTCCTCAATCTCAGCCCTCTATTCTCTGTTAAAAACCCTTTACCAGCCCCTCTTTCTCACTTTTACCGATCTCCAATTTTTTCACCCAAAATCCCAAACCCTAATCTGTGAAGAAGAAGGAAGTCGACTCACAACTGCTGCTGGTGCTCGCCTCTGTTCTGATCTTTCGTCTTTTTCTTTGGTAAAATCATTCCAACTCTCTCTTTTATGGCTCCTAAAAGATCCAAGAGATCTCATGAGGGTAGTTCTTCTCAAGATTACTCTCAATTTCTTTTGAGTCCCGATCTCCTTGAACGATGGTACGTTGTGTGTACCATTGTCATCTTCCCTGGAAGATTTGTTAATTTCAATGATCTTGATCGTTTTAATCTTGTCTCCTTGTTTCAAAATAGTAGTCTTTATGATTTTTTCTCTCTATCTAATCAACCCAACTATTATCCCCAACTCATTTATTTGTTTTACACAAATATGAGGGTTGTACAAAAACACGATGGGGATGTAGTTATCCGTTCATCTGTGAAAAATGTCAAAATGACACTCACACCCATGAGAATCAATCAAATACTGGGTATTGATGACGGAGGATTATATCTTGATGATGTTATTTTAAATGATGCCTCTGTTTTATCTAAAATCTTTTTACCCAATCATGGCCCTCCAATGACTAGCAAAAATATTAAACCTATTGCTAAGCTTGTAGCTAGAATACTAGCCTATAACATCCTTCCCAAAAGAGGAAGTTATGACCAGTATTCTCTAGAATTACAAAAAGCTGTCTATGCAATATTTGGTAACATTGCTGTAAATTGGGGTCATGTCATCTTTTCAAAACTTGAACAAAACCACATTCACTTTCTACCTTTTGGAGGTCTTCTCACTAGAGTCTTTACTGCTTATGATATTGATCTCGATTCCGAGACCAATGTTGTTACTCACTATGATTGTTTCGATCGTGCTAGTTTGGCACGTATGAAACTTCTTGATCCTCCTCCTAGATCACCTCCTAGTTCTCCTCCACCTTCTCAAGCTCCTTTAGGTTCTACTGCTAGACCTTCTAGACCTTCTGCCTCTTCTGATCCACCTATTCTTCAAGTTAACTATGATGATCCACGTACTCTCTATGATTGTGTCTCTTATCTTATGAAACATTCAGCGACTGTGGATACCCAGCTTCACACCATTGATTCCAAACTTGATCACCTCACTGATCTTTTCCATTCTCAATTTCATACTGCTGATGAAGATTCAGATGAGGACAATTGAAGATTTTTATTTTTCGCTATTTATGTAATTTTCTATTTTATTTTGTCTTAATGAACTTTTTATGTATGAGAACATTTCTTAGTTTATTTCTATGTTTTTGTAATGCAAAAGACTATTTATTTTGTGCTTTTTGTTGATGACAAAGGGGGAGAGATATCCTCTAAGTATTTGATTCTGTGTATTGAAATTATCTCTGGTCAGTCGACTGGCTACAAGCATTTAAGTCGACTGTTGCATCTGTGATTATTATTTATGTTTGTGATTTTACTATGTATGCGTTTTCTGATCAGTCGCCTGAAATACTTTTAAGTCGACTGATACATGATTTAAAGATACATTTTTAAATGTATGCATGATGTGTTTTTAACAGGGGGAGCATATCTTTACTATGCTTGTATATTATCTGTTATTATCAGCTATTGTGTTATCATCATCAAAAAGGGGGAGAATGTTGATTCTTAATTTTGATGATCACAACACACTGCAACATGTGTCTATGTTATACAGCTAACATTGCAGGTTGCACATACAAAAGATTATTTCAGCTGAACAAATGAACAAGCTCAAAGGCTACAGACAAAGACTTCACTCAAGACAAGACTCAAGACAAGACTCAAGACAAGACTCAAAACAAGACTCAAGACTCAAATCAAGACTCAAGACCTCAAGCTCAAATGTGTCAAGTTATTATGTCTTGTAAAAAATTGTATTTTACTTTTGTTGAGTCTTAGTCTGATTGTAAAGCCTTGTCACACACACATACACTCACAAAATTCATAATGTGTGTTTTTCAAAAACCCCAAAAGAGTCAAAACAGTTTGAAGTAATTTAACTGTTGAGTACCAGTCGACTGATACTTCTGGCAGTCGACTGATAGTACAAAACTGTTTTAAATTTATTCAAACTCTGACCAGTCGACTCTTATGGCAACCCAGTCGACTGTTCGAGTGCTTTTGACCGTTTTCTGTTTTCAAAATCAAAAGCTAAAGATCCGTTGGTTGACAGTTGGAATAACTGTCCCCCAACGTCCAGGAGATCAAACTCTATTTATAGAGTTCAGATCTCACTAAAAAGATCTTACAACAACAACTATTACAACAACTCTTTGAGATCCGAGCACTTCTTGAGAAAATTCTAAGTAAAAAATTTGAGAAAAAGCTTTCAAGTTCAAATCCTTTGGTTCTTTACACTCAGTCCAGTATAGCAACGATTTCGCTCTGGACTGGGTATAGAAGTCGACCTTGTTTTTAGCCACGTGCAACAACACAATACACCAACAAGGCTATAGGTTGACTGTAAAGTTTTTCTTGTTCCTTTTGCTCTCGGTTGGAGAGTGGTTTTTGACTCTAGGTTGTAGATTCGGTTTGTTTCACTCTTGGTAGTAGAGTGGGTCTGCTTT
This sequence comes from Hemerocallis citrina, assembly GCA_017893485.1. NCBI lineage: Eukaryota > Viridiplantae > Streptophyta > Magnoliopsida > Asparagales > Asphodelaceae > Hemerocallis > Hemerocallis citrina. The sequence goes on from CM030363.1 coordinate 260,812,986, forward strand.
CTCTGGTTGAGAGAAAGGACTACGGGTTAGACAAGGTTGTTGTCTTAACGCCGTAGGGTATTCTTGTAAACTTTTTCAAGAATAGTGGAAATCTCAAGTGGGTTGCTTGGGGACTAGACGTAGGTCGGGAGGACCGAACTAGGATATATCTTGTGTACTCTGTGATTGGTTGTCTTAATTTTGCACTTACTATTTGTTTACTTTTAGTTCTGTGAAACTTGTCTGGACAGTTGACTCCTTGCACTATCAGTCGACTGATCAGGCTCGTATTAGTTGTACTGTCTTTGTGTCTTCAGTCGCCTGCCTTATCTATAAGTCGACTGCACCGAGTTATTGTATTTACTTTTATTTGATCATTTCAGTCGACTGGTTCACAACCAAGTCGACTGCACCGAGAAAATTTCCGCAGTTTTTTATTAACACTATTCCCCCCCCTTCTAGTGTTTGTTGTCTCGCCTACAGGATCCAACATATGCATCCTATACTACATAGGTCCAAGGGCAAGTCCTTAATCGTGCATCATCTTATAGGGTTCAATCCCTCGCCATGACTTAAACTACTACGGTAACTACGGTAAGTATCCTAGATGTTCTATGATCTACGAGCCCATGTCCAGGCAGTCTGGAGGGGAATCCCACGCACTGACATGACGCATCAAGCAGGCAGACTATGGACAATTTAGCCTCCGCCATGGAACAATGGCGCCACCCACAGTCACCAAACACCCTACAAGCATTGCCACCGGGACGATAATTCCGGAGTAGCGCTCATGCCATGTCATGACGCATCAAGCAGGCAGTCTGTGAATCACTCTCACACCGCCAATCCGATGGCCCTCATACTCGTGTTTTTCTCTTACTTTCATCACATCACCACTATGTGTCTAAATCCTTGCTTTATTTGAATCATGAACAAAATCAATTCTCTAGAGTTAGCCTTTTCACTATACCGGTCTTAACTATTTATTCAACATGACCCAAATCTTGATCTTTCCATTTCAAAATTTCTTTTCAATTCATCTCTTTTTAATGCCGGTATGAGGCTTAGCCATATTCTAGTTCTCAATTTCAATTCACAATCACACAAAATTGAGCATTTCAAACTCATAAGTTCTCTTTTCATGAATAACAATAGTTTTTCCTTTTCATGTTCATAGCATTCATATTCATAAAACCTTCCATAATTCATCAGGATATTTCAATTCACTTCATATACAATTTCATGCAGAAGACAAATAAAGTTCACTTTTCTGATTTGTCACATTCAATCTTCATTCTTTCCATTATCAAATCTCCTTTTTTCCATATTCTTTCAAACAGCATATTTATTTTTATCACGAGGCAAAATTTAAAATCTGAGACGTCAAAAATAGTCTGGACAGTCGACTCTTGGAGCATAGTCGGTCGATTGTTCAGCAAAAGATTAAAATACTCAAGAAAATGGTCGGGACAGTCGGCTATTCCGTAAAGATTTACAAACTCGGAAATAAAAGATCAGGGCAGTCGACTGTTACATCATGATCGGTCGACTGTTCAGCAAAGATTAACAGTTAGAAAAAATAAATACTCAGAGCAGTCGACTGTTTTATCCTAACGGTCGACTGATGCTGCTAAGTTTTTCCAATTCCCAAAATATTTTTAGTTCTTTTTTTTTTCTCTTTTTGAACCAACACTCTCCCAATTCTAATGTATACACAATTACAATAAACTAGTATTTTTAAATTCATTGTTTACGAATAACACAATACATTTTAAATTTCATTTGGTGTTCTATGTCCATATTTTCGACGAAAACACTTTACATTTCTTCATAATTTATAAATTTAATTTCCAAAAATTCACTTTACGTCTCTATTTAATACTTTATCAACCCACACTCGATCTTGTTCTCTACAATTGGATTGTTCTAATTCAAACAATTAATTCTACAAGATGCATTTTGTCAATTTGTGTCTCACAAGTACACATTCGTCTCACATGGCATAATTCATAGACATAAAGCATGATGAAGATTAATTCTAGCATTTCAATTTCACATCTTTGTTCATTAGCAATCATCTTAACAGTAAATCCTTAAACTACTATTTTATCTCTATTCAACCAAACATGAGACTACAATTTATCAATTTCTTCTCAACTATTTTAGCAAACATCCTTAGCATGGCAACTATATTTAGAAGTATTGAGAAACACCCACCTATATTTGAAGAAACGAATGAAAACTCCTAGAATGCAAGAACGTAACCTTCTCCTCTTGGAATGGATTGCGAATTGCTCCTCCTCCTTGCTCCTTGGTGCAACCCGAGCCTTGCTTGAGAGTGATGATGATGTAACCGACCTCCAAGATAGAACACACACAACTAATGCTTTCAATCCTTTTACTCTTATATACTTCTTTCTTTCAATTAATTTTCCTAGTGTTGTATGCATGAGAAGAGGGGTATTTATACTAGTTTTAGGGTGAGAATGGAGGGCTAAGATTAAATCAAGGAGTTATGGATTAAGGACCAAGATGAATTAGGAAGTTGTAATAACTTCCATGATCACATAACCACTCCCCTCAATTACACCCACTCTCCCTCTCTCTTTATCCAAAACTGGCCACTAGAAGGGTGTGCAATGCACACTCTAGTGTGTGCACGTGCCCTTTCTAGTACCCCCCATTATTAGGTTGTACCAAAATTAATTAATTAATTGTCTACTAATTGTATCAACATGACAAGTGGTGACAATTAAAGATTAATTAATTTGTGGGCTTAAAAATAGTGGGCTTTAGGTTCATGGGCCAAATAGTAAAATAATAAATTCATTAATGTGGGCTCAAAATAAGAAAACAATGTTTTAGGCTTTACAAAATAAGTTTTTTTTAGAAAGTAAAGGAAAAGAAGAAAATAATTGTTCATGTTACAAAAGAAATTATATATATATAAATAAATAAATAAATACACATACGAAATTTTGCACGTGCACAACACGTGAAATCAACATTTTATTAAAATGAAAGTTTAGGGTATTACAACACTCCCACCTTAGAATAGTTTCATCCCCGGAACTACAATTAAATAGTGAAAAGACAAACACAAGAAGAAGGAAAGAAAACACAAATCAAACAAAGAGCTCAGGATGATCCTTCATCATCCTCTCATCAGACTCTCAAGTAGCCTCTTCGACCAACTGGTTTCTCCAGACTACCTTGACCATCGGTATCGTCTTATTCCTCAAAACTTTCTCTTGACGATCAACAATCTCAACTGGAAGCTCAATGTAACCCAGATCCAACTGCAAACCCTTTGGCACTTCGGGCAAATGATGATTCGAATCTGGAATGTAACCTCTCAGCATAGACACATGAAAGACATTGTGCACCTGAGACAACTCTTCCAGTAACTCAAGCCGGTAAGCAGTTTTTCCGATCCTTTTCAATATCTTATACAGGCCTATGAACCTCGAGGCTAACTTTCCACCTTTCCCAAATCGGATCACGCCTTTGCTGGGTGATACTTTCAGAAAGACAAAGTCACCAACCTCAAACTCAAGATCCCTCCGTCGGTTGTCTGCATAGCTCTTCTGCCTACTCTGAATATCCACCAACCTCTTCCTAATCAGATCAATCTTTTCAGAGGTCTACTGCACAATCTCAGGCCCAAACATTTGTCGTTCCCCAACTTTGAACCAACAAACAGGCGTTCTGCACTTCCTGCCATACAAGGCTTCGTACGGCGCCATCCCAATGCTAGTCTGAAAACTGTTGTTGTAGGCAAACTTTACCAAAGCTAAATGTCTTTCCTAACTGCCTCCAAAGTCTAGTACACAGCACCGAAGCATGTCCTCAAGAATACGGTTGACTCTCTCGGTCTGCCCATCGGTCTGGGAATGAAAAGCAGTGCTGAAATCCGTCTTGGCATCGGCCAGAGTTGAGAATGAGACGAGTTGCAAAGTGAAAGCATTAAAGTCCGACAATGGAAGTGAGTACACAACTAAATAGTTTGTTGACTATCTAGCAAAGGAAGGTATCAAAGGAATCATGACAGATCCTAAGACTCCACACGAGAATGGTATAGCAAAAAGAATGAACCAAACGATACTCGAAAGGACGAGATGCATGAGGCTTCATGTAACTCTCGTTTCCGTTTATACGTATTTTCTGTGTATTTTTGTATTTCTATTCTTTATAAGTTCTTTTCTGCCCTTAAATTTATTGTTATTCATCTTGGATCTTCTATTAAAGTCATCAATTGTATTCGTAATTATTTTCAAACGATTATATATTTTAACAAAAATCTTATTCCATTGTAGAAGTTTATCTCTTTTCTTATTTTAATTACTTAACCCAAACCGAGTCAATTATTACAATTCGATTATTTTAATTAATCTGAAACTCGAACTCCTAATTAGTTTTATAATTTGTTTAATTAATTATTTAATTCCTAATTCCTTCAAGAATCATTCTTTTTATTTTGTGCCCAAAACCCTAGTTCTTGCTATAATTATTTTATTATTGAAAGAATCCCAATCTATTTTATAATTTGGTTAACTATTTATATTGTAATCCCATTCATTTTAATTATAATTATTTTCATCTTAGCCCACTCTCTCTATATATATTATTTTCTTATTAGTTGTGAAAGCCCATTACTCCAATTCAATTCCTAGCCTAACTTATCTAAATCAAGACCCAAATAAAATGCCAGCACAATCTCTTCTCATTCCTATAACCTATCCCATTAAACTAATTAATCGCCCCACTAATCCACCCCTTCATTTCCTAACCAAAATTCTACCCCACTTCCTCTTTAATTGTTGCCCTCAATTAACAACTCCCCATAACTCCCATATTATTATTATATTATAAACCCCTCCTCACTATTTCTCTCTCCCCGACTCTCTCTCTCTCTCTCTCTCATTCTCCCTCCTCTATTTCTTCAAACCCAAACAGAGCTCCCCCTTCTCTTCATCTTCTTACTATGTCTCCCTCTGCCTGCCCTCCCTCGAGCCACCACTACTGCTCCACCACCGCTCGACTACCCCGAACATCAACCCGTCGACTCACCCTACCTCTGAAACCCAACCGCAGCACCATCTTCGTCGCTCGCCCCACCTCGCAGCAGCCGCACCTCGCCACCGTGCTCACCTCCAGAGTACCATCTTCCTCCGCTCAACTTTTGCCTCCACCATCGACCTCTAGCACCGTTCCGAAGCCCGTGTCATCACCGCCTCATCGCCTCATCATCAATGCCCTGCCACACTGCTCTCCTTCCACTTCTCCACCCTACTCGTAGCCTCGACCACCACAGTCCCTACAACCCTCCTCATCGTCGCCTCCCAGTCACCACCGAGCTCTCGCTCTCTCCAACCATCTCGACTGCCTCCTTATCCACCATTCCCAGTCCCCGACGACTGCGCTCCCGAGCTTCGCCGTCGATCATCGCACTCCACCCTCATTGCCGCTGCGACCACCTCACCGCTTGAGCCACCCCCTGCACTCCTCCACCATCCCACTTGCACCGCCCTTCAGCCGCTACCTCGTACCTCCTCACCATCGCTCCACGAAGCTTCGCCCTCACCATTGTTGCCTCCTTTGCCTCCTTCCTCCTTCCTCTCGCAAGCACCGCAATATCCCTTCGAAGCCCCGACCACCTCGCTGCCCTTGTTCATCGCAGCGCCGTTATTGCTGCTTGTTGTCCTTTTGTGCAGCTACTGCCATCGTCGAAGTCGCCGCTGTCCCTTGCTGTGTGCAGCTGCTGTTGTTGCTTTTCGTGTGTGGTGCATGTGTTGTTGTGTGCACGTGCTTAACACGTGTCTTCGTGTACGTTGGTTGCACGTGTGTTCGTCGTGTTTGTTGTTTGCTTGTGTTACCACCGGGACTCTCGTCCCGTTATTCTTTCATATTCAGAATCGTCATCTAATAGACAAGCATCTCTTGAACTTATTTTTATTGTTCTAGTTCAAGAAAACACTCATTGAAATCCGGCAAGTAGTAATCGAATTGAATATCACATCTAACTGAACTCCATTATTTCTTTATTATATCATGCTATTGATTCATAGTCGTCATATCGTGCCATTGTTAATTGATTAAATTCATGAAACATTAGTTTATTGTATTATGGAACATTTAACCTTGTTACCATGTCAATTACTTGACTTTGTACTGAGGTTTCGAACCAATTCCTGACATTGAAACTTAACACTTTGTACATTGAAATTGTAGTGCACTGAATCCTGAATCTAGAACATCTTACAGATTCTTAATCCAATTTATAGATTAAAAGTTATCACTATTTTAGTACTGACATGTTATAATTTCCAGAACTGAGATTGTACATGAAACCCATAAAGAATTGATTGTTCGACCTAGTTACTGTGACTAAAATGTATCATGTGATTATACGCTTGAACCGGTAGAGAGTCTACTTTCTAGAATCTTTGACAGAATCGGATTTGCATCCTCGTAGCTGTGGAAAAGTGAATTGGAGTACCAATAGGTGCTGCTGTCCAAAACCTGTATTGTTATATTTTTACATATAAACCCGACATTTTCCATATTTAAATAAATGAACCATGTATATTTCATGTATTGTACAGTCTTGATATCTCCTTGATATTGTATTGATACTACCATCCTCATCGATTGTACTGTTGCATAATTCTTGATACTATCGTGTTGATTGCATGCCTATAATTGATCATAATAAAATGATAACATGCCGGGATAATAAGGGTTGACTTATTAGTGAAAATTATAGGAGAGTGTACTCAGAAGAGGATATTGGTCACAACCAATATTGGTCATTATTATCGGTCATATTGGTCATCGATTGATTCTGGATTACTAACTACAGTATCTTGATTTATTGTATATTGGTCATCGGTCATTAGTCATCGTTCACTGATCATTGGTATTGCAAGACCCGATTACATGATATATAAAATTCACCACTATAGTCAAACGTTCACTTGTTTGTATGCACCCGAACCTGTGGTATGGGATGCAAGATTGCGTACATTAGTTAGGATTAATAAAAGATGGATAAACTTAAAAATTGAACACTGAACATTGACATGGATACTGAATACTTGTTATTAAGCATTGATTCCTGATTACTGAATTATTGATTATCGCCCTCTTGATTTTTTTATCATTTATCGTTTATTGACTCTGTTATCGGTTCAATTTCTGTTCTTGTTATATAGTCCTTTACTTCCTTCAATACTTGCTACTACTTGTTGCCCGAAGCTTGCTCTAACGGGTTCCCTTTCTCTTTCTTTTGAGTTACTGTTTATACAGGTACTAATGATGTGTCACTAAGGATCTTGACGTACTGTTATCGTATTGCACATTCTCTGGCTATTCTGTAAGTTCTTGTATCTCAGATATTGGTTATTGCATTTTATTCTTATTTATGTGATTATTATTGTATTGTTGAGTTTACCAGCATTATACAGCTTATGGATGATATGAGTTGGCATACTTATATCATTCGCTGGGCCTCGGTTACGTGTCCATGTTTCCTTATAATGGGAAGCGGAGCGTGAAACTTCATGCGGGTCTTCAGGTCCATCTTTGGGCCGCTACAGTGGATACAACAATGTACTTGATTAACCGTTGCATGTCTAGTACCCTTGATGTGGCTATTGAAAGAACTATGGCCAGGTAAAATTGTTAATTATTCGCATTTGAAAATTTATGGTTGTATTGCATATTCACTAATTGACAGGGAAGAAATAAAAAAACTGGATTCTAAGTCCAGAAGGTGTGTATTCATTGGCTACGGCGGTGACCAGTATGATTACAAACTTTGTGATTTTGTGGATAACAAGGTCATTCGCAACAAGAATGTAATGTTCAATGAAGAGGTCCTATACAAGGACAAACACCTATGTCAAGATAGTACAATCAGTTCAGAGTTAGATTGTGGTTCAGACTCAGATTCAGATTCAGATTCTGAAGGTGGTCCTAATGGTGGAGGCCCTATAGTGCAGCAGTAGGTACAGGTACCACAAAAGGCTCATGGTGAGCCTATTGGCAATGAGAAGGCTATCCAAGATGAACAGGAATAGCCAGAGCAATTCAGAGAATCTGAACCAGTTGGTGAACTAGTACCCACATTGAGAAGATCAACACGAGAGACAAGGCCAACCAAGATATTTGATCCATCAGCTAGTATTGTTTACGAGCATGTTTTATTTACGGATTCAGGAGAGCTATAGACTCATTAGGAGACTTTGAAGGATGAGGCTCGAATTCAGTGGGAGTTAGCCATGAGGGACAATATGAACTCCTTGGAAATGAGGAAAACTTGGGAGTTGACCAAGTTACCTGTAGGAAAACAGACTCTTATGAACATATGGATTTTTAGAGTCAAGGATGAGACAGATGGAAGTAATAGGTACACGGCGGGGCTTGTTGTGAAAGGATTCTCTCAAAGAGAAGGTGTTGATTACAGTGAGATCTTTGCACCGATTGTGAAGATGGCTTTGTTGTTGGTTTCTAGATACCTAAATAAATAGATAAAACTAGACACAAATTATAAAACCTCGCAAGTGCACGAATCGTTAGAAAAGCGTAGCAATAGCAAGGGTCGATCCCACAGAGATTGTAGACTTTAACTCACAAATCAATAAAACTATTAATAAAAATGAGTAAGAGTTGTTGTAATATTCTAAAAGAACTAAAAGATTAAAACTAAGATGAGAGGTGTTGAATCACAAATATCTCTTGAATAGTTGGGTTGTTGATCTCCACCAACAGTTAGTAATGCTAAGTTGCCTTCTGAATTTACTTCTAATTACTCATGTTTGTTCACTTCAAGGGCATGGTATCTACTCCTTAAAGTATTGTTTCCCTAAGCCAAGAATTAGGCATGGTATCTACTCTAATTCGTTTCTTCCCCTAAGTATTTTAGCATGGTATCTACTAAGTTATACTTAACAAAAGCATAAGAACAGTGGAAACGAACAAACACTTAAAGTTCTAGAAATTGGTATCAGATCTAGATCCTTTAAGTTGATTGAACCAAGAATCCTAAAGATTCCCTTGTTACAAGTTACGAACACGAGATACGGGTCGTCTCAATATGCTCATATAACAGATTCAGATTTCTAACTCACAAACTTGATAATATCAGATTCTGTATGGCAGTCGACTGGCTCTCACCTTCAGTCGACTGCACTTATAACTCCTGAACAAGTTTGACTGTTATCAATCTATATCAATTCAATTAGATTCAATCAATAAGTAAAATAGAAGGATTCAAAAGAACATAGAACTACATAACTACGGCTTCGATCTACCCAACTATGAAATTAGTTCCACATAATAATACTTTTATTGCTTAACAAGTTCAAATACATGATCAACATCAAAGAATAAAGAGAGAAGAAATAAACTAATGGATTCCGGCAATAGAGTCAACTGGCTGTCACACAGTCGACTGCCTTCGAGTACTGGTTCTCCTCTTCCCTTTCTTCGATGATGATGGAATGAGGCACTGGTTGATTGTTCAGGAACTTGGTGATTTAGTTGCTTCCAAGAGATAGATCGCCCCCTGAATAATGCTTCGTTTCTGATATTTATAGAACACGGCTGAGAATTAGGATTTCCCCTTTTTCAGGAAAAATCCTTCCTTATTTTATTTGGCGATTTATGTCTTTCTCTTTTCTTCTTCCTTTCCTTATCTGTTCACCACGAGCTCTTGCCAATTCCCAGTCTCTAGATTTGATTCGTTGCATAAGATCTGGTTTCAAATAGATTCGAAATTAGATTTGGGTGAATCTTCGAATATCTTATCTGTTTACTCCACCGCAGACCAGTCGACTTATCTTCGAACCAGTCGACTGAGTCGAGAGTTGTGGAAAATCAGCTTCTCTTGTCCAGTCGCCTGTGTTGGGGAACCAGTCGACTGATCCTCTACAGTTTGCTGTGTATTATCCTTGAAGTCCTAAATCTGCTTTGTTTTTCTGTTATAAGCTGTTTCCTATGGAAAAGAGAAAATAGGAGTTAAATACCACATATAGAGCTTTTAAATGTCTAATTATATTAAGATTATTGCTATAAAAAGTGAATAATATTGTGTTCATCAAATACCCCCAAACTTAGATTTTGCTTGTCCTCAAGCAAACTAAAATTATGAATAAGGAGAATAATAATAACAATAGACTCAACCACCAAGATTTCTTATTATGTGGACATCAGCATAGAAAGGTATAAACAATTTCAGACAAAGTAAAATTAAACATACTCACTTTCTCTAGTGCAATTGTCTATTCATAATTCCCAAACTTAATCATATTTGTCATGCGATTAATGTAGTTATAGTATGCAACTACTCAGTCTGTGATTACCCCTTTCCTCTACTACAAACCGAGTAGCAAACTAGAGTTTTTTTTTTTTTTTTTATTTTTATTTTTTTTTTAATTTTTAGTCTCTTCTCTAAAGGTGTCACTTGCCTTTTGACGCGAATGCGAAACATTTGTGATGTATCCACCCGGTTACTCAACAAGTCACAAACTCTAAAGTGCTTTGCATACTCGTATTTTGAGTTGCCGTTTGACGTAAAGGTAAACATTGGTGATGAATACCCCTAGTTACTAAGCACTCAAAACATTGGAGTAGATTGACTTTATTTAATATATACATATATATATTTTATCACTCTATTTACTTAAACTCGATTTAGGACTAGATCTAAAGGGAATAATCATCAGAAAAAGCATCACATTTGTTTATTATGTATAATCGCATGACTTCTATAACTTCGTAAGGAATTATGAAAATCAACAATTCTAAAGTAAATAAGTATCCTTCTTCTTACTTTATAAGAGATTGTTTATCCTAAAATTTTCAAAAATTTTCAAAAGACTCTAAAAATAACCCTAATACCCCCAAACTTAGATGTAACATTGTCCTCAATGTTCGAAAGAAAATATAAAAATAGGCATGTGTCACCATCTAGTAGGGAGATACTGAAAATAAAAATAACTAAAAGAATAATAATGAATAACTGAAATAAAATAAAGGGAAAGTGTAAATACTCCCCTGAAAAATTGGGTTGCCTCCCAACAAGCGCTGTGTTTTCTGTCTTCAGCTAGACTTGATGAGGTCATGCCATGTATTGAATGGTTTGAAGATTCACATCTTCCTCTTGCGGTTCTATGTTTCTCTCTATGTATGGCTTCGCTCTATGCCCGTTCACCTTAAATGTTTGATTCTTTTCTTGGCTATGAACCTCCAAAGTGCCATGTGGAAAGACTCTCGTGACAGTGTATGGTCCATACCATCGTGACTTAAGCTTGCCTGGAAAAAGTCTTAACCTTGAGTTATATATCAATATCTTCTGTCCTTCATAAAACTCCTTCCTTGCTAGCTGTTTGTCATGGTACAACTTGGTTCTTTCCTTGTATAATTTTGCATTCTCATAAGCATCGTGCCTTAACTCTTCAAGCTCATTTAGTTGTAGTCTTCTTTTGTCACCTGCTTGTTTCATGTCAAAATTGAACCTTTTGATGGCCCAATATGCTTTGTGCTCCAACTCCACTGGCAAATGACAGGCTTTTCCAAACACCAAGCGGTATGGTGACATGCCAATGGGTGTTTTGTATGCGGTTCTATAGGCCCATAATGCATCGTTCAAGCGCAACGACCAATCCTTCCTCCTTGTGTTGACTGTCTTTTCCAAAATGCTCTTGATTTCTCTGTTGCTAATCTCCACTTGCCCACTAGTTTGAGGATGATATGGGGTGCCCACTCTATGTGTAATACCGTACTTCTTCATCAAAGAAGCAAATGGAAAGTTGTTGAAATGGCTCCCTCCATCACTAATTATCGCTCGTGGTGTACCAAACCTAGTGAAAATGTTCTCCTGCAAAAACTTGAGAACAACTTTGTGATCATTAGTTTTTGAGGGGACAGCCTCGACCCATTTAGACACATAATCTACACCAACAAGAATATATAAATAACCAAATGAGTTAGGAAAAGGACCCATGAAGTCGATTCCCCAAACATCAAAAAGCTCGATTACTTGTATGTTGTGCAGTGGCATTTGATTTCTAGAAGAGATGTTGCCTGTCCTTTGGCATTTGTCGCAAGTCCTGCAAAAAGAAAAAGCATCTTTGAATACATTAGGCCAATAAAAACCAGATTGCAATACCTTTAGTGCTGTTCTTTTTGGTCCAAAATGTTCTCCACAGGCATATTGGTGGCAGTGTTGTAGAATACTCATTTGTTCTTCGTCTGCCACACATCTTCGTATAATTTGATCAGGGCAGAATTTGAATAGATAAGGGTCATCCCAATAAAAGTGTTTGCACAGAGCCACCAATCTTTTTCTTTCTTGATGTGTCATACCTGGAGGGAAAACATGAGCAGTTAGAAAATTGACAATATCAGCAAACCAGGGGAGCTGTTCAGAGAGGTAAGTCGACTGGTTGCGGGACCAGTCGACTGCCCCGAGAGATTGCACATTGATTTCAAATAGTTGTTCATCTGGAAAATTTTCATTCAGCGGGGGCACATTTCTCTCTTCCTCGTGCAGTAATCTGGACATGTGATCTGCCACAACATTGTCGCTTCCTTTCTTGTCTATAATTTCAAGATCAAATTCTTGAAGCAACAGCACCCATCTGATCAACCTAGGCTTAGCATCCTTTTTAGCAAACAAATATCTCAAGGCAGCATGGTCAGTAAAAACAATAACTTTAGAACCAATCAAATATGATCTAAACTTCTCTACAGCAAAAATAACATCTAACATTTTTTTTTCAGTAGTGGAATAATTTAGCTGTGCATCGTTTAGAGTTCGAGAAGCATAGTAAATAACATGGGGTTTCTTATTGATTCTTTGACCTAAAACAGCGCCCAAGGCGTAATCACTTGCATCACACATTAGCTCGAAAGGGTGGCTCCAATCTGGTGCCATAACAATGGTTGCAGAAATAAGAAGATTTTTTAATGTAATAAAAGCATTTGTGCACTCTTCTGTCCATACAAACTCAACATCCTTAGCCAACAAATCACAAAGGGGTTTGGAGATTTTTGAGAAATCTTTTATAATTCTTCTATAAAACCCTGCATGTCCTAGAAAACTCCTAACACCCTTAACTGTAGTGGGAGGGGGTAGTTTTGATATTATATCTATTTTGGCCTTGTCTACCTCTATGCCTCTTTTTGATATCACATGTCCCAAGACAATACCTTGTTGTACCATAAAATGACACTTTTCCCAATTGAGCACTAAATTGCATTCTTCACATCTTTTCAGTACAAGCTGCAAATGGTTAAGACATTCATCGAAACAAGATCCAAAAACACTAAAATCATCCATAAATACCTCGATGAATCTTTCCACCATATCTGAAAATATACTCATCATGCATCTCTGAAATGTTGCTGGAGCATTGCATAATCCAAATGGCGTCCTCCTGTAAGCAAAAGTACCAAAAGGGCATGTAAAAGTGGTCTTTTCTTGATCTTCTGGAGCAATAGCAATTTGATTATAGCCACTATAACCATCTAGAAAACAATAATGACTATATCCTGCTAATCTTTCTAACATTTGATCAATAAAAGGAAGAGGGAAGTGATCTTTCCTGGTTTCATTATTCAACTTCCTATAGTCAATGCATACCCTCCATCCCGTGGTTACTCTTGTTGGGATAAGTTCATTCTCTTCATTTGTTACCACTGTAACTCCACTTTTCTTAGGAACTACATGTATAGGACTTACCAATTTGCTATCTGAGATAGGGTAGATGATGCCAACATCTAGTAGCTTCAAAATTTCTGCTCTTACTACTTCCTTCATGTTGGGGTTGAGCCTTCTCTGTGCCTCTCTGCTAAGTTTTGCATCGTTCTCAAGGAGTATTCTATGCATGCATTTGGATGGACTTATTCCCTTGATATCTGCAATGGTCCATCCTATTGCACTCTTGTGTTCTCGTAATACCTTCAGCAACTTATATTCTTCCTGTGCACTCAAATTCGCAGCAATTATTACTGGTAGCGTCTGGTTCTCGCCTAAAAATGCATGCTTCAAATGGTCGGGCAACTGCTTAAGTTCTATGTCTGGAAGTTTCTGTTCAGTCGACTGGTCCATGTCAGCAGTCGACTTGTTCTGGGTGTCTCGATACGGTCGACTGGTTAGAATACCAGTCGACTTACTCTGTTCATAAGTATCTTGATCTGTAGAAGAACAATTTTTATCAGACACCAATTTTTCAAATAAAGGTGCAGGCTTACCTAAATATGACTGTGAAGTGTCAAGGTGATGTATTGTCTCTGCAATCTCCCAGTCATCATGTTCCTGTTCAACATGAGATAAAGTTAGAGATTGAGTGATTGTGGCTTGAAGTGGTTCAACGCTATGTACCTGAAATGTTTGATCAACGATCTCCTGCACTACATCAATATTATAGCATTCATGATCTTCTTGTGGTAATTTTAGTGTATCAAACATTTTAAATTCCACTTTTTCTCCGTTTATCTTCATACTTATAATGCCCTTTTTAACACAAATTTTGATATCAGCTGTACTCATAAAGGGCCTACCTAATATGATCGGTAGAGAGGATGACATTGAAGATTCCTCCATATCTAACACAACAAAATCAGCAGGCAAAATAAAATCATTTACCTGAACTAGGACATCTTCTAATATACCTCTAGGTCTTTTTATACTGCGATCAGCCAATTGCAAAGTGATGGATGTTGGCTTGAGTTCCCCCAATCCAAGCTTTTCGTAAACAGAATAAGGAAGAAGGTTGATGCTTGCCCCCAAGTCTAGCAGTGCTTTTTCAAAGAAGTGCTCACCAACTTTGCAAGGAATGGTGAAACTACCTGGATCTTTCAGTTTAGGTGGTAGTTTTCTTAATAATACAGCGCTCACTTCTTCTGTCAAAGCCACATCCTCCTTAACCTGAAATGTTCTTTTGTGAGTACAACAGTCTTTCAAAAATTTGGCATAAGAAGGAATTTATTTAATAGCATCAAGTAGGGGAATATTAATTTCTACCTTTTTGAGAGTTTCAAAGACGTCAAATAAATGTTGTTCTTTCTTTTTATTGACTAACCTTTGAGGGAATGGTGGTGGTACTGTCTCTACTTTTTCACTTACCTTATTTGAACCCAAAGCTTTTGATGGTTGTGTATCTGGTTTGTCTGTATGTGTTCCAATCATGTTGTCAATTATCTTACCATTTCTTAGGGTTGTTACTGCTTGGAGCTGTTCTTGACCTCCTGGGTTTGGTATGGTTTATGAAGGGAGTTCTCCTGCCTTTCGTTCGCTCAATTCTTTTGCAATCTGACCAATTTGTGTTTCTAACTTCTGAATTGCTTGTCCTTGTTGGTTGCTTGTTTGATGTTGTTGTTGGAGCAATTAAAGAACGGTGGACTCAAGATCCAACTTCTTCTGTTCTGGAGCTGGTCGATCAAACCCACTTCCCATCTGAGGGTTCCTTGCATGTCCTTGTGTGAATTGATTCCCTTGATTATTTTGATTATTGCTCCATGAGAAGTTTGGATGATTCCTCCATCCTGGGTTATATGTGTTCGAGTATGGATTGTTCCTTGGTGGAAATACTCCTCGACCCACATAGTTCGCATGCTCCTGATCTGTGAAAGTAGACATGAGACATGTATCAGTTGTGTGATCTAAATGAGAACAAATTGCACACATTTCATTTGTTTGATTTTTAACTCCACCCATTGTCGACATTGCATTAACAAGCATATCAATTTTCTTATTCATGTTTGCCATTTCTAATTGAATGTTATTACTATTAGAGATTTCGTAAACTCCCTGTTTTTTCGAAGGGCCCCTTCTTGTTGAGAATTGTTGGGAGTTCTCGCTGAGTTCTTCAAAAAGTTCAATGGCTTCTTCTCCACTTTTCCGCATCAAAATTCCATTGCAAGCTGCATCAACAATTGCCTTGTTAGTGTCATTTAAACCTTCATAAAAAGCTTGTACCTGATCATCCTTAGGCAGATTGTGAGTAGGACACTTGAGAAGCTTGCTCTTGAAATCCTTCCATGCTTCAAAGAATAAATCTCCATCCTTTTGTTGGAAGAGTTGAATCTCCCTTTTTAGCTGTTTGGTTTTCTGGGCTGGAAAGAACTCTTTCAAGAATTTTGTTGCCAATTGCTCCCATGAATTAATTGATCCTGGTTCCAAAGAATTATACCACAACTTAGCATTAAGTTTTAAAGAAAAAGGAAACAAGATTAACCTGATTTGTTCAGCGGTAAGCCCTTGGACGCTTTGTGTCCTGCAAAGATCGAAAAAGTCTTGCAAGTGAAGATGAGGCTCTTCATCTGGTTTGCCACTAAAGTGGGGAACCATACTAAGTAAATGAGGAGATAGGTGCATGTTCCCTGTGGCATTAGGTTGAAAAGCAATGCAGGAAGGTTGCTCAATATTCTTAGGAGTGAATTTGTCCTGCATTGGCACTCGATTTTGTATTTCTTCAGCCATTCTTTCCTGTGAAATTTGTCTCTGTGCAGTCGACTGGGTCCGTACAACAGTCGACTGGTTGGCTGAAAACAGCTTACCTAGTCTGTGCAAAGTTCGTTCTGTTTCTGCGTCAATAGGTAGTAGCTCTGGTCGAAGTGATCGTCTACCGTGCATTCACCAAAGTCCTGTAACCTAAAAGAAAAATTATTAAATAAAAGAAAAGAAAAACTAATAAAAATTCTACTGACTTGTAAGTTAAAATACTAAACAATCCCCGGCAGCGGCGCCAAAAACTTGTTGTTGGTTTCTAGATACCTAAATAAATAGATAAAACTAGACACAAATTATAAAACCTCGCAAGTGCACGAATCGTTAGAAAAGCGTAGCAATAGCAAGGGTCGATCCCACAGAGATTGTAGACTTTAACTCACTAATCAATAAAACTATTAATAAAAATGAGTAAGAGTTGTTGTAATATTCTAAAAGAACTAAAAGATTAAAACTAAGATGAGAGGTGTTGAATCACAAATATCTCTTGAATAGTTGGGTTGTTGATCTCCACCAACAGTTAGTAATGCTAAGTTGCCTTCTGAATTTACTTCTAATTACTCATGTTTGTTCACTTCAAGGGCATGGTATCTACTCCTTAAAGTATTGTTTCCCTAAGCCAAGAATTAGGCATGGTATCTACTCTAATTCGTTTCTTCCCCTAAGTATTTTAGCATGGTATCTACTAAGTTATACTTAACAAAAGCATAAGAACAGTGGAAACGAACAAACACTTAAAGTTCTAGAAATTGGTATCAGATCTAGATCCTTTAAGTTGATTGAACCAAGAATC
Organism: Hemerocallis citrina; assembly: GCA_017893485.1. Classification (NCBI taxonomy): domain Eukaryota; kingdom Viridiplantae; phylum Streptophyta; class Magnoliopsida; order Asparagales; family Asphodelaceae; genus Hemerocallis; species Hemerocallis citrina. Next base: position 260,830,274 of record CM030363.1, read on the forward strand.
CTAAAGATTCCCTTGTTACAAGTTACGAACACGAGATACGGGTCGTCTCAATATGCTCATATAACAGATTCAGATTTCTAACTCACAAACTTGATAATATCAGATTCTGTATGGCAGTCGACTGGCTCTCACCTTCAGTCGACTGCACTTATAACTCCTGAACAAGTTTGACTGTTATCAATCTATATCAATTCAATTAGATTCAATCAATAAGTAAAATAGAAGGATTCAAAAGAACATAGCACTACATAACTACGGCTTCGATCTACCCAACTATGAAATTAGTTCCACATAATAATACTTTTATTGCTTAACAAGTTCAAATACATGATCAACATCAAAGAATAAAGAGAGAAGAAATAAACTAATGGATTCCGGCAATAGAGTCAACTGGCTGTCACACAGTCGACTGCCTTCGAGTACTGGTTCTCTTCTTCCCTTTCTTCGATGATGATGGAATGAGGCACTGGTTGATTGTTCAGGAACTTGGTGATTTAGTTGCTTCCAAGAGATAGATCGCCCCCTGAATAATGCTTCGTTTATGATATTTATAGAACACGGCTGGGAATTAGGGTTTCCCCTTTTTCAGGAAAAATCCTTCTTTATTTTATTTGGCGATTTATGTCTTTCTCTTTTCTTCTTCCTTTCCTTATCTGTTCACCACGTGCTCTTGCCAATTCCCAGTCTCTAGATTTGATTCGTTGCATAAGATCTAGTTTCAAATAGATTCGGAATTAGATTTGGGTGAATCTTCGAATATCTTATCTGTTTACTCCGCCGCAGACCAGTCGACTTATCTTCGAACCAGTCGACTGAGTCGAGAGTTGTGGAAAATCAGCTTCTCTTGTCCAGTCGCCTGTGTTGGGGAACCAGTCGACTGATCCTCTGCAGTTTGCTGTGTGTTATCCTTGAAGTCCTAAATCTGCTTCGTTTTTCTGTTATAAGCTGTTTCCTATGGAAAAGAGAAAATAGGAGTTAAATACCACATATAGAGCTTTTAAATGTCTAATTATATTAAGATTATTGCTCTAAAAAGTGAATAATATTGTGTTCATCAGGCTTCAATTAGGGTTCTGCTTACAGTTGAAGACTTACACTTAGAGCAATTGGATGTGAAAATAGCATTTCACCATAGTGATGTCGAAGAAGAGTTGTAAATAAAACAAACCACGGTTTCTCCATGGTGATTGCTTTATGAGAGGAAAAGGTTTCGATAGATTTGAAACAAATTATTGTGTGTATGTTCGTACATATGATGACAATGGTATAGTTACCTTGGCATTGTATGTGGACGACATGTTGTTAGCAGGTTCATGTATGGAAAAAATTAAGTGAAGAAGATGCTAGCTTCAGAGTTTTTGATGAAGGACATGGTGGAAGCAAAGCAAATTCTCGGCATGAAGATTAGTAGAGACAGTGAAGAGGTATTGAAAAGATTCAATATGGATGGCGCGAGGCCAGTCACTTGTCCCTTGGCCGCACACTTCAAGTTTGTCCTAAGGCAGAGGCAGAGATGGAGGAAATGACTGCTATTTCTTATGCCTCAGCCGTTGAAAGTTTGATGTATGCCATAGTGTCTACAAAATTAGACATCGCACAAGCAGTGGGAGTTGTCAGCCATTATATGAAGAATCCAGGTAAACAGCAATGAGATGCAGTAAAGTTGATTCTTAGATATCTAGCAGGTACTTCAGATTTTTTTTCTTTGTTTTGGGGGAGATTCCTTTCATATATATGGTTATATGGATATGGATTTTTTGGGCAATCGTGAAGGTTGTAGAATTACTACAAGGTATGTATTTACAGTTGGAGGAACAACTGTCATTTAGGCTTCGCAGTTACAAAAGGTTGTAATACAGTCAACCACGGAGTCAGAATATATGACACTTTCAGAAGCAACAATGGACATGTTGTGAATTTCGGAGCTTATGAAACAGTTGGGCAAAGAGCAACCCATAGGTGAGCTATATGGTGTAACAGTCAAAGTGCAGTTATCTTGGCAAAAAACTCGGCATATCAGTCTAGGACTCGGCACATTCAAATGATGTATCATTTTATTAGAATAGTAGTTGAGAAGAAATGATTGAAGTTATCTAAGATTCTTTGCACTAAGAATCCGGCGGGCATGCTCACAAAGGTAGTGGATAGCAGAAAATATCAGTCCTGCGATACTGCTATTGGATTGTCTCCAGGTTAATTGATGAGACTTGCAAAGACACATGCTTAGACTATGCCAATGGAAGAATGAAGAACAGGTTAGAGACTTCGTGTATATGTCTCCAAGTGGGAGATTGTTGAGGTTTGTGGATCCAAATACATGATAATGGGGTTGAAGAAGACAGACGAGAAGAAAAGTCGAAGTGGGAGCAAACAGATTAAGAGCAGTCTGAAGCTACAGGCAGAGTTGCGGTCGACCGCACCCCTGATCACCCCCCCGACCGACTATGTACAGGAAGTGCATGGTCGACCGCGCTGTCAACCATCTCGCTCTCTGTTGCAACCCTATACGCTTGAAGGAATGACTGGTCGATTGCGCAGTCGACCGACCCACTCTCTGTTATATCATGTACAGTCAAAGGCATGAACCGGTCGATCGTCCATGAGTTGCGGTCGACGGTCGCAGCACTAATTGATGAGCGCATGAGATTAGAAGTTGTGAAAACCTATATATATTGTATTGTGTACAGTTTTAGGGTAATGTGAAAAAAAAAGAAATATCTATCAGCCGAGAGAGAGAGAGGGAGATAGAGAGAAACCCTACACCTTGGTGGTGAGTTCTTGAGAGGTTTGTAAACTTATTTTCATGTTTCTAGTGGAATTCACAGGAGTGCCTTTGCACGGGGAAGTATCCATTACATTGGGTTAACCTCGAAAAAATCTCGTGTGTGATTGTATATTGCTTTTGGTTGTTCTCTATTCTCTTATTTTTAATTTTATTGTTCTTGCATCTCGTTGGTGAGTTATTTTGCAGTTAAAACTCAACAGAGTTGTTGTTTCTGTGCAAACTGGAAGTTGACAGTCGACTACTAATATAATGATCGAATACAACCAGGGTGGTTGGGGCTCGACTTCACAAATAGTCAACCAACAACGGCGGAACAACAACAGATGAGCATGATTTTGGTGATCAGTTTTGAGCCAACCTTCTTATCCAAGTTAGATCTTATGACTCATATTGTGAGGCTTTCTCTTCAGGGTATATCGGGCAATGATTGTATCAAGATTACAATTTAGGGTTTCTCTATAACTGTATATAATATTGTAATGACCTCCATTGAAAGATAGTACTTCTGAGAGAGTTTTTCATTGTAAATAGCAGAGTATCTTCTAGTGAGCCTTGAGAGATAGATAGGTTCTTGGAGAGAGTGATTGTAACTATGTGCTTTATGTGTTTGGTTTGGTCTACATGCTTGATTGATTCGCTGTTAACGGTTATTGTAATGACCTCCATTGAAAGGTAGTACTTCTGAGAGAGTTTTTCATTGTAAATAGCAGAGTATCTTCTAGTGAGGCTTGAGAGATAGATAGGTTCTTGGAGAGAGTGATTGTAACTATGTGCTTTATGTGTTTGGTTTGGTCTACATGATTGATTGATTCGCTATTAACGGTTATTCCCCCCCCCCCCCCCACCCCCTTTCCTCCTTTGTGCTTAATTCCTTAATAATTGGTATTATAGAGCTATAGAATTCCCATGTGAAGATGACAGATCAGGGTTTCATGAAGATCAAACAATTCGACGATATGATCAATTTTAATCTCTGGAAGGTAGACATGTACGTTGTATTGGTTCAAAAGGGCTTGCATCTTGCCCTGGAAGGAGATAAGGGATGATTTAAGCAAAGCCGATAAAAATTTTAACTTGGTATATTAACAGCCAAATTCGTACGAGCATTTGATAACCACTATGGTACACAGAAAATTGACCAAAGAGAAGTTTTTGGTGGCCAGTGTGATCAACGGCTTGAAGAAGGATGAATTTAGGGAGAAAACATAGAAATCAGGGTCTACTTCTATAAGGTGGTGGATGGAACTTCAACTGAAAGGGATAGTGCACGTAAGGGTGTGGTCCATTGGCACCACTACAGAGGAATTAGCATCACAAGATGTTGAATCAGAAAGATGTCAACATGTCAGTGCCGTTGGATCAGGTGATAACTTTGACTATTTTCTTATTTCAAGTTCTATAGATGTAGATTCTGCCTGATTTCTTGATTATGGTAGTTCTTCTCATATTTGCTTCGAGTTGGAGATGTTTTCTACTTACAAGTCTACAACATGTCGTTATGTGAGAATGCGGATGGCTGAGATTTGTGACGTAGTGGGTAAGAGAACTGTTGAGTTGTAGATGTCAGATAGAAATGTGTTCACATTGGAGAAGGTCTTGCTTATTCCTTTGTTCAAACGAAACCAAATATCATTGGAAACTCTGGAAGCATGGGGCTGTAGGTAAACGGCTTGAGATTGAGTTCTATCAATTTATGAAGGTCGTCGTAAGGTAACGAAGAGAACGAGGGGGTGTTCAACACAACCTTTACAAGCTTTGTGAGAATGGAAAATCTTGGCTAAGTGCTGTTAACGCTAACGTTCCTAAAACATTATCTAGTTCTCTGCATTAGAACCACCAAAGTGAGATCACGACGTTTGAATATTGTCAGGAGGTAGAGGATGACTTGAGGTAGGTGGAGTTCGTGCGGAGGGTGGTGTCTTCGTATTGATGCCTACTGGGGTATACCCTTGAGCGGGTATATGATTAGACAAATAACAGGTGGAGGTAAATTCGACTAGCAGAATAAGCAACTGAATCACGTTGTTTCAAAAGGAGAAAAGGAAGACTCTAAAGGCAATTGATCACACAGGTGTGGAAGCATGACTATACAATCTAAAGTGGGGATTGTTGGGTTTATGTCTTGCATACTAAATTCGATGTGAAGAGAAACAAGTGAAGCGAGAAGAGGTTTGAAGTGAAGGTGGAGACAAAGGAGTTGTTGTTTCTGTGCAGACTGGAAGTTGACAGTTGACTGCTAATATAGCGGTCCACTGCAACCTGACTGGTTGGGGCTCAATTCAGGAGCAGTCGACTGATAGCGACACAATAGTAGAAGATGGACACGATCTTGGTAATCTGTTTTGAGTCCAACTTCTTCTTCAAGTTAGATCGTATAGCTCCTATTGTGTGGCTTTCTCTTTAGGGTATATCAAAGGTGATTGTATAAAGACTATAACCTAGGGTTTCTCTAGATCTCTATATAATATTGTAATTGACTCCATTGAGAGATAATACTTCATCTGAGAGTTTTTCACTGTAAATAGCAGAGTATATTCTAGTGCGGATTGTGGGATGCATAGGTTCTTTGAATGAGTAATTGTAACTCTTGAATCTTCTCTAGTTTAATAATATCACAGTTATTTTTTTTTTGAGGTTAAAGGTGGAATAACGCCACCCTGTTTCATTAATAAGAAATTAATAAAACAACCCCAGTGAACCGGGGGAACTACAAAAGTACAGAGCAGAAAATAAAACATAACCCCCCAACAGAACCCTGGGGGGTGGGTCTAACCATCCATACAAAGTACAACCAAAAGTACAATAGTTCGAAACAGAAAGCAAAGTAGAGGTAGTTGCGGCCTGTGGGAATCCGATGTATCTTGTGAGTAAAAGGGGCTCCTACCCCTCAATCCAGTGTCGGTTCAAACCGACCTCCTCATCATCAAATTCTTCCACCTGGAAGACTCTGGCAATCCGCCCTCTTGGCCCTGTGACAGCAGCCCCGTCATCGAATTTTACAGCTTTGGCTGCCGCCGCTACCTCCAGATAGTCATCCAAGGATGCCACATGAGCCCTCTTAGGCGACCGCTGAACTCTGAACCCAACCGTCCTGCGCGACATTCCAGTACTGTCTCCAGGTGCTGATTCTGGAAGTGTGGACAAGACCATCTCTGGCGAGATCTCCCTCTGTGTATCAGCAATGAACTCTAGATCCTCTGACTCCTCATCTGTGAATGAGAATTCTTCGTCCAGATTTAAGCGTCCTTCCAGGTCATCATCACTATCTGTATGCTGAATTTCCCGTTGTAGAGTAGATTCTCTCATTGCAGACTCCTCATTGAGCCCACAGATTGACGATGACTCTACAATAATAGCGGTGCTTCCCATCGCGGACCCCTCAATGGGCCCACTACTCATCTGACATTGTACCTGATTGTTCAAAATTATAGTATTACTTGTCCCAGAAGCTATAATATGTGTTTTGGGCCCATTAACGCCTATAAAACTCACACATTCTAGCCCACCAACTTGAGAAACATCTGAGATACATCTGTTATCTCCTCCGTAGTGCATCATACCGCCAATCTCAAAAGTCGAGATCACCGCTTGGTTAAACTGGGCGGTACTCTTACCCCCCTCACCACCTGGCAGCATTTGGTTGGGGGGACAGTGGCTGTTGCAGAAGGCGTGGGTATCGAAGTTAAAGGCGGGATAAACAATAGGTTGAGCGCCAACTTGGGTCTTTCTTTCTCCTTAAGCATCAAAACAGAGTGGGTGTTTCCCTCTTTAGCTTCTTCGTTGTCTTCTTTACCATTTTTGAGTTTCCTCAAAGCTTGAGAGCCAATCTCACTCTCCTTTGAGTTTTTTCCTCTGTGAACGAGCAGCTCTTTGCTCGTCGTTTTTCCCAAAATGGCACCTGATGCATGTCGCCCTTGATCCAAAGAAGCCCCCCTTTTCTTTTCTGGTGAATTCCAATGCTTTACTATGCACTCCCTGGTCGAAAGTGCCTTCTCACTTGTCTTCTTCCCCAGACTGGTGCTTTCCTTCACCAACCCTTGTCCCGAAGCATGCATGTTGTTACAGAGTGGGTTTTTGCCATTTTTAGGGTCTGCATGACTTGTCCCTCCCCTCTGAGCCACAACATGCTCCTCCTCACCTGCATGCAGAGCTTGACCACCACTTTGGGTAATTCTTTTGACCCCTTTAGCGTGGTTGGTCTCTGTCCCTTCGAGACTATCCAAATCTGGACATGGATGTGGGTGCACCAGTTTCCTTCCATCCTGGTCATTGGATCCCGTGGTCAAACCTCTTCCTTGACAACCGGTGATCGGCCTTGAGAGTTGGGGTTCTGATCCCTCCGCCGCTAGCTCCCGGCGACCCTCCATCCCTCTTGCTGCGTTGATCACCTCTTTGTGAGCACGCTCAACTTCATGTGCTCCGTCAATGGTGAGCTCCCACCCCGGTGAGACCACCTATTTGTAAGATCGGCCATCTCTGATAGAGGGAGGGGGTTTGGGGGAAGTGATGGGTAGGAGTTCTTCCTCTGTCTCCGCTCGCTTATCGAGCACGAATCGTATGAGGTACGCCTCCTCGAAGGAGAAGACTTTGGCAAATCGGGCATTAGGGAGATGTCTCCACTTCTAATAAGTATCCTCACCGATACTATCTCTGAGCGGCGAATTGTCTTCTCGTCGATGGCTTCCACAGTGCCGAATTCGGAGACAATTTCCTAAAGAGCCTCTTTCTTCCAAAAGTGCAATGGTACGTTGTGTATCCAAATCCAATATTTGTCCCCTTGCGGTAATTCTGCACCGAAGTTTGGTGACCACGCTGTGAATTCCACTATGAAGAAACCAAAATCAACCGTGCCCATTCCGGTGACTTCAAACATTTTTTGTGGTGACGGGAAGGATACCAGAAATTGGAGATGGCACAATTTCTTTGCTACCCAATCTCGATGCGCTCGCATTGGCCATTTGAGATTCAAGGCTTGGAGAAGGTGTGTTTTGGAGGGGCTACCGGATTTAACTCAAGCTACTGCACACCATTGGCGGAGCCATTCTTCTTCTTTCTTGATCGTTTCAAGGCTGTTAGCCAACCTGATCAGGGTTGGGCTCTCCGGCGACCTTCCTCTGCACACTTGCCTCTCATCGTCGTTGTTGGAGCTGATGACATTCATGCACGTGTACGACATATGGCCCCCCTTCATGCATCTCAGGCATCGTACCTCCTTAGTGCACTCCGTTCGGTAAGGCCTAAATCCCCACAATTGAAGCACGGCACGGGTTTTCTTTTTCCTTTTCTCAGTCTTTTCCTGTTATCTTGTTGAATTGTTGGTGGAGGAGGGCTGTGTTTGTTGTTGTCTTGTTGGTTTGGTGGTGGTGTGGAATTGAGTTTCTTCTTACCCCCTCTGGCCACCACTCGCCACTCCTCCACTGTTTCCACATTCTGAGCTTGTTCCACCCTTCCTTGGTCCTCTTCGTTTGGTTCCCCTCCTTGGGCCCAAACGATGATGGATTTGAGGGGGTCGGGAGCATCCTCACTTGGTTGTGGGGAGAGTCGTTGAGGGGGGGTGCGTGTGGTTGAGGGTATTGGGTGAGAAGAAGAAGGTTTCATGATGGGATTCACTGTTACATTGGAGGTGCTGTGTTGGGTGTTGTTAGACACACTGTGATGGTCCCTCTCACTGTTGTGACTGCGTTGCCAGTGGTTTACTCTCTGAAAAACCTCAGGTTTCTTCTGGTGATGATGGCGGTAGTCCCTGTAGTCCCTGTCCTTCTGGTCGGTTTGCATCATCTGAGGGCGATGATGGATCGTGGGGGGTTCTTCTACACTCGCGGTAGCGAGTAAGAGGACCCTCTCTATGGGCTCGTCCCCTCGGAGGTATGTCCTGATGATGGCGATGATGGGTATTTCCTTTCCCCTCCTGGCATTGAAGTGCACTTCGGTGTGCCCACTATGGGGAGAGTGCACGCCTGAGCCTAGGGGCATCCCCCTTCGGGGGGGGGGGGGGGGGAGGGGATTCACCGGAGCAGGGTGTGGTTGGGGGTTGTGAACAAGAGGAGATGCCGATGGCAGGGTGACCTGGGTCTGTGTTTAGGGCAGGTGGGGAGTTGGGGTTTCAGAGGAGGGGGGAGGAGGAGGGGGGCAGTCGGTGTAGCGGGCCCTCTCATTGGGCCGGCACCCACTCAACTCTACCTCCGTGAGCATGGGGGCGGAATGAAGCGATGTGGTCCGAGTAGTGTTGAGGATAATGGTAAGGTTGTTGCGACGGTGGTGGAGGCGCAGATTGCTGGAGAAGGTGAAGAAGAGCAAAAGGTTCTCTTAGTTGATGAGATGATGAGTGAAGAAGGCGAGAAGGCAAAAAGGTGGGGAAGAGGTCGGAGAAGAGCTGATGGGTCGGAGAAGAAGCAGTATTTTGACGGTGGTAGGGAGGGATAGAAGGCTGGGAGAGTTTAAGGGAGGCTGGGGCGAAGGGTGGGTGTCTCCGGTGAGGAGCCAGATTGAGGGAGTTGGTGGGAGCTTCATGTTAGCAAACAAATATCCTTGCAAATATTGTAAAGCTCTCTAATATCACAGTTATTTCTCCTTGGGATTAGGTTCTACGAACTAGGACAAAATTGTGTGCTTGGTTTGGTCTACTTGCTTAGTTGATTCATTGTGATCAGTTATCGCTTCTCTACATTCCTGCTGCGCTTAATTCCGTAACATTCCTTTCATGGAATAAGCTAATCTCCTCTTACTCGGTGTTTAGAAATGACAATCCATGTACCAAATGGAAATGATTTTTATCTATATCTAGCAATATTTCTCAAAACATGTCTAGTTGTTTCAGAAAATGCTTTTAACATATTAAGAAAAACTGAAGTCAAACCTATAATCTCCAGAATACTTTTCATCAAACTTTTTTTCTTTTTCCTTCAGCAATTCTAAAGCAAAGCCCAAGTATTTGATTCTCCCTCCATATCCAAATAGGCCTTCAATGTTGATACAAATTATAGTTCCACCACTGACCACTGACACTAACAACCACCTCCATCAGTTTCAATTTTCCTTAAGACCTGGGAATCTTTTAAAACAGTGAGTCACTGCTCGTGAATTTTGTTGGTTTCATGTCTTACATATTAGATTCGAAGTGAAGAGAAGCGAGAAAATGGTCGAAGCGGATATTGGAGCAGAGAGTTGTTGTTCCAATTGTCTAGCAGAATGCAGTCGATTGCTATTTTAAGGGTCAACTGCAATTAAGAGTCGGCTGCTATTTTAAGGGTCGATTGTAATTAAGGGTCGACTACTATTTTAAGCAGTTGACCAACATCAGCGGTTGTTGTAGTTTTTTTGCCAATTTTGGGTGGATCTGAGCTCAACTTCCTCTCCAAATTAGATCGTACGACTCATTCGTGTGGCTTTCTATTCAAGGTATATTGTACGGTTATTGCATCAAGACTACAATCTAGGATTTCTCTAGATCTTTATTTAATATTGCACTGACCTCTATTGAGAGGTATGCCAAAAATATAAAGTACACCATATGAGAGTTTTCCATTGTAAACAACAAGCATCTTCTAGTGAGGTTTAAGAGATAGATACGTTCTTGATAAGAGTGATTGTAACTCTTACATCTTCTCTAATTGAATAATAAATCGATTATTTCTCTACCGGATTAGATTTGTCCGAACCGAAATAAAATGGTACACTGTATTTGGTTTGGTCTACTTGATTGAATGTTTGTATTGATCGGTTATTATTTTTTTTATAATCACCGCTGAGGCTAAATTCCTAACAGATTCCCCTGGTCCTCAGCTACCACCCAACGCTAAGCATTGCATGCATCATGACACGCTGGTATCATCCCATTGTCCCTTTTCTCTTCAATGTCACCTCCAAAATACATTAATTAACACCCAACGATGATACCAATGTGTTTGTCAGCTTCAAGGCTTCAAGCCAAAAACTTACGTCACAGAAAAAGAAAAAAAAAAAAAAAAAAAAAAACCTAAAGTAGCAATAACCAAAGCTCCTCACCCTAGTTGAGAATTCTATAAATCCCATGTCACTCTCACAACTTTAACAAGGCCAGGCTACCATCAAAGCCTTATATAACATTGGTGCATCTGTAGGGATCTTCCTCACTCTTTGGGAGCTCCTTTCTTTCTTAAATTTTTTTTTTTGCAAGTATATTTTAAGTTTTCATTTTCCTAAATTATTTGAAGGGATTAGAAGATGTTGGCTATCTTTAGTGGGTCAGTTGTGAAGGCACCTGAGGAGCTAATTCAGGCAGGGAACAGAAGTCCTACACCAAAAGAAAAAGCATCCAAGCTTGTGGATGTCTTCAATAAAAGCTATCCTTCTTCAGTTCATATGAACATTAGAGGCTCTGCCCAAATCTTGTACTCCCAAGATGCCCAAAACTTATTATTACCAAGGTGAGATTGTGTTATTAATTCTTCCATCTTTGCTATGTTTGTTGCTGAGAATTGTGATCATCATCCTAGTATCATTTTATAGTAGATTTTATTTCTTTGTTTTTAATTTTTAGATTATTATTTCCTTACAGTCATTCTCCAAAGTAACTATATATTTTAGGTGAGGTATGACTGTATGAAGTAATTTTAATTTATGAACAGGTTCAAGTAAGTATTTTTTTTGTTGTTGAGTGAATTACAAGCTGAGTATATTTACGTATATATATAAATAAAATTTAAAAGCATTATAATCAATGTTCTTTGTCCATTTTTTGAGATTATGAAATCAGCCACTCTAGAGGATCCCTATATGTTTTTTGTTTTGTATTTTGAGAAATCTTATCTTATCTTGTAATTACATGATGAATGAATAAATCACTGATTCTAGATATATAGTCTTCACAAGGTTGATCACACTAAAAAGGAATATTTTGTCATAGAGGCTATATTGTAGAATTTGAAGTGAGTAAGCATCTATGTTATTTATATACTAGATTTGCCCGTGGGCGTGCCTACGGCACGTTTTCGGAACGATACAACATATGAATGTCTTGTAAATAGTAAAACAACAATTATGTAGCTCAAGTTTGAATAGTAAAACAATAATTAGTTATAAATAAAAGTACATGTTTCCATTAATATATGTTGAAAAATAATTATAAATAGAGGTGTAAAATCTAACTTCTTAGGACTTTGATTGTGGAAAATGATGAAATTTAACTGTTGATGAGATATTTGCTATTTTCAATGTAACATGAGTAATAAAAAAAATGCATAAAAAATCTAAAAATTTATAAACCTGAAATCTGAAAATATAAATTTAAGAGTAAATAGAGAGAGAATGAGAGAGAGAGAAATAATTAAATAAATAAATAAAGGATTTGTTTTTTGGAATTTGAATTTGAGTTTTGGGAGAAAATTTTTGTGCAGAAAAATATGTTTTGTGAGGTTAGATCTGGACCATTGATTTAATCTCTATTGAATAAGAACCACTTGATAGCTTTCTTTGTATTTTATTATATAGATCTGCATCTTACTATTTGTCACTGTACTACTGCACCATAACTATGAAACTGCAATTTGAAAATTAATAAATATTTTAATCCTCCCTACAAAAAATTTATAGATCATTGGCGGTGAAGGATGAGATATTTTGCTTGTTCGAGGGGAGTTTGGAGAATCTCGGCAACTTGAAACTAGACTATGGGCTTGCAAAGAATGCAACTGAGGTAGTCCTGATAGTGGAGGCTTACAAAGCCCTGCGAGATCGAGCTCCTTATCCGACCAACCACATGCTCGGACACCTTGAAGGAAGCTTTGGATTCATCGTCTATGATGAGGCCACCTCAAAGGTTTTCGTTGCATCGGTAAGCACTGAAGTTATATAGAGAGAAAAAGAATTTGTATGGATTAATATCCTAATTCTAATATTAATATTCAATGATTATTAATATGAAATAATTTACACAGGGCCAAGATAGCAAGGTCCCCATGTTCATGGGCATTACAGCAGATGGATATCTTGCCTTCTCTAACGATGCTGAGATGCTTAGATCTGCATGTGGAAAGTCCCTTGCAACTTTTCCTCCTGGTAATTCCACTCTCTTATTAAATTCCAGTTACTCCTTTCAATTACATACTAGGTAAAAGTCATCACAAAATTAAGGAATTTTTTGCCGCAATAGGCCACTTTTTGAAAATATTTGCAATTATGAGCCAGTTTCGAAACTATTAGCGCTCGTGAGCTACTTGATTGCACGTCAGCAGTAGCCGCTATTCTCATTAGCGGCATGATCATTTTAGAGGTCGCTAATGGGAATAACGGCCTCTTTTTTTAAAAAAATTGAAATTTTTGTTTATTGTCGCTATTCCTATTAGTGACCAAAGCATATATGAAGTCGCTAATGAGATTAGCGACCTTCAATGAATTGTATCCAACACTTAATAAAATGCTCTCTGAAAATATAACAATCAATTTATTTTTAAAACTGAGGTCGCTATTCGGAATAGCGACCTTAACAAAGATCGCTGTTCGGAATAGATATCTTTATTTTACTAAGGTCGCTATTCTGATAGAGGCCTTTATTGTACTAAGGTCGTTATTCTGAATAGAGGCCTTAGTTGTGTGACAATTTTACAAATTTTACAAAAAATAAGGAGATTGGAATTCTTGCTGAGCTCGCTATTGTGAATAACGACCGAAGTATACTAAGGTCGCTATTTCCAATAGCGACCTTAGTTGGGTGATTATTCTCCAAATCTTGCAGAAAGCATGGAGATTTAGTCTTCTACTGAGGTTGCTATTCGGACTAGCGATCTTAGTTTTTTTTTTTCTTCCAAGAAAGCAAAAGTTCTCTAGAAATCGCTAAGTGTCTCAATACATTTATTTGAGGTCGCTAATCCAATTAGAGACCTCATATATACTAAGGTTGCTAGTGATAATAGCGACAAAAAAAAAATTCAAGATATTTTAAAACAGAGGCCGCTATTCCCATTAGCAACTTTCAAAATGAAGAGTTCGCTAATGACAATAGCGGTCGCTGCTGACGTTGCTCCAAGTAGCTCGCGAGCGCTAATTGTTTCGAAACTGGCCCATAATCGCAAATATTTTCAAAAATTGGCCTACTAATGCATAAAATTCAAAATTAAGGAGGAAATTAAAAAACTATTCTCTAGGTACCATAAGTCTAAATTCTAACTTCTAGTTCAAATTTATAATTGCAATCAGGAACATAATGTAAGGAATATTTTAGGATTTTCATTAAATTTCAATGTTTCAATTAAAAAGTAGAAGTTAGGTTAATCTTCTCCCATTTGGAATCCCGTATAATATAATTTTTTAGGGATTGCTTGCAAGCAAGAATAACTACTTTATCTTATTGGTCAAACTAGTGTATAATAAGTTCTAACCAAATTATTTATAACTTCCCTTTTAAAATTGGTTTAAAGGGTGCTTCTTCTCAACTTCCAATGGACTGACAAGCTATGAACACCCGAAGAACAAAGTCACTGCGATACCAGCAATGGAGGAAGAGATATGGGGTGCAACCTTCAAGGTAATATAATTTGCTAAGTAATTCGATGAAGAACCTTTACATTACAAATTATCTCGATACAATTATATATATATATATATATATATATATATATATATATATATATATATATATATATATATATATATATATATATATATATCATCCTCCGTAATAAACTTTCTTTAATATCTTTGTTAATGCACCAAAATTCCAAATTAATGATACGATGACTGACAGATATGTCCATTGACTGTTGTTTTTATAGATTCAGTACATATATAGAATGGCTTCAGTGTTATACTAATTGTACTACTAGCAGTATCTATACTAGGATAGAGACATTTTCCATTTTCCCGTACGTATGTATAGTTTTACTACTCTGTAATCTCTGAAAAAATGAGTAGTTTATGGCACAAACAATGCGAAATTCATTTTAAATTTCCATTACTTTAAGACTATCTTAATTGGAAAGTGCTTAATTCAAACTGCTATTTGGGTGTTTTTGTAGTCAACATGTACATGTATATGCGGACTTTTCCAGGCGCCATACACTAAAAGGATAAACCTTTAAAGTGAATTAATTTTTATCTGATATTTGTCTTTATTTAATTCATATCAGATTGAGAGGCCGAATCTGAAAGCAACTGCTGAATAGGATGAGAGCTACTTTGAGTAATCAAAGGAGAAATGTACAAATAAATAAGTTGGAGGGTTAGTAGCAATGGTACTGTTGAATCTTGAAGTCACTTGGTCGCAAAAGTTGTTGAGATGGCGATGTTAAGAGAGGTTTAATTTCTTGTGAGGTGTAATGTAAGTTATTTTGAAGTACTTGAGTCCTTTTAAAGGTTTCATCTCTTCACCAAATATTTGCCTTTGCTTTGTTTAAATCCTTCATAAATTCCCCTCTAGTTTTCTTCTCTTGTATGTGAGTATGTGAGTTTCCTATTCATGCCTCTTTCTCTTTGTTAGAACCTTTGTGCTAAAGACAAGTAGTGTTGTAAGCTCAAATATGTTGGTATATGATATGTGACATAATATATGACTAAGTTGTGTTCTCAGCTCTACTAACATCTTCTTCTTAAAAAAAAACACTAATCTTGGTATGCGTGTGATGTGATGTGTGACATACTTTATGACTAAGTCGTGTTCTAAGCTCTGACATCTTTTGGAAAAAAGCTCTAGCATCTTGGTATGAGATATGTGGCATAATCCAGCTAGCTCTCTCACATATTCAAATTACTTCGTGGTCATCCAAAGAATAAGAAAAAGAAAGTGTAACCTCTCTATCTCATACACATATTGAATTTACTTAGTGGTCTTTCAACCCAAAATAAAAATAAAAAAATAAAAAAATGTGGCACTAATTAAGTGGTTTAACCGGTCAGTAGATAATGACTATTTGGCTAATGTGATTGATGATATTCGCAAATGTTGGCATGTACATTAGAAATTAGTAGTTTGATTTTCCATTGAAAGAGAGATAAGAAAGTGTAAATCTTATCTATTGGGACATACAAGCCAACAATTAATATATATGAAACTCTACAAGATATGATAAGCACGTATCATACACATGAAACTATATATATATATATATATATATATATAGGGAAAAAGGGGTATGATATATATATATATAGGGAAAAAGGGGTATGAGCAACTTGCTCATTTAGTAAATAAGTAAAGCCTTAAAATTGTTAGTTGTCCAATGTATTACATGCATGCCACATACTCAATTGCTCATTTACTAAATGAGCAAGTTGCTCATATCCCTTTTACCCATATATATATATATATATAGTCTATCTCAAACTCACGGTGGATCAATAAGAGTGAGTTTTAAAAGCAACACTTGATACTGCCCTCGTCTTTTTGTGAAAAAATCTGCACATTGAGCTTCAGAAGGCACATAATGAAGGGGGTTTGACCTTAGGAAAGGGTTCCTTAGTGAAGACATCAACATCAATATGTTTAGTAAGCTCGTGCATAACTGGATAATGGACAATTTTGATGGTACTAGTATTGTCACAAAAAAACAAGAGTGGGCTTCGAAACAATACCAAAATCATCTAGTAACTGTTAATCACCCTGGGGGGGGGGGGGGGGGGGGGTGAATAGGGTAATCGTGCGGAATTAAAAAATTAAAAGAATAAAGTAAAATAAATCAAAGTAATTTTGACCGGTCGTTGGTTGTATAAATCGAATCCACTTTTTTTTCTTACCATAAACTCATCTCTCGTCAATCATTCAATTACAATAAATATCTCACAAAAATATTGCTAAAAATTCAGACTTGATAGATTGCTTGGAGTCCAATTAATTGAGAGCTCTTTCCTCTTTAGCTTGTCGATGCAATCTCCCTTTATTACTTTCCTTGTTTGTATATTTGTGAATCTCTCTTGGATCTTTTTTTGATATTAATTAATCCTGAAAATCTGATACACTAAATTCAAACTTATTAGTACAAGTGAGCACGTTTTGTGCACACCAAACCAAGAGTCAACAATTTCCCCCTTTTGGTGTAAACAAAACATGCAAGAATGTTTGAAAATTAAAACAAAGTATGTAAATACTCCCCATAAATTTAGTGCATCCTGTAAAATAGATTTTCACATAGATGAAATTTTAAAGAGAGTGAATACTCCTCTTTAATATAATATTACCTATAATACAGAGAGAATTGATTCATGAAATGATTTGAAATTTGAAAATCGTTGAAAATCGTTTGAAAACATTCGAAAACAAGATTTTCTCTCCCTTTTTGGAACACACCAAGAGGGGACAGATAGAGTAAAATAAACCTTGGAAAGTTCGTAAAAACAATCATCAATTTAAAACAAAGAGGATGAACATTCTACGATATTACCATGAATAAAAAAAATCATGGGAGAGAATCTTCTTACATGATACCGTTGATAACGAGACTCTTTGATATACAGTGAGAGCTCTACATAATATCATAGATTTGAGATTCTCCCCAATACATATGAAAGCAACAAGAAATTGAGAAAGAAAGCATTGATTTTGTAAAAAGTTGAAGAACAAGACGAGAGAGAGAGAGCCGGTCGACCGCAAAACATGATTTTGCAAAACAATGTCCAGAGAACATACCGGTCAACCATCACATGTGGTTTTTCGAAAAGAATTTCCAGAGAGTAAATCGGTCGACCGCACAGTCGACTGCAAACCCATCAGAGGCCACAGAGGGCGAACCGGTCGATTGTACGGTCGACCGACCAATAAAAAGAATTTTTATGTTGAAAAATCAATGACATTTAATGCTCTTCTCAAGAAATAAAAACGTTTTTCGTCTAAAGGTTTTGTGAAAATATCTACAAGTTGTGAATCAGTAGAAATATACTCAAGTAAAATATCTCCCTTCTGAAAGTGATCTTTAATGAAATGATACCTAATATCAATGTGTTTTGTGCGACTGTGTTGATCAGAATTTTTAGTCATGTGTACGGTGCTAGTGTTGTCACATTTTATGGGGATGTGGTCAAAGAATACCTTATAATCTTCAAGAGTGTGTTTCATCTACAATACCTGCGTACAACAGGATCCTACTGCAATGTATTCAACTTCTGCAGTAGAAAGAGTGACAGAGTTTTGCTTCTTGGATGCCCACGAACAAGGCAATCTCCCAAGAAGTGACATGTACCACTAGTGCTCTTTCTGTCGGTTAAGCTTCCAGCATAATCTGCATCAGAATATCCTACAAGAGAGAAATTTCTATTTTTCGGGTACCAAAGGTCAGTATTTGGTGTGCCCTTAAGATATCGAATGATATGCTTAATGGAAACCAAATGTGATTCTTTGGGACACGATTGAAAACGTGCACATAAACAGATACTAAACATAATATCAGGACGCGATGCAGTAATGTAAAGCAAACAACCAATCATACCTCTGTAAGTAGAAATATCGATGTTATTACCAGATTCGTCTTTGGATAACTTAGTGGTAGTGGCCATTGAAGTTTTGTAGGCATTTGCATTCTCAAGTTCGAATTTCTTTACAAGTTCTTTGGTGTACTTGGATTGATTTATGAATATTCCATCTTTTCTTTGTTGTTTTTGAAGCACAAGGAAATAGGTTAGTTCGCCCATCATGCTCATTTCGAACTCATCCTGCATTTACATTGAAAACTCTTTGCAAAGATTTTCATTAGTAGACCCGAATATGGTATCAACATAAATTTACACAATCAAATTGTCTTTAAAAACATGTTTTATAAAAAGTGTGGTGTCTACTTTTCCTTTTGAAAACCCTATGTGAAGAAGGAACGAACTCAGTCGTTCATACCAAGCACGAGGAGCTTGCTTCAAACCATAAAGAGCTTTATCAAGCCGAAAAATATGGTTTGGGTGTGTGGGATCAGTGAATCCCGGTGGTTGTGCTACATAAACTTCTTCAGAAATAAAACCATATAAAAAAGTACTTTTGACATCCATTTGAAATAGAGTGAAATCCATGTATGCAGCAAAAGCAAGCAAAATACGAATAGCTTCTAGCCTAGCAACTGAGCAAAAGTCTCATCAAAATCTACACCCTCTTGTTGATTATAACCTTGAGCAACAAGACGGGCTTTATTCCTAGTTATTGAACCGAATTCGTCTAACTTGTTCCTAAACACCCACTTAGTACCAAGGATGGTCCTATTTTGAGGTCGAGGAACAAGTCTCCATACTTGATTCCGTTCAAACTGATTAAGTTCTTCTCGCATGGCAATAATCCACTCATTGTCTTGCAGTGCCTCCTTAATGTTCTTAGGTTCAAGCATGGAAACGAAAGCGGTAAAACACATAAAACTAGTAGCTTGAGTGCGAGTAGTTACCCCTTTGATCATATCACTTCGTATAAGAGATGGAGGATGACTAGCCATGATTTTTCATGCCGAACGTTTCTTACTTGTGGGGCCTTGATGTTTTATATTTTCATCTCCCATGGCATCAATTTGTTCTATAGATGTTTCATCTAATTGATTTTGAGGTTCATCTTTGTCTTGAGGCATCATTTGATTTTGATCAATTGCTTGTGGTTCCTCTTCAACATGCACCTGTTTCTTTTCAACACGAACCCCTGCCTCATCATCATCAACAACATATAATATTTCTTTCGAGTAGGGGTTAGTTTCATCAAATATAACATCAATAGATTCTTGAATAGTGCATCTTCTTTTGTTAAAAACACGATATGCTTTGCTATTAAGAGAATATCCTAGGAAAATACCTTCATCACTTTTACGATCAAACTTTCCCAAATTGTCAAGAGTGTTTAAAATAAAAACTTTGCATCCAAAGACACAAAAATAGCTTAGGTTGGGAGTTTTGCCATAATATAGTTCAAATAGAGTTTTCTCAAGATATTTTCTAATAATAACTTGGTTGATGGTATAGCATGCTGTATTGACAGCCTCTGCCCAAAAGGACTTAAGCAAATCTTTTTCACTAAGCATTGTACGGGCCATTTCTTGGAGAGATCGATTCTTCCTTTCAACAACCCCATTTTGTTGGAGAGTGCGAGGACATGCGAACTCATGTTTTATCCCTTTTTTGTCAAAAAATGATGTGAAGAGTTCGTTTTGAAATTCCCCACCATGATCACTACGAATAGTAACAATGGTAAGGCTTTTTTCATTTTTCACTCTCCGACAGAATTTTGAAATACATGTACTGTCCCATCTTTTTGTGGCAAGAAGGCAACCCAAGTAAACCTACTATAGTCATCAACAATAACAAATGCATATCATGCACCACCATTGCTACGTGTTCGTGATGGACCAAAAAAGATCCATGTGCAAAAGTTCAAGAGGTTTAGAGGTTGATACCATTTTCTTTGGTTTGTGAGAACTTTTTGTTTGCTTACCAAATTGGCAGGACTCACATGGTTTGTCCTTTTCGAACTTAATTTTGGGGATTCCTCTCACAAACTCCTTGCTTACAAGTTTGTTGAGGTTGTCCATGTGCGTGTGACCAAGTCTACGGTGCCATAGCCATCCATCCTCGTTTCGTGCAACAAAGTATCTCATACTTTCCTGTGCTAATTCATTCAAGTTTATGACATATACATTATTGCATCTGTTAGCAAGAAGTAAACAATTTTTGCTGTTATCTAGTACAGTGCATGTGTTTTTATCAAAAGTAACAATATACCCTTTATCACATAATTGACTAATGCTAATTAAATTGTGCTTTAGACTTCTTACCAATAGGACATCCTCAATGGAGCATGAGGAACCAAAATTGATTTTACCTTTACTAATAGTTTGACCCGTGTTATTGTCTCCAAAGATGATGTCCTTCCCCTTTTTCCTTGATAGTGATGAAAAGTATCTGCTGTCACCAGTCATGTGATTTGAGCATCCACTATCAAGGTACCACCGATCTTTAGTTTTGATGCGTTGGGGTACCTACACCAAGATTAGTAGGTATAACTTTGCGTGCCCAAGTTTATTTTGAACCTGTATTTGTATCCTTTCTCACCCACACAAGGTTAGTATTCCTTTTTAGTGAACAGTTATAAGAAATATGCCCTAGTCTACAACAAAAATGACATGTAATTCGACTATGTCTTGGGTCATGTGTACTTGCATAATTTATATTTGGTTTATGATTGTGTTGATTTTTATGCACGTGCTTATGACAAAATGATTTTTGGTGATGCATTGGCTCTTCGTAACCAAGCCCTCTATTATCATGATATGATCTTGAATTTTTTGTAATAACATAACTGGGCCCTTCATGCTTTTCAATAATTTTTTCTAGCTCAGTTACCTTTTTACAAAGCCTCTTTCTAGTTATCTCATCATCTTTTGTATTCCAACGAAGAGTATCTAGTGTGGCATCAAGAATCCTATTTTGTTTAAGAGCTTTGTTACAACCTTCCACTACTTCATCAAAATTTCTTTTACATTCATCTAAGTCTTTTGTGAGCTTGGCAATATAAACTGACTTCTCCTGAATCTCTCTTAAGTAATCATCATGTTTTGCTAGAGATTCAAAAATTTGTTGTTTTAAGGTCTCATTTTCATCTAGCAAAACATCATAATCTTTTTGACATGACTCAAGTTTTTTCCAAAATTAGAGCATTTTTATTTTTCAGTTTGTGATTCTTTGTTATGCACCCGTCATGTATTTCATTTGAATTCTGTTTATACTGCCTAAGTTCACGACTTAGTTTCTTGGCATAGTCTTTCAAATCATTATATATGTCTACGAGTTCATCATAAGTAGGTTGTTTGATTACCTCTTCTTGAGAAAGTGATTGCACCTCACCACTCCCAA
Organism: Hemerocallis citrina; assembly: GCA_017893485.1. Lineage (NCBI taxonomy): Eukaryota > Viridiplantae > Streptophyta > Magnoliopsida > Asparagales > Asphodelaceae > Hemerocallis > Hemerocallis citrina. Next base: position 260,851,827 of record CM030363.1, read on the forward strand.
GAGCCATGAAACCGACGTCGCCGTGATCCTGCACTTCCTCACTTGAGTCCGAGTCTAGCCAAGTTGCCTTTAGCGCCTTCTTCTTCTGTCTTGGATTTGAGCGATAATATTTCCTGTTCCTGTCTTGTTGACTGGGGCAGTTTACACATATGTGTCCGGGCTTTTTACACTTGTAGCACACTTCATCCTTCTGCTTTTCTCTTTCCTCTTGATACCTGCCATACATTTTATTTTTGAGGTACTTACAAAATTGTCTTGTCAAGAGAGCAATGTTCTTATTTGACTTCTCATGTTCTGAATAAGCTTTTGACGATCAGGCCTTCTCTGCTTTAAGTGCAATAATTCTCTCCTCAGTTTTTGGTACGATCCTGATATTCTGCCTGTATCTCTTTGTTTCCACCATTTCTATCTCGTATGTTTTTAGTTTTCCTTGAAATGTATAGTAGTCAAATCCCTTCTCTTCAAGTGTTTCTCTCATTGCTGTGGCCTTCACGTCCCATTCTGGCGTGAGATAGCTTATGAGCTTTCCGACCTTTCGGTCATCATCAAGCCCCTTACCCAAGCTCTCAAGTTCATGGGCAATGATGTCAAACTGGACGAGCATTTGATCCACGTTCTCCCCTGGCAACATGCAAAACACATCAAATTTATAAAAGCACAAATTCACTTTAGCTTTTACCTCGGAAGCGGTTCCTTCATGCCGCTTCAGTATATAGTTCCAGATCTCGTAAGTTGTTTTGCAGTTGCGCTCACATCGCATTAGCTCTTCATTGTTCAACCCTGCATAAAGAGCCGTCATTACTTTGGAGTTTGCTGTCTTGAGGGCTAACTCCGCCTTTGTGAACTCCGTCTTTCCATCACTGACTGGGATTTCGGTTTTGTTGATACACACGTTCCACACTTCTTCTCCGAGCATCTGTAAAAAATGAGATATACGAACTTTTCAGACGTCATAGAATTTTTCATCAAAAAATGGTGATCGTGTAAGACTTGTCCCATTGGAGATGAAGGGCTCCGATGAGTACAAGTTTTGGGGAGGAGGGATTTCGGCCATTGGACCTTTCGCTTAAGATTTTAAGCCTTTTAGGGGGGGTGAATAGGGTGATCGTGCGGAATTAAAAAATTAAAAGAATAAAGTAATATAAATCAAAGTAATGCAAGAGAGGCAAGAAAAGCAAACTCAGATGACGCAGCGATATAACGTGGTTCGACCCCTAGGTCTACGTTCACACCACCTACTTGTAGCAATTCTCCACTATAAGCGTTCCACTATACTCAAAAACCCTTAGTATAATGATTCTCGGATTCAGGCCGAGAGACCTATTACACCCACAGGACTTCTAATCCAAGTCCCGTCAATCTCACCGAAGTGGAAAGGAAAAGAAAATAAAACTCAAGATCGTTTGAGATCTTAACTAAAGAATACAACCAATTCAACGCTTACACTCGGATTGATTCTCAAGAGATTAGTTCAAAGTAATTTTCTCAGAAGGAATAGGTGAATAAGACTTAATGGATTCGTTCGATTAAATAGAAGAGCAAGTATATCGATCAAAAGAAGAAATGATACATTCCAAAAAAGATATACAGCCAAGTTGCGGTCGACCGGTCAAAGTGTGCGGTCGACCATTCAGCTCTCTGGCGTAGGTAGAGAGTTGAAAGGTCGACCTCTATCTTAACTCATATAGGTTGCAGTCGACTGAGATGGTCGACCGGTCGTTGGCTGTATAAATCGAATCCACTTTTTTTTTCTTACCATAAACTCATCTCTCGTCAATCATTCAATTACAATAAATATCTCACAAAAATATTGCTAAAAATTCAGACATGATAGATTGCTTGGAGTCCAATTAATTTAGAGCTCTTTCCTCTTTAGCTTGTAGATGCAATCTCCCTTTATTACTTTTCTTGTTTGTATATTTGTGAACCTCTCTTGGATCTCTTTTTGATATTAATTAATCCTGAAAATCTGATACACTAAATTCAAACTTATTAGTACAAGTGAGCATGTTTTGTGCACACCAAACCAAGAGTCAACAGTAACCATCGTAACCATTCCACCTCTGCTATGGTAATAGAAAGAGCACAAAGTTCAGCTGCCAAACTAGAACGAGAAATCGTATTCTTATTCTTGAACTTCCAAGAAATGAGAGAAGTTTCAATTAAGACACAATACCCTATGATGGATCGCCTATTATTAAGGTCACTAGCCCAGGTGGCATCAATATAGGCTTGCAATGCTAGTGGAGAGGACTTGTAGAAAATGAGAGATCCTCTTGAAAGAGAGGGGTGCCTTCGGGAACACGTAAATAGGTGGTGCATGGCTTTCGTCAGCTCGTGTCGTAAGGTGTTTGGTTAAGTCCCACAACAAGCGCAACCCTCGTGGTAGCCGTACTGGAAGGTGCGGTTGGATCACCTCCTTTTCAGGGAGAGCTAATGCTTATGCTTGTTAGGTATTTTGGTTTGATGTTTCTTCACACCCAAATAATCATGCCATGGAGATAGTGAAGCACCTGAAGTAGTGGGTGTAATGCACATACGTAGGAGCATACACAAACTAGCTCAGAACATGGACTGCATGAGACATATCTGGTCGGGTAATGGAGAGATAGACAAGAATACGCATAAGATGTCGGTATCTTGTAGGATAGGAAAGAGTAATCCCATCTGCTGCCTGAATCTTCAAGTTGAGCTCCATAGGAGAGTTGCTTCAGTACGACTATTAGAGATATTGGCACAGGCTAGAAGATTTACAGTTTATTTTCTTTTAGAAAGAAGATTACCATGGGCACTAAAAGTAACTTCAATCCCAGGAAAATACAGAAGCAAGCCAAGATCAGTCATAGCAAACTAATTTTGTAGATATGTTTTCACAGTTTGAATATGGCTAGGGTCGTCACCAGTAATAATCATATCATAATATATATCAACAAAATTTTGCAACCTTTGTCAGGGGAGTGAATGAACATAACAAGATCATCGGCACTCTGACGAAATCCGCAGAGCGAATTGTGGAACTAAAACACTCAAACCAAGCCTGTGGAGCTTTCTTGAGACCATAGTGTGCACGTCGAAATCAACATAAAATATTTGGAGGGTGACATAAACCAGATGGAGGAAGCATATAAACTTCTTCACAAAGCTTACCATGCAAGAATGCCATCTTCACATTCAACTTCCACAGAGGCTAGTTACGGATTGCAGCAATAGCAACAAGAGTCCTAACCGTGGTCATGTGTGCAATAGAAGCAAAAGTCTCATAATAATAATCAATCTCATATTCTTGTTGAAAACCTTATGCACCAATAAAAACCTTGTAGAGCTCAATAGTGCAATCTGACATGGTTTTGATCTTATATACCCACTTGCATATAATCGCTCGTACTCCTGAAGGAGATGGAACAAATTTTCAAGTACCTATTTTTCTTAAAGCATCCAACTCATCTGTCATAGCTTGTTGTAAAAAAACGAGAAACTGTGATGCTTCTTTAAAATTTTGATATTCAAATTGAGAATGAATGGCAGCAATAAAAGCAGAGGACTCTGGATTACCCGGGGATGGGTAGGTAAGACAAAGAGGAGGATGGTGGAACCTCAAAGAATAATGAGGCTCAGGGGGATCAGCAGGTGGAGGCCCTGTAGGAGCCGTGAAAGGCACTAATGGTTCCCATCTCATGAGTTGTGATCAACGAGCGAAAGCGACTGAATACGAGAACGAGCTAAAAAAGGAGAAGGTAGAGGATCAGACATAGAGGAGGACAACATTTGTGTAGGTGTGGGTGTGATCGGAGGCGGTGCTATAATTATGGAAGATGAATTAAGGAAGGTGGAAGAAAGATATAGAAAGTCCAAAGAGTGAGGATTAAATGTAGGAGAGTTAATTTTACCAAAGTAGAATTGATCTTCTACAAAGTGAACATCATGAGACACACGAAGACGCCTTTCTTTGGGATCATAGCAACGATAACCCTTTCTCTTAGGATCATAACTAAGAAATACAAACTTAACAGATTGTTCGGCTAATTTGTTACGTTCGTGAGGTTGAAAGAGAACATAACAAACACAACAAAAAATTCGAAGGTGGTTATAACTTGGTCGTTTTCCCTTGAGTTGAGAGAAATGGGTATCGTCATCAATGGCAGTCAAAGGCCGAATATTAATTAAGTAGATAGCAGTAAGAGCAGTGTCAGCCCAAAACTAAGGAGGAATAGAGGCATAGAGAAACACGACCCAAGTGGTTTCAATGATATGCTTATGTTTCTTTTCAGCAATGCCATTTTGAGCATGAGCACCATGACAAGATAGTTGAGGAACGATTCCTTGAGTAGAACTCAGTAGACATATACTCTTCGCCAGAGTCAGACTAAAAAGTTTTGATCTTATGATTGTATTGTGTGACAATCATTATGACAAAAGTCTTGTAAATATTAAAAAATTGATTCTGAGAGTGCATGAAATAAATCAATGTAAAATGGGAGTAGTCATCAATGAAAACAACATAATATTTATAGCCTAATTTTGATACATGAGGAGAAAGTTCCTACATATCAGAATGCACAATCTCAAACAAGGCAAAACTTCAAATATTACTCAAAGGATAAATTGAGTTTGTTTACCGAGATGATAACCCAAAGAGTTATTAAGGTTTCTAGTACAATGCTTAGACACAATACATAAGGCACCTGACTAAAATAAAAAAGGATAATCTGGAATAAAAAGGATGACATAAATGGTGATGCCAAACACTCATAGTAAGAAAACTGGAGCTTAAGACTTTGGCAATTGAAATATGCAAGTGATCCATGACATAAATACCATCATGCCTACAACCAACCCCAAGTAGTGCCTCCATCCTGCTATCCTGAATGAGACAAGAAGAATAATCAAATGGAATAGTGTAATTGTGATCGACAATGTGTCCAACAGAAATTGTTCATAGATAAACAAGGTACATGAAGTACCGAGGGAATAGAAAATTTTGTATATGAAAAATAAGGAGGAGATCTCCAGAAGAAGTACGCACATATCCAAAAGATAAAGAAGAAGAAAAATTGTGCAGAATAGAAGCATCAGAGGTCATTCGATAGGAAGTACCTGAGTCAAGCAACCATGTAGACTGCGAGGACGAGCTAGGAGTGGTGGCACTCATGGCTTGTGGCGGATGATTTGGAGTACCAGAAGAAGAAGAGACACTGGGAGCAGTGATGCCCATCTGATGGAGTTGGCGACCGAGCTATTGAGATATGAGCTGAGTGAGTTAGTTAGGAGGATAACTAGTAGAGGTCTCAACAAGAGCAACTACAGAGGGTCTTTGATTCAAACGCTTGCAACACTAATCTATGTTGTGCCCTAAAGATGACAATATTTTCATTGTTTCTTTGGCTTCTTTGGAAGAAAAAAAGATGGAGCACAGGGAGAGCTATGCTGCAAAGATGGTGGTGGAGGAACAAATAGTGTAACAGGCAACACAGAAGGAGTAGACTGTGGTGTAGGAAGTAGAGAAGTAGTGTGATGATTTGCCTCATCGGCTAACACAACTGGTTTGGTATATTCCAAGGTGGGACTATCTCACTGGACATGAGTTGACTGCGAACAATGGTGAACTTTAAGTGAAGCCTCATAAAAACTCATAGAGGCATTTCCGATTACGTGATTCTACACACTTCTTCTCCTTACATGGATCCCAATTCTAATCAATTTGTGGCCAAAGATTCTGAAGAGAAGTAAAGAAATACGATACGAAGTGGTCATCTTGAGTGGTTGCAGCAAGTTCTTGATTGAAGGCATACTCACGAGCATGAATAGAGTGCTCATATGTATCTTGAAGATGGGTCAAAATAGCGTTTTGCTGATGAAAGGGTAGAAAACTGTCGACATATAGAGATATGAGTGGAATAGCAAATAATACTATGTACTCTAGAATATAGAGTTTTCCACTTCTTAAGAGTTTAAGCAGATGCATCGGAAGAGGTAATTGTGGAGTCTGAAGTAAGAGTAGGAGGTGTCACTGATGGTGGTGTCATCGATGGCAGATCTTCCGTAAGATGATGGACAAGGCTATGAGCCCGAAGAAGCACAAGCATGTGAAGAGACCAAGTTTGATAGTTTTCAGGCCAGATAAATTTTCCAGTGTAGTGGGAATGTAGTGAATAGGTGATGGAGAGGATAAGAGTCATGATTCAACATAGCAGCAGCAGTGGACAGCGATGACGATGAAAGGATTGGTCGACAACGACAAGGATTCCCAGGGAGTTGGTCGATGAGCAGGAAGTTGGTCGACGAGCTGCGCAAGTAGATTTGGATCCAAAGTTGGATTTGGTTTTGGGCTGTACGATCGGGGGCTTTGTTAGGGAGTTGCGATTGGGAGGTTTGGAGAATTGGGGTATGTTCAGGAGTTGGAGTTGAGATCAAGAGGATTTGGATTGCAGGGAGAAAGAGAATTTGGGATTGCAATAGGGCTTTGGAGTTGGATTTGGGATTGCGATCAAGAGATCCGCAATTGGGCTTTGGAGTTGGATTTGGGATCGATCAGGATCGGGATTTAAGATTTGTATTTGGATTTTGGGTTTGATATCAAAATCAAAGGTTAAGATTTAGGTTTAGACATTCTAATTAATTTTGGATTTGAGAATCAAAAGCAAGTGACTCTGATACCACGGGAGAGAGTGATGGAGAAAGTGTAATTCTTATCTATTGGGGCATACAAGCCAACAATATATATATATATATATATATATATATATATATATATATATATATATATATATATATATATATTTATATATGAGCTTTCTTCAGTTGCAAACGGTTCTGTGCGCACAGACCCGTTGCGAACTGAGATCTGGGCCGTTGGATCAAGACCAACGGCCCAGATATTTTTTTTGAAAATTTTTGCCTTAACTCGTCAGTGCAAACGACGGGTTAAGGCAAACATTGAATTTTTTTTCTGTATACTCCATCTTCTTCTCTCGATCTGTCCCCACTCTCTCTCTCGTTTCTTCCCGAACCCAAACCCAACTCGGCCGAAATTGAGAGCTTCTCACTCCGGCAACTCCTAAATCACTTTTCTCCTCTCTCATTCTGGTGATTCTCTCCCTCTCTTCCGTTCGTTGCACCCCAACCCAGAAAACCCTAACCCTAATCCAAACACAAATCTCTCCTCCTCCTCAGTCTGCTCCTCCTCCTCCTCCCCTCTTCCATTCCCACACAGTCTCTCTCTCCCAATCTCTACTCCAAACATCGAAACCCAACTCTCTTATCCTAACTTTGAAAGCAAACCGAAACCCTGTTCGGCCACAACATCTACATTGGGAAAATTCACAGTTATTTTGTAAGGTAGTGACTAATTCTTTGCCTTAGTAGTTGTATATGTGTTGATTTTTCATTTTTTTGGTCTCTTTCCAATTACTTGAATATATTAAAATTGCCCAAAAAATTTGTAGATGTAGAAATTTGTAAGTAGTATTTTGATGAATTTACACTGTGCAATTGTAGTCTTGGTTGTTGTTGATCACTCGACGATATTGTAGATTGAGTCGTATTTAAAATCGTTCGATATATACTAAATGACTTAGAAAGTTTTTAGTGCGGTTAAACTAGAAAACCCTACAAACGACCTCCAAAAAATACGAAACTTTGCGAGTAGGTTGGTCTCATGTAACACAAGTCAACCCAACTTATAGAAGTGAGTTTCGAATCACGGTTCGAGAGATATGGCTGTGTATCGCTTATGGTTAAAAAAACCCAAATAAAGCGGTACACGATCGTATCTCGCAAACCATGACTCGAAACTCACTTCTACAGGTTGGGGTGGCTTGTGTTACGTGAATTCGACCAAGTTGCAGAAGTTTTATAAATTCTGGTGCCGTTTGTGCGGTTTTCTCATGTTTCTGAACAAGAACTAAATGACCTAGAAATTTTTTAGTGCGGTTAGACTAGAAAACCCTGCAAACGACCTCCAAAAAATATGAAACTTTGTGAGTAGGTTGGTCTCACGTAACACAAGCCAACCCAACTTATAGAAGTGAGTTTTGACTCACGGTTCGAGAGATACGGCCGTGTATCGCTTTTGGTTTAAAAAAACCCAAATAAAGTGGTACACGGCCGCATCTCGCAAACCATGACTCGAAACTCACTTCTACAAGTTGAGGTGACTTGTGTTACGTGAATTGACCAACTTGCAAAGTTTTATAAATTTTGGATGACGTTTGTGCGGTTTTCTCACGTTCCTTGAATAAGAACTAAATGACTTAGAATTTTTTTAGTGTGGTTGGTCTCATGTAAATGACCTAAAAAAATACAAAACTTTGCAAGTAGGTTGGTCTCATGTAGCACAAGTCACCCCAACTTGTAGAAGTAAGTTTTGACTCACGGTTCGAGAGATACGGCCGTGTATCGCTTTTGGTTTAAAAAAAAAACAAATAAAGCGGTACACGGCCGTATCTTTCAAACCGTGACTCAAAACTCACTTCTACAAGTTGGGGTGGCGTGTGTTGCGTGAATTTGATCAATTTACAAAGTTTTATAAATTCTGAATGCCGTTTGTGCGGTTTTCTCACGTTCCTCGAACAAGAACTAAATGACTTAGAAATTTTTTAGTGCGGTTAGACTAGAAAACCCTGCAAACGACGTCCAAAAAATACAAAATTTTGCGAGTAGGTTGGTCTCACGTAGCACAAGCCACCCCAACTTGTAGAAGTGAGTTTCGACTCACAGTTCAAAAGATACGGCCGTGTATCTTTTTTGGTTTAAAAAAACCCAAATAAAGCGGTACACGGCCGTATCTCACAAACCGTAACTCGAAACTCACTTCTACAAGTTGGGATGTCTTGTGTTACGTGAATTGGATCAATTTGCAAAGTTTATAAATTCTGGATTCCGTTTGTACTGTTTTCTCACGTCCTCGTACAAGAATTAAATGACTTAGAAATTGTTTTTCACATACCGTAACAGTTTGTGTTCATAATTGTTGAACTTTTTTGTTTTTTAAGGAAATGCACATTGTTGAAGGAAGTTCCGTTGCCGGAGGAAAATTTGTTCGTGAACAAGAATTGGGTGAATTTCGGCCGCAAGTTGACGAGCACCTAAAACCGAAGATAGGTATGATGTTTCACACTTTAGATGAAGCAGAGAAATTTTATGCTTCATACTGTAGATCTATGGGTTTTGCTATGCGTAAGTGTGAAAATAAATACAAGGAAGCCGATGTAGTAGACAAATCATATGTATGTAATAAAGCTGGGGAGTCACCGAGTAATCCTAATGAAGCTAGACGGGGAACTATTTCTAGAACTGGTTGCAAAGCTTTCGTTCGTATAAAACTAATCGAACAAAGTAATACATGGATTATTTACTCATTTAATGAACCTCACAATCAAGAATTTTCCTCACTCGGTAGATGTCACTTGTTGCCTCGAAATCGTGTATTGTCAAAATCAGATAAAAAAGTTATTGGTCAACTTACCGAAGCTAATTTTTCTACATGTAAACAAATGCTTTTCTTCGAAGGTGTAAGTGGAGGTAATGAGAAAATTGGATTCACTAAAACCGATGTTAGAAATATAAGGAGGGACTCGATGGAAAACATGAAAGGACATGACGGGCAAATGCTAATTGAGTTCTTTAAATCGTAAAAGGAGACCAATCCTTTATTTTTTTTATGATTACCAAGTAGATCCCAAAGGGCGATTGTCCCATTGTATTTGGGTGGATGGTATCTCTAGGAAGAATTATGAAGTATTTGGAGATGTAGTTTGCTTTGATGCCACCTACAAACACGAACCAGTACGGGATGTTATTTGTACCATTTGTTGGAGTCAACTATCATTGGCAGTCAACATTCTTAGGTTGTGGGTTCATTCCAAATGAGAAGGCTTCCTCATTTGAGTGGTTCTTAGAAAAATGGCGAGCAGTAATGCCTCACGATCCGTTGGGCATCGTGACAGATGAGGATCGTGGAATATGTGCTGCATTGAAGAAAGTTTTCATTAAAACTGAGTATAGATATTGCATTTGGCATATTTTGGATAAGTTACCGCATAAGGTGCGTATGTCAAATAATATCGATGAGTTTAGGTATGCTTTGAAGAGTATCATCTATACGACCGAATATAAAACTGATTTTGAAGAGAAGTGGAAAATATTGATTGCGCATTACAAACTTGAGAATAACAAATGGTTGAACGATAAATTTGACATTCGTGAGAAATGGGCTCCCATCTATGCAAGAGATTCATTTTAGGGAGGCATGTTGAGCACCCAACAGAGCGAATCTCTGCATTCATCTTTGAAGCAACATACCAATAAGAAGTACTCATTACATGAATTTATCGTCATCTTTGACCGAGTCTTAGTAAAATAAAGACACGAGGGACTTAAAGAAACTCATCGTAATCATGAGGAGAGATCAAAATTGAAAACTGAATAGGCGATGGAGTCACAAATGGCGGGAACATACACATTGAAGATTTTCTACAAATTCCAATAAGAAGTGCAAAAAAGCTTATTATTTAATGTGAATTTCATTGCGAGTATGGATACACCGAATAGTTCAACTTTTTCTAAGACGATTTGTGGAAATTCAGAACTGGGGAGGGTGGTTTTTTTGCAAACACCGTCAAATGGCTAAATATCCTTGTTCCATATATAAATTTGTAGGCATTCCATGCAAACATCTTTTGGAGGTTCTTTGGTTCAGCGATCACACCGCACTATCGAAGCAATATATTTATAGACGATGGACCCGAGATCTGTTGAGAAGAAGTAGTACACCCGTTTCCAATAGTATAAGCGATAATTTTGCCTCTCGATATTGTGAATTGAGTCAGCATTCAAAATGGTTGCTTGATCTCGGTTGTTCTTCCAAGGGAACGTATAAGTACATGCTCGACTACATGCTTAAGAGCATTGAAGACATTTCTCAAATTCAACCCGGGATTAGCGCACACCGCGAAGGTGGTGCACAACCGGAGAGTGATGGACATGCACATCCACCGGTGGGGGACCCTGTACAATGCACTACAAAGGAAAGGCCTAGAGGGAAGAGGTTGAAGTCCATAAGAGAATGCAAAAAACGAAAAGACCAAGACTTTGCTGGACATGCCTTCGTGTCATATGTCACGATTCACGAAATTGCCCGAAAAATATGGCTAGGTAATATATCTGAGACTAAGTATATATTAATTTGACTTAATCAATCTTAACTTTTTGTTATTGACCAACTCATTCTTCTCATTTATTTAGTGGATCGGTAGCATATGAAGAAGATCCAATCGGTGAAGATAGTGATGACGATGAAGGTGAAGATTCGTGCTAAGGTAAATTTCGTACTATGTATGTCATATTAAACTTGAATACCTTTATTACTAATTTCAATTGATGAAAAGACAATTATTCATTTCTAAATTTTTTTTTATATAAGTTTGGAATGAAACATGATCATGCCGATGGAAGGCGTCAATCATAAAAAAGTTTTAAACTTTTGATTGTATACATGATCAAGTAAATGTATTTGAATTTATAAGTATATTTTTTGTGTATGTAATTTGAAATTAGTGTATCAATTTGCCGGAAAAAGTGAATGATCGAAGATAATGGTAATGTGATTGACATGTGAATGTTGTTGTTGTAATTGGTTTGAGAATGTATAAATATGATGAATTTGTGAATTTTGTGAATGTGTGAATGATATAAAATCTTGATATGTGAAATTTGTGAAATTTGTCAACTGTTTGAGATGGTATGTATATGCTGTGGGTTTTCTTTTTTTCTTTTTTTTTTTCCCACTTAACCCGTTAACGGTAATAACGTGTTAGGTTGACTGAAAATTTGTACAAATTTGATCTTTGGAAGATGAAGTCCTGCCAATATCTTCCAACCTAACCCGTTATTGGCGATGACGGGTTAAGTACACTTGACCCGTTTTTTACAATAACGGGTTAAGTTGGAATATTTTGATAGTGTATTTGCACAAAATTCATCTTAAAAAGTTTAAGTCTGCCAATATCTTCAAACTTAACACGTTATTGACAATGACGGGTTAAGGTAACTTAACCCATCATTTACAATAACGGGTTAAGTTGGAATTTGTTGACAGTGTGTTTGTCTTTGGGGAAGAAAACTTGCACAAAATTCATCTTGACGAGTTGAAGTTCTGCCAATATCTTCTAACTTAACCCGTTATTGACAATGACGGGTTAAGATAACTTCCCCCGTCATTTACAATAACGGGTTAAGTTGGACTTTTTTGACAGTGTGTTTGTCTTGGAAAAGAAAACTTGCACAAAATTCATCTTGACGAGTTGAAGTTCTGCCAATATCTCTTAACTTAACCCTTAACCCGTCATGTCCAATAACGGGTTAAATTTGAATATTTCCCCAGTGTACTTGTCTATGTGGATAAAAACTTGTTTGTTCGTAGATGAAGTTTTGCCAATATCTTCCTACTTAACCCGTCATTGGCGATGATCACTTACCCCGTCATTGTCAAGAACGGGTTACATTGGAATATTTCGTAACAAATAACTCAAATATTTTAAAATAAAAACTCTCGAAAAAAAAATTATATAATAAACTTTCCAAACAAATTGAGAACTCCACTAATGTTTATTAATTAAAATTAAATATTGAATATCATTCGTTGTAAACATTGATTTCAGTTTAAGAGTTTAGAGTGTTAGACGGTTAGAGCTAGAGTTAGAGGGTTATTGGAAGGGTTATAGATAGTGGTGGGCTTGGAGCTCTAGTTTTTTTTGTCAACTTCAATGCTTAAAATTAAGTATTTTGTTTTAAAATGTAATTTTTAAAAAATATATATTTTTGTATGTATATATTTTTTCCCCATTTTTAATATTTTAAAATTTTTTTATTTAGGATTGATTTCATAATTTGTATTGCACCAATTTATTTTTTGAAGCCAACGAATTCTGAACTCCATTTTAAAAAAATAATATTTAATATCATTCTTCATAAACATAGAATTCGGTTTAAAAGTAAGAGTGTTGAGGGCATGTGATAGGGTTAGAGGGTTATGAGGGTAATGGAATGGGTTAGAGTAGGGTTAGAGATAGATCTTCTACTTTTTTTTATGAACTTTAGTGTTTACATTTTTCAAATATATTATTTTGTTTGATAATGTATTTTTTTAATTTTTTTACAAGATTTAAAATAATTTCTTAATATTTTTTATTTTTTGGACAAAATCTTCTTCATTTTTTGGAAAATAAAATATCTTCATAAAAAAATTATATAATCAACTATCTAAGCAAATTGAAAACTCCATATAATATTTTAAAGAAAAAAATATAAATTTAACATCATTCTTCATAAACATTGAATTCGGTTTAAGAGTTATAGTGCCGGAAGGTTAAGACTAGGGTTAGAGGGTTAGAGATAGTGCTGGACTTGGCGCTCTATTAGTTTCAATGTTTACACTTCTAAAATTGAGTCTTTTAATTTATAATGTTTTCTTTTTAAAATTATAATTTTATTTTTTATATAATTTTCCTCCAATTCGCATATTGGAAACTCCATATAATATTTTAATATAAAAAATAAAGATTTCACATCATTCTTCATAAACATTGAATTCAGTTTAAGAGTTAGAGTGTTAGATGGTTATGGCTTGGGTTAGAGGGTTATAAGGGTTATGGCAAGGGTTAGTGTAGGATTAGAGATAGATCTTCAAATTTTTTTATGAACTTTAATGTTTACATTTTTCAACTATATTATTTTGTTTGATAATGTATTTTTTAATTTTTTACAAGATTTAAAACAATTTCTTAATATTTTTTATTTTTTGGACAAAAATCTTCTTCATTTTTTGGAAAATAAAATATCTTCATAAAAAATTATATAACCAACTATCTAAACAAATTTAAAACTCCATATAATATTTTAAAATAAAAAATAAATATTTAACATCATTCTTCATAAACATTGAATTCGGTTTAAGAGTTATAATGTCGGAGGGTTAGGGCTAGGGTTAGAGGGTTAGAGATAATGCTGGACTTGGCGCTCTATCAGCTTCAATAATTACACTTCTAAAATTGAGTCATTTAATTTATAATGTTTTCTTTTTAAAATTATAATTTTATTTTTTATATAATTTTCCCCCAATTCGCATATTGGAAACTCCATATAATATTTTAATATAAAAAATAAAGATTTCACATTATTCTTCATAAACAGTGAATTCAGTTTAAGAGTTAGAGTGTTAGAGGGTTATGACCTGGGTTAGAGGGTCATGAGGGTTATGACAAGGGTTATTGTAGTGTTAGAGATAGATCTTCAATTTTTTTTATGAACTTTAATGTTTACATTTTTCAACTATATTATTTTGTTTGATAATGTATTTATTTAATATTTTTTACAAGATTTAAAACAATTTCATAATATTTTTTATATTTTTACAAATATCTTCTTCGTTTTTTGGAAAATAAAATATCTTCATAAAAAATTATAATTTTATTTTTTATATAATTTTCCCCCAATTCTTATAATATTTTTTTGATTCAAATTTGAAAATGAATTTTATAATTTATATTGGAACCTTTGAATTGGGTGCAAAACAATTTGGAAACTAAAAATAATATTTGTATATAAAATTTACAGATCATTCGTCACAAACATTGAATTTAGTTTAAGAGTTAGAGTGATAGAGGGTTAGGGCTTGATTATAGAAATTCATTGGACCAAATCACCCTAATTTCCTGCTTATTAAAACCAAAAACGAACTCAATTTCATCTCGATTAATACATATGCAAAGTATATCTTGTTGCTGCCATTTGAATCTTTCGCTCTGTGCTTGTTTAGTGCTCTTGCATTATTAATCTTTCAAAAATTGTTAGCTAGTATAATCCTTCGATATTAATTCAAATTGCAACGGTCTTTGCATAAGTAGCATTCTATATGTCCACCAAATCCTGCATATGACAAGAAAGATAGCTCCATCAGCCCTAAGAAATCCCGCGAAAATCAAATGATGTTTCCTTCATTGCCATCATAAATTTCTTCTTATAGAGTAAACTGGACAAAATACGGGATTAAATTTTGGGTAATCTTTCCTCTTTGGAGATCTTCACGTAAGATATGGAAATTGATGTAGATATTCAAATATGTTCCTAAAGTTTTAGTCCCAATTTAACATTTGATACTATAGCTATTCCCACAACCCAACCTATATGTCCCTATGGCTAACTCAAAAATATAATATAGACCGGTAATTAGTAAACCAAAAAACTATATATAGGTTTCTTGAAGCAAGCAGTGGCGGAGCTATGTTAGGGCCCGGGGTGGCCCGGGCTCCCCCAAAATCTTAGAAAACCCCTTAAAATTTTTGAATTTTTTTAAAAACCACCCTTAAATCTATTAAATTTTATTGTTTGGCCCTCCTAAAAATTATGAAAAAACACCAATATATTTATATAGTCATAGAATTTTTCTTGGCCCCCTGAAAAAATTATTTTGGCTTCGCTCCTGGAAGCAAGCATGTAATCATCAGTCAGATTCTAACAAAGGTGATCCACTCAATATGACCAAATAAAAAGCTAGATCTAAATGAGCAGAATTCAAAGGTAATCATAATATTTAGGACTAGGTAATAAGTGAACAAATTTTCTTTGTATTACAACAAAGAAACGAGAGGATATTTTACTTGGAGAGCTAGTCGGTAACAATTACCCTAACTCGATCATGGTTCCCAAGCCAGAATAAAGGAGTATAGTTGAATCAGAGTTTGTATAGTTGAATCAGAGAGTTTGTACACAACAGGATCTTTATGATATGGACCTTAACGAGTAGGACTGATGTATCAATAATAGGAGTAATATAATCCTGTTGAAAAATAGACAAAGACCATATTTAACTTAAGATGAACATGGATTTAGGCAATAACAGACAATAGCACTCAACATAGCACTCGACAAAGCTCGATGTAGAAGAAACAGCTGCCCCTATTAATTTGGAATAAATGCCCTACATGGTGGCTCTAGATTTGCAATCTTCTCTAAAAACTTTTCAAAGTAATATAAGAAAGAACAACATAATCACATGTTAAATAACCCTGGCAGGGAAACGATGAGTATCATGGTGCTTAACGCTTTGATACTCAGAGTAAACATACATTGGCAAAAACTTTCAATACCAATAGATTTTTTTTATGACACAAAAAGAGCCTATCGATGGGAGAAAAAGCATTCTAACACACATGCTCTTCTTTCTATTCTAACCCCTGCATTAACTTGTGCTTGGTTTGGGTCTAAATTCTAAATTGTAAACTCAAATACTTCTAGTCAACTGATTTTTTTTGTAAAACTATGTACCTAGTGAAAACAAGGCTATGAATACACCGAAGTTGTCATCATTAATTGAATACTCAAAACAAAAGGATAACATTCAAAATTTGATTTCGCTAAAGATTCAGTTGTCCACCCTTACATACATTACAATATTGCATACAATCATCTCATTCAACCAACAGAAAACAATCAAATTCACAACCTAAATATAAACTTCAAGGTAGACTAAGAGGATGAGAGTTAGAGGCTTATGAGGACTATGGCAAGGGTTAGTGTAGGATTACAGACAGGGTTTTATTTTTTTTATATGAACTTTATTGTTTATATTTTTCAAATATATTTTTATTTTGTTTTAAATCTTTTTTTTTCATGAATTAAAATGTGTAATGTTTCTTTTTTTATGAACGCGTTAGGTGGGCATAATATCGTTATTAACGAGTTAAGTGGGAATATTTTTATAAAAAAAACATGCATTTTTGAAAATAAATTCTCTTCGTAATAAATTATGTAATAAATTTTCCAGATAGGGTTAGGGCCAGGGTTAGAGGGTTATGGCAAGGGTTAGTGTAGGGTTACAGATAGGGCTCGACTTGGAGCACTAGTTTTTAATTTCTATATAATTTCCTCACAATTCTAATATTAATTTCATAATTATTACAATTGATGTTATAATAATTTATTTATCTTTGTGGTAGAAAATTTGATCTTTCGAAAAGAAGTTCTGTCAATATCTTTCAACTTAATCCGTTATTGACGATGACGGGTTAAGTACACTTAACTTGTCATCGTCAATAACAAGTTAAGTATGAAGATTTTGACAGTGTATTTATCTAAATGGATGAATATTTGGTCTGTCGATGATGAAGTTCTGCCGATATCTTACTACTTAACCCGTTATTGGAGATGGCGGGTTAAGTGATCTTAACCCGTCATCGTCAATAACGGGTTAAGTAGAGAGATTTTGATAGTGTATTTCTTTTTGTGGATTCTTTACAAGATGAAGTTCTGCCAATGTCTTCCTACTTTACCCGTTATTGGGATGACGGTTTAAGTGATCCTAACCCGTTATTGCCAATAACGTGTTAGGTATGAATATTTTTCCAGTTCTAATTGCTGTATGTTGATGAAAATTCAACTTCACAAAATGAGTGCCTGTGAAATTATTTCGACTTAACCCGCTATTGTGAATAACGGATTAAGATGAATTATTTTGCCAGGGTTAAGCTCACCTGTTTCAGTTCATTCACATCAATTAATTCACATCAATTAATATTACATTTCATCTATATTTCATTCACAGCAATTCACATTAATTACATATCACATCAATTCATTCACAGAATCGGAAACTAAGATCACAACAATTCATTCACAACAATATATATAAATTCACGGATAATATCACATCAATTTAACAGCAAAAATCTCAACAATTTTCACATCAATTTGACAACACGAAACTTTGCAAATATTAAAACAATTCATTCATCTACATTTGTTGAATTATCTCAAGTAGCAATAACAACATATTCATTACAATATATTCATCTCAACTATCAATCTAAAGTAGCCTAGCGGGGTCAATACATTTATCTTCATGGTTGACTTCCGTGCATGCCTGGTATTTATCTACAACATTTATCAACATAAAAAAAAACTTTGCATTAGTTATTTAAGGAATAAAATCATCAACCAAATACTAAACTACTAATAACGAAGCTATTGTTAGATACTACCTTTTCTGACCACGCGGTTTGCGACCACTTGGTGTGAAATGATCAGGCGGGTTCCTCTTTTGTTGGGGATTTCGGTGTCTACCTTGAGTCTCGGGGGATTGAGGTTCATCCGACCACTGCTCCTCCACATCTACTGCCGGTGGTTCTTGTTGTTCGAGTTGTTGTGGTTCGGCAATGTGAATTTTCGGTCTTGTCACGCTCTTTCGCCGAGAACCTGCACTTTGGCTTTAAAATATGCATCAAGTTTGGGACCTTCACCCATATCTTCAAGACTACAGCGGCATGGTTTTAGAATCTCCTGCATTATTTGCTTAACGCTTTCGGGTACCTTACTCTTCAGGGTGCGAGAAGCTATCCGAATAGTTTTTCATGTGTTTTCAATCTACATTAGGTTGAAAATTTGAATTTAAACAACATTATCTATATTATCATCTCGTCCTCAAATAACAATACATGCATACGAAATGTATGATATTGTGTGAAGTTAGACTAACCAAGTTCCGATACGTCGACGCCTTTGGTTGATACATTGACTGGGAAGAGAAATATGCCAGTGGTGGTTCTTCCTCGGTTGGGGAAATCGGAATCTGGACACCGGCTGGTACAGCGGTTTGTGGAGAAACATACAATCTTGTAATGCGCTTGTACCACGTCATGTAAATCTCATGCAGTTATCTCATGAGTCTTTGATTTCTTCTTATTAAGCAGCAGTGCAGGACTTGTGAGGTCACAGTTCGTTATTGATCTATAGAAGTTCGGCTTAACTCAAAATTTTCCCCTCAGTCTTCTGAGAAATGCGAACAACATTCTCCATGGAATACAATCATTATTTAAGAAATTTCCTGTCTGGTAATATAGTGCCATAGTTGGTATGCTTTGAGGATGTATTCTAATTATGAGATGGGTGTTTCATCTCCATTTTGTTGAGTTGTTTCGAGCCATGCCCTCATTTTCTTTGTTGTGTTGCACTTACAGATTCCTAGGTTTCTCCTTGTGGATTGGTTCTTTTGTGAGGTCCCTTGGGTACTGCAGGTACAATGACTTCAGAGAAATTAATAAGAGGATCAATCGAGGCTTCTCCCTTTCTATTTCATGTTCTTTGTTTGTACCAAAAGAAAATTTAAAGGGTTGTACAGTAGTCAATCAGCCTGTAAATGATCTGCAATATCGAATCTGACTTCCATGGTTAATGTAAGAACTATAAGTTAGGTAGAGATGGAAGGAAACGTAAAATTTCCTACAACAAAAGATCAGGGATTTTCACTTTTTGTAGCCGTTCTTAGCACATGAACGATAGTTCCAAGCTGTGTTGGTTTTTTTTCTTCTTTCAATTATGTTTCAGGACATTATGTACCTCTTTTGTATCAGCTTTCATATCAGTCCAGACTTAGAGTAAGAGGCCACTGTGTGCCATCTCTTGAACGATGCTTAGCAGGTTTAGTTTCAGGATAGTCAGGCATTGTTCTTGTTAGAAATCGGTTCCATCATATTCTACTCATCAAGACGAATGAAATGATGTATTCACATGTCCAAAAAGGATTTCAAATGAATGAAATATTCACCTCTGAAGTTAGCATGTTCAAATGAAAATTTTGACTTTTTTTCTTGGGATGTGATGTTAGTCCCATATCGGAAAAGAGCAAAGAAGCAAACAAGTTAATAAGCTAAAATTCTAGCCTAAGGGTTGTGCCCTTAGGGGTACGAATATTTTCTCCGGAGGGAGAACACACCCTACGTAGGCTTTGGTTTGAAATGCGCGCTCGCCTGCCAGCCGGACTTGTTTTAAAACAGTAACTTATTTTTGTCCATTTTTATTTTGAAAAATTCGGCAGTTGCCAACTGTCGGGGCAGTTGTATCCTGTACAGTTGTGAAACCGACCTAGGCAGAGGACTATAAATAGGAACCAATCTTGATCAAATCGGCATCCTATTTATATGTTCCCTACCACCTTGTATCTGTGCTAACTTAATTAATCACTATTATCATATCCATCTTGACCGAGCCTTCGTTATTCTAGTGTAGTTAGCGAAGTTCTGACTGTTGTAACTTGGGTGACGATCGCCTAATCATCTGTATACACTGTAGTAGTGGCAAAAATAACGTCTTAAGGACATTGTTTATAAGCAAGCCTTAGTCTGTCTATTCACCATCTTCATGATCGGAATTGTAGATAAAAGTATCTTCTTTTGGTGCTTTGTCGATAGTGAAATACACTGTTTGCGAAACAGTTATCTTAATTCACAATTATCAAGGTTCGAATTGAAGATATATTATCTTCCTTTTGTTCTTTGTTGATAGTGAATTTTATTGTTATTGTAACAGTATAACTGTAATTAAATTCGAGTAGGAATTTAATTCGTTTTCATTAATTTTCATTACAAAATTAAATTTGTCTACTTAAGAGATAACAACTTAAGACGTTAATTTAATTTTTCTTTTTTTCTTTCTCTCTTATTGTGTAGATAAAATCATGACTACAAAAACGGAACTTCCGAAAGTAGTCACAAGATGCACAACAAGCCCGAGAATTTCAAAGGGGTTGACTTCAAGACTTGGCAGAGCAAAACGCTCTTCTATCTCACAACCCTCGGGTTGGATAGGTTCCTCGAGGAGGAAGAACCTAAGCCCGCTGACGGAAAACTCCTCAAAGCCATAAAGAGACGTTTGCAGCTATTAATGCATGGAAGCATTCAGACTTTCTTTGTCGAAGCATTCAGACTTTCTTTGTCGAAACTACATCCTGAATTGCTTGGATGAAGTTTTGTACAACATATATTGTCTGCTTACTACTGCAAAGACTTTATGGAACTCTCTGGCCAAGAAATACAAGACCGAGAATGCCAGCTTGAAGAAATTTATCGTTGATAAATTTATGGACTACAAAATGGTGGACTCCAAGTCTGTCACTGTCCAGATGCAGGAGCTTCAGATCATTATGCATGAGATTGAAGCCGATGTCCATAAGGTTGGCAAATCTTTCCTAGTGGAAGCAATTATTGGGAAGTTACCACCATCTTGGAAAGACTTCAGATATTACCTTAAGCACAAGAAGAAGGAAATATCTTTAGAAGATCTTGCTGTTAGGTTGAAAATTGAGGCAAACAACCGTGGGACAATCAGGTTCAAAAGCGAGGAGGCTAAAGTACACGTTGTGGAGAGCTCCAACAATTGAAGGGCAACTCTAACAACAACAAAAGTAATTCCAAGAAGAGGAAAGCTTCGGACCAAGGTTCCAAAAACAAGAAGCCCAACAAGAAATTCAAAGGAAACTGTTGGATTTGTGGGAACCCGGTCATTCTACCAGAGACTACCGATTCAAGAAGAATGACAACACATCTGAAGCAAATGTTACTGAGAACATCACTTCAAGCATAGATGATTTAAATCTTTCAGCGGTTGTTTTTGAACGCACTCTAATCCAACATTCTGGACAATGGTGGGAAGACACTAGTGCTAATCGACATATATGTTTTGATACGTCTTTATTCTCAACTTATTAGAAACTCGATCATGAAGAAAAACTTTATATGGGTAATTCTGTTGTATCAATGGTCGAAGGTTGTGGATAGGTCATTCTGAAGTTCACTTCTGGCAAAAATGTTACACTGAACGATGTGCTTCATGTGCCAGACATCCGCAAATGCTTATCTCTGGATTTGTGTTGTCGAAGAAAGGATTTCGGATCGTGATAGAGTCAAACAAGCTGGTACTGACCAAGGCCGGGGTCTATGTTGGGACGGGATACCTATGTGATGGGTTATTCAATGCTAATGTAACCGTAGTCGGCAAAAATCCAAAGTACTTTGATTCTATGATTAATAAAAGTTCAGTTTCCTATTTGCTCGAGTCTGAAATACTTTTGTGGCATGATAGATTAGGGCACATAAATTTTCGAAAGATGAAAAAAACTTACAAATTTAGATTTAATACCAAAATTTAAAGTTGATAAAAATAACAAGTGTGAGACTTGTGTAGAAGCCAAAATGGTCAAGAAAACATTCAACACGGTGAACAGGAGTACTGAGCCGTTATGCATAGTTCATATTGATCAATGTGATTTTAAGTCCTTACCTACGAGGGGTGGGAAAATGTATTTTATCACATTTATCGATGTTTGCACTAGGTATTGCTACGTGTATTTACTAAGTAGTAAAGATGAAGCAATTGCAGCATTCACAAAATATAAGGCTGAAGTAGAAAATCAGCTTAACAAAAAGATCAAGATATTAAGATCTGATTGAGGTGGAGAATAGAGCTGCTATCAGGTCCTATCGGGTCAGGTCCTCCACTACCCGGACCCGGTACCTCACGGGTCCAAAAATTTGACCGGACCCGGACTTGCGAAAATCGGGTTCGGGTTCGGGTTCACGTCCGGGTCCGGGTCCTAATTAAAAAAATCTACCCATAGGGTCCGGTAGCGAAGAATAAATATTTGCACTTAAGTATTTTTGCACCTGATACCCTGCGGTTTCAACAATTTTTGCACTTAAGTACATGAATAAATATTATATTTACACATATAGCTTCAACAATTACTATTTATATGTATATCCCTATAACTCTATTATTCAAATTTCATATTTTTTGGGGTATTTTTTAACGGGTTCAGGTCCGGGTCTGGGTCGGTTTTATTTTGAGCGGACCCGGACCGAACCTGGAAGTGCATTAGGTCTTATTATAGGACCCGGATCCAGACTCGTATAAATCGGGTCGGTTCCGATCCAATGTCGAGTCCGAGTCGGGTCCGAGTATCAGGTAAATGTGACAGTGCTAGTGGAGAATATGAATCTCCATTTGGACAATTGTGTGCAGAGTATGGGATAATTCACCAAACAACAGTCCCATACTCATCTCAGCAAAATAGAGTTGCAGAAAGAAAAAACAGAACGTTCAAAGAGATGATAAATGTCGTACTTATAACTTCCGGTCTACCTACAAACTTGTGGGAGGAAGCCTTGTATATGTCTAATCACATACTGAATAGAGTCCCACACAAGAAAACTGAGTCTATTCCATATGAGTTATGGAAAGAACATTTTCCAAACTACAAATACCTCAAAGTGGGGGGGGGGGGGGGGGGGGGGGGGGGTATTTGGCTAAAGTCTCAGTTCCTCTTTCCAAGAGAACCAAACTTGGACAAAAAACTGTAGATTGCTATTTTGTAGGTCATGCCGCTTATAGATTTTTAGTCTTCAACTATGAAGTATGTGACATCAGTGTAAACACAATCATTGAACCAAGATATGCCATATTCTTTGAAGATGTGTTTCCACACAAAAGAAATAATGGAAACCCTGCTCTCAAAAGACCAAGAGAAGTATCAGCTGAGAAACAAGATGAAACTCATCATGAAAATGATGAAACCGAACCAAGGAGGAATGTAAGAACTAAAACCTCTAAGTCTTTCAGTCCAGATTTTCTAACATACATATTAGATGCTGAACCTTAGACTTTCAAAAAGACAATCTCATCCTCAGAGTCTTCCTATTGGAAAGAAGCTATCAATAGCAAGATTGATTCGATTCTAAGCAATCATACTTGGAAATTGGTTGACCTTCCACCAGGACATAAACAAATTGGATGTAAATCAATTTTCAAATGGAAAATGAAACCAGATGGTTCCATTGACAAATATAAAGCCAGATTTGTGGCAAAGGGTATCGCCAGAAGGATGTCTTAGAATTCTTTGATACAAATTGACCAGTTACACAGTTAACCTCCATAAGAATGCTGATAGTAATAGCATCTATTTATAATCTTGAAATCCATCAAATGGATGTCAATACAGCATTCTTAAATGAGGATCTCGAGGAAGAGATTTACATGGGGCAACCGGAAGGGTTTGTTTCGAAGGGAGCTGAAAATAAAGTGTGCAGACTTGTTAAATCCCTCTATGGACTTAAACAAGCTCCAAAACAATGACATGAAAATTTTGATAATGTCATGATGAAAAATGGTTTTCAAATCAATGAATGTGATAAATGTGTTTATTACAAACAAATGAGATAATCATGTGTGATTGCTTGCTTATATGTGGATGATATGCTAATCCTTGGTCATAACAATGAAGTTATTAAGACTGTAAAGAAAATGCTAATCAACCACTTTGACATGAAAGACTAGGTGTGGCATATGTTATTTTGGGTATCAAAATAAGAAGAACACCAAGTGGCATTAAACTATCTCAATCACATTATGTGAAAAAAGTGCCTCAAAAAATCAAGGAAAATGATATTAAAGGAGTATCAGATCCTTTTTCACCGTCTATAGTTTAGACAAAAATACTGGTGAGAGTATAATGCAATTGGAGTATTCTCGTGTAATAGGCAGTTTAGTGTATCAATGAACTATACGAGACCAGACATTGCTTATGCAGTGAGTAAATTAAGTAGATACGCTAGTAACCCAGGAAAGGGCCACTGGGCGTCACTACTAAGAGTACTTGGGTATTTAAAGAACACCACAAACTTTTCATTGCATTATGATAGATATCCTGCTGTTCTTGAAAGATACAGTGATGCAAATTGGATATTGGATTTAGAAGAATCAAAATCCAAAAGTGGTTATGTATTTACCCTAGCAGGAGTTGCTGTGTCATGAAAATCTTCTAAACAAACGTGTATTGCTCGATCCACAATAAAGTCCGAGTTCATTGCTTTAGACAAAGCAGGTGAAGAAGCTGAATGGCTTCACTACTTTTTAGAAGATATTTCATTTTGGCCTAAACCAATGACGGTCATTTGTATCCAGTACGATAATTAAGCAGGGCTAAGTAGAGCACACAATTCTGTATATAATGGCAATCGCGACATATTCGTAGACGCCATAATACTGTTCGACAGTTATTCTCAAATGGAACTATTTCCATTGACTTTGTGAGGTCACATGATAACTTAGTGGATCCATTTACTAAGGGACAATCCCGGGAGAAAATTAACTGTGCATCGAGGGGAATGGGCTTAAAAGCCTAAACCAATACGAGTTACCTTATACGGAGACCTAACCTGGCAACTGGAGATCCCACGGACCAGGTTCAATAGGACAACTAGTTATGATTAACTCAATCAGTAATGCATTTGGACTCAGGTCCATCTCATTCCTATGATGCAAAATAAATGCATGCCTACAGAAGTATTAAAAGGTTAAGTCATGCTTTCAATGACGTCCATATCTTGAAAATCACAAGTGGAGTAATGTAGGGTACTATTTATGGATGCAGTCACATATTTAAGTGTGAGCTGGGTTGGCTCTATGAGAACTTTAAAAGGCTGGAGTTCTCTAAAACACACGCAGAACTGAGATTTTTTTATGGCCAAAATGAACACAATCGAGAGATTGGATGTGAAGGACACAATGTTGTGTAGAGTTTATTGTTTGGGTATACACTAACGGCTGACGGTTCAAGATGAAATATTTCACCGATTAGCTAAGTATGTCCGATAAAATTTAACTAGGAGAGGTTCAAAGTGAAATATCTACCTATCCACGACGCAAGATTGTTTCAAATGCACTCTATGATGTGGGAGACAAAAATTATCATTCATGTGGGTGATTGTTGAAAATCGGTTCCATCATATTCTACTCATCAAGATGGATAAAATGATGTACTCACATGTCCAAAATGAATTTCAAATGAATGAAATATTCGCCTCCGAAGTTACCATGTTCAAATAAAAATTTTGACTTTTTTCTTGTATGTGATGTTAGTCACACATCAAAAAAGAGCAAAGAAACAAGCAAATTAATAAGTTAAAATTCTAGCCTAAGGGTTGTGCCCTTAGAGGTACGAATATTTTCTCCGGATGGAGAACACACCCTACGTAGGCGTTGGTTTGAAACACTCGCGCGCGTGCCTAGTGGCCTGCCGAGCCGAGCCTGGGCTTGGGCTTGGGCTTAAAACTGTAACTTATTTTTGCTCGTTTTCATTTTGAAAAATTATGAGTTGCTAACTGTCGGGACAGTTGTATCCTATACAGTTGTGCAACCGGCCTGGGCAGAGGGCTATAAATAGGAATCGATCCTGATCAAATCGGCATCCCATTAAGATGTTCCCTACCACCCTGTATCTGTGCTAACTTAATTAATCACTGTTATCATATCCATCTCGACCGAGCCTTCGTTATTCTAGTGTAAGTTAACAAAGTTCTGACTGTTGTATCTTGGGAGACGATCGCCTAATCATCTGTATACACCGTAGTAGTGGCGAAAATAACGTTTTAAGGACATTGTTTATAAGCAAGTCTCAGTCTGTCTGTTCACCATCTTTAAGATCGGAATTGAAGATAACAGTATCTTCTTTCTGTGATTTGTCCATGGTGATCTACGCTGTTTGCGAAACAGTTATCTTAATTCACAATTATCATGGTTCGAATTGAAGATATATTATCTTCTTTTTATTCTATGTTGATAGTGAATTTTACTGTTGTTGTAACTGTATAATTGTAATTAAATTCGAGTAGGAATTTAAGTCGTTTTCATTAATTTTCATTACAAAATTAAATTTGTCACCTTAAGAGATAACAGTTCCGTCTTTCGCTGATACATTACCTAGTAAAGTTTGGAATCAATGAGTCACATAATGACGATCAATAATTGTTTCTCTCTACAGGAGAAATCAGCCTGGGATTGGATAAACCTGGCATTTCGTTCAACCTAGTTAGAATAAACTGAGGAAACCGTATGATCAGGATTCAGAAGCATATATAAGAATTGTATAATTTAAATTCAACTGAAGCAATCAACTAGCAAAAGAATAGAAGTAGAGACAATAATCAGAAGCACATATAAGAATTGTTTCAATAATTACATTTTAAAAACACTACAGCAGACAAAGAAGACAAACCCTATGAATTTGAATTCTGTAATCCGAGTAGTAGCAATACATAGAGACACGTGATATAACAAGTCGATCAACAGATATAAAGATTGCTAGCGGGTTGATTGTAGGCGACGGCATTGGAGACGGAGCAGCAGCAGGGTTTGTAGTTGATGGACAATGTGGTGATGAAATGGAGGAAACATAGACAGGTCGACAACAAGAAGTGGACCACAACTTGTCTTCATCATCATCATCATCGTCGATTGTCGAGACTCGAGAGCCGGCAAAGCAGAGGAGGGTTTGAAGAAAAAAACGAGGGCGATTTCAAGTTACAGATGATGATGGGCCGATTTATAGGAAAAGGCCCATGCTTATTTTATTTAATATTTTCGTAAACAGGCCCACGGGACTTTTCAAAGCTTTAGGCCAATTTTTCCTCATACCCTATACATGCCCAACTGGGGAAATGGACTTAATCAAAGATTTGAGGGAAATGGGCTTAATAAAAAAAAGTTCTTCATTGGCTGAATTTCTTAAGATATGAGTACAAGTAATAAGCTTCGTTACTGCAAGTATCGGTATGGTCTACTAGTAAACCTCTTTACTGGTGACTTCGTGAGCAAGAGATCGGAAGTTCAAATTCTGCTTACACAAAAAATATTCCAATAAATATTTACCATGTGACGAAAGTCTCGAAGACCGAGTCACCATTGCTAGGCTCTACTGAGTCTGTTGCGGAACATGTTGGTGATTACAATATTTTTGATAAATTACGCTTAACCACCTTAGATTTTGACCTTCTGGCATAAAATCCCTCTCAGCTATGACTTGTGGGGTTCACAATTTTAAGTTTTTTTTTTTTTTTATTAAACTCTGTAACGATATTAATAAGTTCAAAAAAAAAAAAAAAGGGTAACACCAACTAAAAAAAAGAGCTAAATGGTTGCATCCACCACCAAACTTAAAACCCACCTACTGTATAAAGGAAAGAGCTAAATGGTTGCATCCTCCACCAAACCTAAACCCAATATCATTCTTACAAGCTTTGAATTCATCGGATCAATCCCCGTCTACATCGAACTAGAAAACCCCTGCCTTCTTTAATTTGGATTGTTGGAGAAACCTTAATATTATGTTTAATACTTCCAATTTACAGTCAATAAAAAAACTCCTTTTAATTTTTAGGAAAAAATGCATTAATTCACTACTTTTCACGGTTTTTCATTTCCATTGTTAAATTAAACTATACATATATTTTTCCATTGTGTTGTTCGACAAACTGCATGGGGTTCAACTAATGACTTTTATTTATTTAGTTGCATTTAAAAGTTAATGGTTACGAATGAGTGCTTCATTTACAAAATTAAGATTACTTTTGACAGTGCCACATATATTTGGAGTGTATTATGCTTTGAAAGACTTTAATTCTTATGTAGTATCAGTCACAGTGAACTATGTCTTCTTTAATTTTTTTAATTGTTGATAATCAACAGAGAAGTTTAGATCTTACAAGCAAATTATGTCTGTTTTATAGCATTTGAGGGCAAGAAAACTTCAAAAAATAATTTGAGAGACCAAAAAAGAAAGTGCTACTTACCACAATTTGTTTGATGTAAAGCGGAAAGTAGAAAGTAGATAAAATCTAATTTCAATACTTTGACAAACTAATAAAGCGGTGAGAAATATTAATGTTAGAATTAGGGATAGGAAAATATTCTTTTATTGATTGAATAAATTGAATACAATAGGCTCCTATATATAGGAGAGAATAGAATACTAAACCAATACATTATTCAATGTGGGACTAAACTAATCTATTATCTAACACCCCCTCTCAAACTCAAGTGGGATCAAGCAACAAGAGTTTGGAATACTGACGATGTTGATGTGGAAGGAACGACAAACTGTGATGCAGAAACGGCGCTTGATGGCGCATATGACGAAACTGAGAAGTAGACCAATGGGATCTTACCCCTGAATTGAGAAACTGAACTGAGAAACTGAACTAAGAAATAGACTGATGGGATCTCACTCCTGACTTGAGACATAGTCGATGCTGGGATCTCACCCCCCTAACTGGAGACATAGTCGATGATGGGATCTCACCCCCCTAACTTGAGAATTGTCGATGACTGAGAACTGGATACTGATAACATCCCCTCTCAAACTTACGATCGATCAACCAGAGTGAGTTGATGATCTGAATATAGAAACATAAGAACCTGCAAGAAAGTTTTTTAATTTTTTTTTTATAATAAATTTAATGAACAGAAAATGGGTTTCAGGTTTCAGTTTTGTGGATTTGGGTATAATGTGAAACGAATCGGGTTTGAAGTGGGAGTTGGGTCGGGTTTGAGGTGGGATATAGGTGAGGGTTTCGGGTATGGAGTAAGCGGGTCGGGTTTGATGTAAGATATTTGGGTTTGAAGATGTGGGGAGAAGATCAGTGAGGGCTAGGGTTTTGGGTGTTAGTTGGGGAGGGTGGCAGCCAGGGTGGAAGGGAGTGAGGAAGTCGGTGGCGATGGTGGTGGAAATCGCCGGAGCAAATTCGCGGGCTTCCAGACGATGAAGGCGGATCCATGGTCGTTCCAGGTGATGATGTCATCGACGCCAGGATCGTCGACGAGTTGGTAGGTCTTGCTGAGGAACGGCATCGGAAGGGACCGCTGTCCTTCCAGTAGTGGCGATGCGTAGGCTGACAGCGGGTCTCCGTTCTGGTCGACCACCGGAACCATCTCAGAAGTTGGATCTGGATTTTTTTGTTGGGGATTTTGGTGAGAGGTTGACGATGCCGAGGTCGGGGGGAATTCACTGGAGTTGGTTGAAGATATTAGGGTTTTGATTTTGGAGATTTGAGATTAGGGTTTTGGAGAGGTAGGTGATGACAGCTAAGGTTTGTGGTTGTTGATTGGGAGTGCAAAAGAGATGTCGGGAGGTGGAGTGATTCCGATTTGTTGGGGATTTTGGTGAGAGGTTGACAATGCCGAGGTCGGGGGGAATTCACTGGAGTTGGTTGAAGATATTAGGGTTTTGATTTTGGAGATTTGAGATTAGGGTTTTGGAGAGGTAGGTGATGACAGCTAAGGTTTGTGGTTGTTGATTGAGAGTGCAAAAGAGATGTCGGGAGGTGGAGTGATTCCGATAAAGACGAGAACCACTCCACCTCGACGGCGAGGATAAAATTAGTATAGACCTTATAGGATTATTGGCTCTGATACCATGTTAGAATTAGGGATAGGAAAATATTCTTTTATTGATTGAATAAACTGAATACAATAGGCTCCTATATATAGGAGAGAATAGAATACTAAACTAATACATTATTCAATGTGGGACTAAACTAATCTATTATCTAACAATTAAAATACTAGCTTAAACCCGAAGAGGAATTTGAGATTTTTTCTTTAACAATTTGTCACGTGGCCCATGTTGGATTCTTGTTTGGTATTACATGGAACCAAACATCACAAATCACATTGGAAAAAAAACAATGTGGGGACGAAAAATTTAGCAATAACCAATTTCGACTTTGCACACCCTTCTTTTATTTATTTGTTTTTGGAAAAGCCTTGGCCAGAATCTCTCCTATCATAAGAGTGGCGTTAATCTATGGGAGTGGGAGTGAAGATACATTCCAATCAGGAAACATATTTTTGAATACTTGATGCCTGCGTCTCCAATGCGGAACGTTGGTAGGATCATTGATCCATTTGACTACGCTAGCTGAGTCGTTTGAGACAATACAAGCAGAATCGGCTAGTAGGTTAGCTAGTTGCAGACCCACTTCGATTGCACTCTGCATGCCGATTGAGCGACTCTTATATCTCGTACTAACAAGACTTCCCCTATATCTGATCTCGTCAATCCAGCAGAGTGTTAGAAGTGACGCCATCGGTATGATTAAATTTTAATCGTACCAAGAGCTGGCCTTGTCCAAGTTGAGGAACAAATGGATCGGGCTTTGATTTGTGCTCCCTATGCTGGAATTCATAGTCAAGCAGCGACCTTCTCGAAGATGATTTTGCGTATATGTTCCCATATTATGCCACATGCTCCAAGGAATTATACACTCCCTCAACTCCTCAACTCCTTAACCCAGCTTTAAGACACAATTTCACACCCCTTGTTCCACTTGTCGATGAGAATCTTCTCCTTTTCTTGTTTAAAATAAAACAATCAATCTAATCAGTTTCAATTATGATAGCGAACGATGAGAGATTCTAAACAAGAAAATTAATACTATACCACTACTAGTATTCGTTAAAAAAACATTATATAAAAAAAAGCTATGACAGAAAAATAAGTTGGTAAGCTGCACAAATTGAGGGTTCATACTCTTGACAATTCACATGCTTTACTCTGGGGTGAAGGATGGTCGTGATCGGCCCTTCTGAAGTGTTGGATGAAGTACTGAAGAGTCCCCTCACTCGCTTATTGCAGAGACTTACTTTTTAATTGTATTTCAGTTACTACTTATAATGTTTTTTTTTGTCCCACCCTTCTTCTATATATAATAGATAAATTATATTTTATTTTATGCATTGTAATTTGACTCAATATTTTGAATTTATTTTGTTAATTCTAAATTAATGAAAGGAAGCAACTATATTTCATCCATTTCTATATTAGGAAAAAAGAGACAATTTACATGCTTTACGCAAGTGCAAAAATATACAGTATAAGACAATAAAATCAAAATTTTCTTAGAAAAAAAAGTCATCCACATAATCCTAAAATGCCGTACTTCGAGATTTCTTGGAAAAATGCCAAGAATCTCAACTAAAGTCCAAGCGCATCCTGACCGTCCATTCACCATATAATATTGACCTAACTTTCAAAACAAAAATTTACAACAATTTTTTGCCGTACTGACCCACTTTTTGAAATTATTTAGGGATCTGACCCACTTTTAAAAATATTTAACAATCTAACCTAATTTTGGTCACCTCAGCATAAACTCGCATAAATTATTTATATGTAGTTGTTTTCAATAGCAGCATTTATTTATAAAAAAAATTACATGCGGCTATTTAGAATAACATCAGTTAACTTATTCTTAATCGTGCACTCTGACATGAAAAAAATGCAGATGTGAAAAAATTATATAGATAATGTCATTGTTCGGAACAACGGCAACAACATTAAAGATGTCTTTGTTAGAAATAGCGGCATCAGTTATATATTCATTTTTAAGAATAACTGATGTCGTCGTTTGAAACAGCGGCAACAATTCATTTTATATTATTTATAGCTGGCTAATCCATTTCTGTGAACTGTTTAATAAATATTATAACTCGTGCCGTTATTTCAAATAACGTATCAGTAATTCGCATGTCGTTATTGGGGATAACGTCAATATTTATAAGTTGTTTCAATACTTGAATTTTTTTTAAGTCAGAAAAATCACACTTGTATAAAAAAATATACTGATACCGCTTTTTCAAACAATGGCATGGTAAAAAAAAAAATTTAAACTGATATCACTTTTTGGAAGAACAACATAATAATTACCTAAACCATTATTTTCTACAACAGTTTATACTGATGTGTCCAAAACTAGATTCAGATCGCTAGATAATTTTAGAAGTGGATTAAATTGCTAGTTAATTTTAGAAGTGGATTAGATTGCCAAATATTTTCGAAAAGTGGGTCAGTTCGGCAAATCTTTCAATTTACAACTCACCCCTCTTCCACTGCAAAACTCAAATAGTACAATACCGTGAGACTGTCAGATTCGCAGAACAAAAGTACAAGTCAATATTTAACGCCGTTGCGGATCTAAGTCATAGTTAACTATTGTAAACCCAAAAGATAATAACGGAAAACGTTTAAAAGGATATTTTTCTAATTTTTCCATCATTTCCTTTCCTTGCCTAATTTTTTACAACCCCTAAAAATTACTTCTTTTTTTTTTCTAAATTGAAAAGAAATTCCCGGTCAAACGGCCGGCAAGTACTCCGTCCGCCATGTCAGCTCCGAAAAATCACTTTCGAACAACACTCCGTCACAGTTAACGGCGTCATCACCTCCTACGTTAACCTCCTCCGACCCGAATCCGAAACCCAAATCGAACTCGTCGATACCCCAAATCTTCCCGAACCCTACCGCCTCCACGTCATCACTTGCCGCCACGTCAGCACCGACAATTTCGGCCGACTCCGTCTCAGGCGGTGGAAGCCCCAGCTCGTCGTCAGAAGCTTCTAGAAGGAATCCAAGATCCGGCATCTTCGGATCCGAACACGAAACCGAAACATCGACGGAATCGGAAGCCGCGACTTTCGGCATGGCGATTTCCTCCTCGAGGCTGCGCATAACGGAGTCGATGTCGGTGTTATCGGGTTCGGACTCGTCGTCGAGAATCGAGAACAGGAAATCCTCCCGAATCCGCTTCGAGTCCGGCAACGTCTCGTTGCCTTCGTCGTCACGTGACCGCTTGTTGTTGTTGTTGTCGTTCTCCATGTGAGAGGAGGATAGAGAGATGTTAGGCTATTTTGGGAGTAAAAAATGGCAACAGAGTGAGAGCGGTATTCTGGGAAGATAATAAAAGAATGGGGGTGTTTTGGTCAGGAAGAAAGAGGTCGGGTTGGGGATTATATAGCAAACGGATTTGAAAAACAACTTAAACTTTACAAAGAATCCCTTCTCAAATTCTAAAATTAGATAATACAATAAGAATAACGTATTTTATAGGTGAAATGTAAATGTGGGATTTATTAGATGGTGGGTTTGAGAAAAGTGGAGTGATAATTAGTTAGATGGGAAACGTAGGAGGGTGGGGCCCAGGGTTGTGGCGCGTGTAGATCGGGGTGATGGGATCGCTGTGTTTTTTTTTTTTTTTTTTGGTTACCTTTTCATTTTGGGTATGACGTGGAAATATCAAACTGTTGTTTAATTTTTCTTTGGCGCCCGGAATTAACTGGATTTCGAGTCCGGCTTTGGCGTCCGGAAGACCGCCGACTGCGTCAAGTGGCTTCGGATGATTTGGTTTAGCTGTTTAGGAGAAACTATATTACGAAGGTACCCTTACTTGTTTGGTGAAATTACGTTAGGGCATTTTATTAAGGGAGTTGTTCTATTTTTAGGCAAATTACATGACAACCAATAAATAAATTTGTCTAATTTGTTGCTGAAAATGATGTTACTAGACGATTTGGGTTGATTTGTGATTATAATTGTGGGTTGGTTTCAATTGAATTCTTCTTTCCTTTGTTGGTGGTTTGAACTATTAATTACATTAATCTATTGATGGCATGAAATTTCTAGTAAAAGATGTTGATGGTAGGAAATTGTTGGATTCTTCTTCTTTTTTTTTTTTTTTGATTTTTTTTTTTGTGTGGGTGGAGGAAAGTTGTTTACTTGTACTCCATATGGATCACTGATTTGTCTTTTTTTTTTAACTTTTTAACCCACATAAAACAATAGATTTGTATGAAAGGATCATGAAACTTACATAATAGGTAATAGGGATTACCCAACCTCCTTAGCTCGATAAGAAAATTGTGGAGTGACCGCAAGGCCCAAATTGATCTACCAAAAACTCCAACCTACTTATTAATACATATTACTATTGATGTCTTAGATCTTTAAATATCAACACAAGTTATGACACTTTAATTAAATAAGTTGGCGATATGATTGAGAAAACAAAGGATGAATTGAAGAGTAGTAAATCCAGGAAGTCAATAGTTCGAACCCTTTATACATTTCTGGGTGAAGAGGATGGACTTACAGCATCTCTGTTCGGTTGGAAGTTAAAATTTGAATATTTAACAAATAGAATAACGAAAATTTGGAGATTGCTAATAATCGTTTAAACCAAAAAAATAGGTGTTGATTTTTAAAACAAGACCAAAAAAATAGGTGTTGATTTTTAAAACAAGACGGTCAGGAGATGAAATTTTGTACCATTTAAATTTTATTTTTTTTGACATCCTTCCCTGGGACTTCCTTCTGGGACTTCCTCCAGTCTTCTAGGTACCTCCTCCATTCTCATCAATGGCTCTGAAAGCCACAAATTTAAAATTAAACGGGGGCTCCGTCAGGGAGATCTATCGTCTCTCCTTTTCGCTCTGGTAGCTGATGTCTTTAGTAAACTACTGCGCAACGCGCGAGAAGCCCGGGCCATTGATGGCTTAGGGGAATCACGGCTGTTTCACGGTATTCTTAATCTGCAATACGCGGATGATACTATTATTTTTGCGAAACCTAATTCGCATTCGCTCCGTAATCTCAAACTTCTCCTCTACTTGTTTGAGCTGGTTTCGGGCCTTACTATCAACTTCCAAAAATCGTCTGTTCTTTGGTTGGGAGGATCGCCTAACCGTCAGCTGGAAATTGCTAATTTCTTCAACTGCCCTATCGCTTCCTTCCCTATTACGTACTTGGGAGTTCCTTTAAGATGGGAAAAATTGCATAAAGCGGATTGGGTGCCATTGGTGGATAGGGTGGAGGTCAGACTGAATGTTTGGTCGGGCAAGCTGCTCTCTAGAGGAGGCAGACTCGTTCTCCTCAACTCGGTGCTTTCGTCTATCCCCCTCTTCATGATGTCCTTCTATTTCTTCCCATCCTGGGTTATTAAGAGAATTGACCAAATTCGTAGCAACTTTTTCTGGTCAGGATCCCCCACTCTCCGTCCGGGCTCCCACCTTGCCAATTGGACCTTAGTCTGTTCCTCCAAGGAAGCAGGGGGCTGGGGGTCCTCAATCTGCGCAACCATAACATAGCGCTCCTGGACAAATGGCTTTGGAAATTTCTCAAACTCGATCATCTTCCCTGGATTCAGTGCATCAAGGCCTATTGCTATCCTCAAGGATCTTGGTGGGCCTTTCCCAACCAAGTCCACCGCTCCGCCTTCCCTTTCTGGAAAGGTATCTGGAAAGCTGCTGCCGCTTTCCACTATGGCATCTCCCACGTCTGTGGTGATGGTTCCAAGAATATGTTCTGGAACGACCTGTGGATCGGTAACGCCTCACTGGCATCCTCCTATCCAGCGCTCTATCGTTTGGCCACCTACCCTGATGCTATGGTAGCAGATTCCTTCACCCTTATTAACTCCCAACGAGTCTGGTCCATCCCTTTCAGCACCAACCCTCCCCCTCACTTAACCCCACAGATCACGGATTTTCTTTCGACCTTGAACAATTATGGCTGGCATCCCAAGGATGATTTCTTGTGGCGCTGGCATTCGGCAGGTGTCTTCACTGTCAAATCGTTTTATAATTTCCTCAATTTTAGAGGCACCCGCTCCCCTTCCGCCGGAGCCATTTGGCACTCTTGTGCCCCCCTTAAAGTTAAAATCCTTACATGGCTAGCATTCAACAACAGGCTTCTAACAGCTGAAGTGCTCAACAAAAGAAATCTGGCATGGGGGCAAAACTGTCCCCTCTGTGCATCCGCTTTCGAGGATGCCGACCACTTATTCATCAGATGTGATTTCTCGCGTCCGCTTTGGAAAATCTCCTCTCTTGCTTGGGAGGTCTCTACCCTTCCCTCTAATTTACACTCTTACTGGTCATGTCCCCTTTCTAGCAATAAGTACCGCCGGTCTTGGAACCTATCGGTTCAAATCATCATCTGGGTGTTATGGTTGGAAAGAAACAAAAGATTATTTAGGCACTGCGCGTCCACCTCCCTCTCCACCATTGAAGAATTTGTCTTTCTTTTCAATTTCTGGTCTTCGACCTTAAAACTAGCAGATAAAAATGCCCTCCATGGCTTTAGGCTGGAAGAAGCAATCCATTGTCTTCGCGCATTACATGCTATTTAACTTATTCCGTTTCTTTTCTTTTCAGTCTTTTAGGACTGCTTCATACTCTTCTACTTAGTGTTCTGATTTTCCTATTTTTTTGCAGGCTTGAAGCTTGCGAAGTTGTTTTTGTTTTTGATATTTTGGGGCTGGATGGCCTGTTTGATCCCTTTATTTAGCGAGATTGATTTTGAGTTGCTGATGATGTTGCAGTGGGTCTTGGCTTCCCTTACCCTACCGATAACCCCTGGTTTCTTGCAGAGGATAGGCCATGTTATACTAATGCTCCTCTTCCTAAGCGGTTACTACCACTGTTGATAATCAATGGCAGTATTCATGCCAGGGTAGTGCTTGGTTTTTTTGTTTTTGCCTGCAATGTTGCGTCTTTTAGCGCTGTTTTTTAACCTCTAATGTTATGCGGTGGTGTTCATCTTGTCTCTCCATTGCGGTGGGTTATGTAGCAAGTAACTATGTCTCCTTGAAATGTTCTGTTATCTCTATTGTCCTAATATCACTATGCTAATGTTGTTCTGCTGTTCATGTTAGTAGCGGCTGGTCTTTCTCTGGAATGCTTTCTACAGCCTGCTTAACTCTTAGCCTTAGATGTTTAACTCGTTATGCGGCCGGTCTATGTTGTCGACCGGGACTATGTTTAGTGTAGTGCCATCTCTTTTTCTCTTGTGATTGAGAGGCTGTGTCCTCTAGTGGACTTCTTTTACTTGTTACATTTTGGTGCTGCCCGCGATCGTTTAGCTCTGGAGCTGATTGTTCAGCAGCTTGTAGCATGGACTTGCCTCCACCTCGATGCCAGAGTTCTTGGCTCTCGGCGGGCCTGCCTCCCTTCGTCAACATGGTATTGATCGCCTCTTGAGTCTGACTGATTAGTCAGGCCCCCGGATGGGGTGGGGCGTCATTGTTCACTCGAAGTCTACTGTTGTTTAGGGTCTGCGTGATCTATCGATCAGCTTTGTCATGTACAGTTGTTTATATCATTGTTTCTTTCGATATTTACTCCTTGTAAATCTCCTAATTATGTACTATCCATTATTAATATTATTTGATTGTGTGGCTGGAGCTCTCGGGCTCTATCCGGTTCATCAAAAAAAAATTTTTTTTTTTAATAAAATTAAAAAGTATCGGACGGGATAACATTTTCCTTTCGATATCTAGTTTGATTAAGATTTTTAATTAAATGTTAATTTAATTCTAATTTAATCTTAATTAAATGTTAAACCTTAATTAAATCTATATTAGATCCTAATATGAACCCATAAAAAGATTTATAGGCCTAAATCTATAGATTTTTTTTCTTTACAATTGAGAAGAAATCATATCTTTAATTAAAAATAACTAGTATTTTTCGCGTGCGATGCACATTTTGATAAGAGTTGGAGAATTTTCAGGTGTGATATACGTGTTAAGACAAAGTTTTGGAGTTGGACGTGCGTTGCACGTAATTGAGAATTTTTTTTAAAAGAAAAAGCTATGATTTTACGTGCAAAGCACGTGTTTATAATAGAATTGGAGTTGTACATGCAACATATGTGTATATTTTGTGTTAAGAAAATATTGAAAAATGGTTTTGCACGTTTTAAATTGATGGAATTTTGTTTGTTTGTTTGTTTGTTTGTTTGTTTGTTTTTGTTGTAATTAATGAGATAGTTGAAGTTGCACGTGCAATGTCCGGGTTTGTATGTTGACAAATTACAACTTCAACCCTCCCATTATATATAGAGATTTTCGAACAGGAAATCATATCCCGTCCGATAGATTAAATAATAAAAAAAATTGGGACGAAAGGTCATTCAATGTTCTAGAGATTTTTGTGGAGAAATTTTAGAATAGATGAAGTATGATCTCTCGATTGCCAAATACTTCAAATTGCTACATCTCCTTCTAAATATAGCCGGCAACTGTTTTCTCAAAAAAAAAATTTGAAAATTATGACCAAACGACTGCAATTTTTTTATTTCCAAAAACGACTAAAGATGCTCTTAGAGCATCTGTAGTCGTTTGCTAAATATGCATAATATGCATATTTGGCTCAAAACGGTGCTGCAGTCGTTGGCCAAATATGCATATTATGCATATTTCGCTACAGTCGATCGCTATAAATGAGAGAAGATTTGACATTTATTCATATATGAGAGACAGCACTTCCAGTGCCGTCCCACAAAAAAAAATTAATTTTTTTTTTCGTCGGACGGCACTTCAAGTGAAGTGCCGTCGTTTGAATTTTTTTTTTTCAATTAAAAAAACCCCAAATCCCTCGGACGGCACTTCAAGTGCTGTCGCTTGATTTTTTTTTATTTATTTTTTCAATTAAAAAAACCCCAAATCCCTCGGACGGCACTTCAAGTGCTGTCGCTTGATTTTTTTTTAATTTATTTTTTCAATTAAAAAAACCCCAAATCCCTCGGACGGCACTTCATGTGCCGTCCCTTGCCTTCCCAAATCCTCGGACGGCACTTCATGTGCCGTCCAGAGATTTTTACAATTTTATAATTTTTTTTGCAATTGTTGAAATGTTGTTGTAATTTTATATTTTTTTTTGCAATCTCTGGAATATTTTTGTAAATTTTTTATAATTTTTTCGTAATTTCGAAAATGTTTTTGTAATTTTTTATAATTTTTTGTAATTTTTTATTTGCACGTCGAGGACGAATTTTTATTCCTCCGACGGCACTTCGAGTGCCATCGCTCCAATTATTTTTTTTTTAATTATTTTTTTCTCCGACGGCACATGAAGTGCTGTCGCTTATTATTTTATTATGAAAAGCTAAAAAAATAGCTTTTGACCACCGCAGCAAAACTTCGATTACTATTTCTATTTATGCATATATACATATTTTATCTCTCCACGACTACATATACTCTTACAGTGGTAAACCATAATGTGTTCTACCTTATGATGACCAGGCATAGAGAGCAAATTTTTATAGTTTTTTTAGAAGCTTTAAACTTGCAAGTGTTCTAGTATAGTTGTTTTTGTTTATTGAACAAGATTTTATTTTTTATTATTTATTTATTATTTGAGCATGTTTATTAAACAAAGTTGTAGTCACGTGAAACTCACACCATAGTACAAATGAGGCACGAATCTTCGATCAGTATTGAACAGGATTTTAACTGGACTATTATAAAATTTGGGGTAAAACGTAAAGCATGTTAGTTGCACTGCATCAAATTTAAGCTTTTCATCCAAACGAAACAAAAACCAAAGAATAGTTAAAAAAAAATACTCCATATTCCATATTATCATTTTATTATTTCTCTAATGTTATTATCGTTCATCTAATATCACAAATTGTATATTGTATTGTTGCATTGATAAATAATTAACAAGCCGGGATTTAAGAGTTGACTTAAGTAGTGGACAATATAGGGACTGTACTCGGAGGAGGGGCTGTGTTTCCCTATTTATCGGTCTATTGGTCTATCGGTCTCTCGGTCATATCGGTCATCGATTAATTATAGATTACTGACTATAGTATCTCGGTTGATTCGGTCATCGGTCATTATTGAATATTGTTGCCGAGTACATGAACTATAGAGCCTACCACTAGGTCTAAAGCGAAACTGTTTGAATGTAGCAACCATGTAGTAAAAAGATGGATACATGAAGTGCTACCTAGAAAGTAATAATACAATACTTGAACATAATCACTTGACACCAGCTACTTGATACTTGTTACTTGATTTTTGACACTCGTTACTCGTTACTTGTTTGCATGATACTTGTTCACTCGACACTTATTACATGCTACTTACATTTGTTTATCTTGCCATGCTAGTTGTTATATTTTGTTCTCATACATATTCCATATTATTAGTTATCATTTTTTCCATGTACTTGTGCCTGCACTACAAGCGGCCCGTAACTTGTATTGACGGGTGTTTTGTTTTCTTTTCCTCTTCCTGCAATTTAATAAATTACAGATTTTGGAGAACAGTTGCCTGCTGGAGTCGAAGAACAATCAGTCTGAAGACTGTTGCTTTCTAATTGCTTATTGTTTTAATAAACTTAATGTATTGAGACTTATTATTATTTGGATTGGATTTATTATTATTTTGGACTTATGTCCCGAATTTTATTTTTGTTTCCAGACGTTGGATTATTATTATTGTATTTGAATATTTTTATTGCTTCTTTCCAAGTATTATTGTTCATGGAATTATTATTATTGCTTGCGCAAATGTTCTGCATTATTTATATTGTTGAGTTAATCGGATAAACAGCTTATGAGTGACGTTAGTCATTCGCTGGGCCAATATTACGTGCTCGTATTCCGTATTTTTGGGAAGCGGAACGTGGCAGATGTTGTTACTATTATTATTATTATTAGTATTTTTATTATCATGATTCTTATTATTTTTTTTTTTGTAAAGCTCAATGCCATTATCATTATTATTATTATTATTTTTATTAAAACCCATTGATTTTGACCTATAATTTATTATTTAACTATTTAATTTTAACTCAAACCCAAACCCATATCCTATTGGATTCTAAACCTAAATTCTAGTCTATCCTAAACTCTTAACCCAAATTGACATGGCTAAAAATGGGGTTAAATCGGAACCGTCCAAATTAGGCGCGAATCCCAAAGTTTGGGGGTAAAATGGTAATTTCACCTACAAATGGGTCTGCAGTGGGTACTGGGTATTCTCTCTAAAAACCCAGTAACCCGCAAACGGATTTGCCTCAACTGGGTACGGGCCCAAACCCGAAACGGACCCGCCCCAGCAGGTATCTGATTCATCCTAATCAACGGCCCTGATTCACATCTATCCTTTCACTGGAAAATTAGGGATTACATTCCTAATCTGATCCCAAAGGCGGCTATAAATACCCCCCATCTACCACCATTAGGAGGTAATCAATCTTTTGCCAATTTACGCTCTCTAATAATCTTTCTGATTACTGACTTGAGCGTTGGAGGATGCATCGCCGGGATCAACCCCGGTGTCTCGCACTTTTTGCAGGTGAACGGCGGGAGTCAATGATCAAAATCCGGTAGAAGAAGTTAAGGTTTGATTATTCGGTTCCCCTAAGAATCCACAAATACTATCTGTTTGCCCCCACACCAGATTCAGCGGTAACAGATTGGCGCCGTCTGTAGGAATCAACGAATAGCAGTCCTTCCTCTTCCCGTTGGTCAAATCCTACCCAGCCATGCCTCCAAAGAAACTTAGATCTAGGGGGTCCAACCGTGGACCTACTCCTCAACAAGAGAACCCCTAGAAACGGTCCAGCCACAGGGACTCCCTCCTCAACCCGACCAAGCCCCGCAGCAGGACCAACTCCCTCCTCAGAATCTTCAACCCCCTCGTGGTCAAACCGGTCCCCAGAATGCCGGTGTAGGGGGCTCTCGTTCTAATCCTCCGAAACAACCTCTCCAACATGACCACGTCTCCGTACACAATCCCTCTACCGATTCCATGGCATCCTACAACCCCCGAGCTTTCGATGATCTTCGCAATACCATCCTCAATCGGCAGAAGGAAGAGGATCTTCGCTGCCGTTTGGATGAAAGGCTGGCCCAAGAGGGAGCCTCCCGCCAACAATGTCCAAATGAGCGATCTCCTCATCCCCGAGACCACAGAAGGTCCCCCCCTCGCCGAGGGTGGAGAGAGTCCTCTGGCCACCATAGGAGAAGACCTCACTCTCCTGATGGCCGGCGACCTCTGAGGAACGATGACGCACCCATCACTCGTGCCGAGTTCCAGCAATTCCAAGCAACCATCTTACAAGCCCTCAATCTCCGACCCAACAATAACAATGCTCGGAGGGTCCCCACTCCTCCTCCGGTCCAAAGTCCTCGTCAACGGTCCTTAACTCCTCCCCCAGCTCCTAGCAACCCTAGCACATTCCTAGTCCTCGCCACTCTCGGAGCTACCATCGTCATAGCCCCCGCTCTCCCACGTACCATCATGAAGGCGCCCGTTCCAATAGGCTTCAAGCCTCCACAATTCGAGACTTATTCCGGGGAGTTCGACCCCGTGGATCACATCGAAAGCTTTAAGACCCTCATGCTAATCCACCAAGCTTCCGACGCCCTGCTCTGCAAAACTTTCCCCGCTACTCTCAAGGGTCCGGTCCGGGAATGGTACTCTCGCCTCGCCCCATCCTCAATATTCTCCTTTGAGCAATTTGAGACCCTATTTGTCACCCACTTCGTGAGTAGCTGCCGAACTGAGAAGACCAGTATTTCGCTACTCTACCTCAATCAGAAGAAGGGTGAGAAATTGAGAGACTATGTGAAAAGGTTCACCATGGAAGCTAGGTCCATCGCTTCCCTCGACCAGTCGGTCGCTACTGCGGCTTTCCAATCAAATGCCCTTAACTCCAGCCTCCGCTCCTCCCTTGCCAAGAAGCCCCCGCAAAACTTCTCCGATCTCCTTCTCCGAAGCGAGAAGTATATTCGGGCTGAGGAAGCTGAGCACCGTCCCAACTTTGAGGGGCCTTCCTCTGGGTCCAAGAGAAAGGGGAAAAAAGAAGAAGGAGCCAAGAAGCTTCAAAAGGATAATGGCGGTCAGCACCGCCCTCCCCCCAGATTCGAAAAATTTACTTCTCTCAACGCCAACATTTCCACTATTCTCATGGAAGTTGAGATTTGAGAAGGAAGGGGTGATACCTCTTGCCCCGAAGATGAACACCCCTGGCAAGAAGATGGACAAAGAGAAGTGGTGCCGCTATCACCGGGAGAATGGCCACGACACCAATGATTGTCAGACCCTGAAGAACGAGATCGAGACCCTCATCCAGAGGGGGCAGTTGGCCAAATTCGTAAGAAAAGACCGAACCGACCTTCCTCCTCCTCCTCGGGGGCTAACAAGCATCCTGAACGGCGCGATGAGACACCCGAATTCGAAGAGGAGCGTATCCTATACCTCATTCATGGGGGCCCAATGGGGGGCTCATCCACTCCTCTCGAAAGGCGTTCATAAGAGAAGTGAATTTGGTTCACGGCACACCTCCCCCTAAAAGCCTCGGAGTACCCGTAACATTCTCAGATGAAGACCTGAAGGGTGTCTGAACCCCCCACTGTGACGCACTGGTGATCAACCTCCATATGGCAAATTTTAAAGTGGAGAGGATCCTAGTGGACAATGGGAGCTCCGTTAACATTCTCTTCCTCGCGTCTTTCTGAGGACTCAAGATATCCCGGGAAAGGCTCAAGCCGGCCGGCTACACGCTCCATGGGTTCACGGGAGTGCTAGTGACTATCGAAGGGGTAATCACCCTCGACGTAAAAACTCCTACTATCCGAACGGAGCTGATGGACTTTATGGTCGTTGATGTCCCCGCAGCTTATAATATCATCCTAGGCCGGCCCGACCTAGCTGCTCTAGAAGCCGTCCCATCGGCTTATCACCTCAAGATGAAGTTTTCCACCCGGGCAGGAGTAGGGGAAGTAAGAGGCAGTCAAGAAATGGCCCGCAAATGCTACATGAGCTCTATTGGGGGTCCAGTCCTTTCCCTCGAAACACTTGAAATTCTCCAAGAGAGTGTCCGACAAATGTCCGAGCCGGTGGACGAATTGGAGGAAGTGCTCTTCTCTG
This sequence comes from Hemerocallis citrina, assembly GCA_017893485.1. Classification (NCBI taxonomy): domain Eukaryota; kingdom Viridiplantae; phylum Streptophyta; class Magnoliopsida; order Asparagales; family Asphodelaceae; genus Hemerocallis; species Hemerocallis citrina. The sequence goes on from CM030363.1 coordinate 260,895,989, forward strand.
AGCAAGATCCGGAGCCGCAAGTTCTTTATCAGTAAGACCCTCCCGTCTGCCCTATGCTCCGACATAGTCCAGTGCATTAGAAAGAACCGCGACCTCTTTGCCTGGTCGGCCGCCGACATGCCAGGAATTTCGGAAGAGCTCCTAGTCCACCACCTCAGCGTTGCTCCGGGGTCCAAAACGGTCCAACAGAAGAGGCGCAAGTTTGCTCCCGAGTGCCAGTAAGCTATAAAAGAGGAGGTGGACAAGCTCCTTAAGATTCGGTTCATACAAGAGGTCAATTATGTAGAACCCCGTATTTTCAAATATTATTTTTATATTTGAAAATGAATTTAAATTTATTTTTGGAGATTTAATCAATATTTTCAGAAAAATTTATCTTTTGAACACGTGCAAAACACGTGCAAATACTTTTGGAGAAGTTAAAAATTTTAGTTTTCTTCATGAAAAATCATTATTTAATATTTGAGATTAAATTAGTATTTTTCCAGATTTTTCTGAAATTAATTGGAACTATTTGCAATTTTTGAGAAAAGAAGGACCTTTTTGCAAAATTGGCATTTTTAGGGGTTAAAGTGCAAAATGTATATTCTGGACGTTTTGGATCAGTATAGGGTGAAATTTAGAAGTATATTTTCTTTTAAATCCAAATTTAAAAGAGTTTTGATGGAATTTTCAAGGATAGAACTATAAATGTAAATTGTATTTTGGAAAGGATTACTTTGCAAAATTGATGGGAAACCCTAAAACCTATTTCCGGATTGTTTAAATAGTTTTTCTCCAGCCGTCATTTACTGATAATACAGATTTTGAGATTGGTGTTGGAGGAGCAAGGAGAATTTTTGGATCTAGCAAGAAGGAAGACTTTTTCGGGGATTTTCTCAATTCAAGGTGAGTGAAGTGTTTTGTGTTGTTTGTTTTGTGAGTAATATAAAATTATTTTGTTGTTGGTCTATGTATGCGAGTGGTAATGATGTTAGATTGGATGTTGTGAATGATATAGATCTTGAAATTTGGTATGATTCATGTGAATAATGATTATTGCTTATACCATGTTGTGAAATCTAAGAAAGATTAGTAGACCTTTGTTTATAAAACCGTATTTTTTAGGATTTGAGTATGATTATGAATGGATGATGAACACCTGGATCCTATATGTTGTAAATCAGATTTTGATTTAGAGTTGTGAAAGAATTTAGTCTTGAGAAACCGGAATGAAAGAATTAGAGATCTAGAACATGAGAACTTGGGTTTTGACATATTTGAGGTTTTGAGTAATATATCCTTAATGGAGATTCTTGAGATTTATCATTTTTCCTGAATACAAACTATTTTTCATAAACATTGAATCTTTAGAAAAATCCAGACTTGATTTTGTAATCAGACCTAAATTTTGAAATCTGTAGGCCGACAGTCGACTGGCCTACTATACAGTCGACTGGTACGAGCCTGACACTGTATTTTTAGAATCTTTGAAATAGTCGTTCTGGACAGTCGACTTAGCTCATAGGCAGTCGACTGGTTCGCTGAGAAAATTATTTTGTGAAAATTATTAGTCTTTCTGGATAGTCGACCTATGATTCTTTTAAGTCGACTTGTATACTTAGAATATTTTTGAGAAGATTATTGGAAATTACCTCGGGTAAGTCGACTGACCTTCTCTTAAGTTGACTGTTATATGACTTAGTTTATTTTTGTAAAACCTTGGATAATTGTCCTCTGGACAGTCGACTTACTACAGTATAAGTCGACTGGTACTGAAGGATCTTTGTAAACTTTAGTGCTATTTCGAATGATAGATCTTTCTGATAATTCAGTCTCTACTTGACATTCAGTTCAGTATTTGATTAAGCATTTGACTTTGAGATATTCAGTTAAGTATTTAAATTGAGACATTTAGTTGAGCCACTTCGTTTAGTGGAACTTTGGTTTAGACTTTTGAGTTTGAGTCTCTAGAAGTGTGTGACCCTAGTATACCGGTGTTGAGTATATTGTTGAGGCCCCATGAGGCATTTTAGTTATTGAGATTTGAATTTAGGCCGGTAGGGTATACCACTCTAGGAGATTCGTTAAGTAATCACTTAACCCAAAATAATAAGGACAGGCACTAGTGGTGATATGATGAATGGGAACATGGGTTATGCACTTCAGTATGGCTTTAGATGTGGGATTTAATCTCCGGAATTATCCAAGTAACTTTCTTGAGATGTGGGATGATCTCCGGAATTATCCAGGTAAATTACCTGAGATGTGGGATCTATCTCCGGAATTATCCAAGTGGTTTGCTTGAGATGTGGGGTTGATCTCCGGAATTATCAAAGTCGAGGCGACGCACATGTGGTATTCATGTGGTGATGTGTCTATGTTTAGATGTGGGATGGTCTCCGGAATTATCCAGGTAAAATGCCTGAGATGTGGGATCTATCTCCGGAATTATCAAGCATGGGCTAATTCACACAGTTTATCTTTATCTCGTAGTAGTCATCGTGATAGGATTAGTTGCATAGCGGGAGATTGAACCCTATGAAGTGAAGACGTTAAGGGCTTGCACCGAACCTATGTAGAATGGGATGCATAGACTTCGACAAGTATGCATTAGAGAGTCCACATATAGAATTTGTGTGTTTTCTTGACTTAGTTTATGCATATGGATTTTCCGGTTTTCTACACTTAACACTTGGTTGGTATCACTTGTTGTTACATTTCTTGCTATCTCATATTTTATGTACTTTGGTTCACTATATGTTACTTATGAATCCATGCTTAAGTTTTATTTATGTTGTTTGTTGTCGTCACTCACACCATTTATGGCTGACCCCTTTAGTTTGGGGGTTAGGGATCATCTCTAGCCTCACATGTTGCAGGTCATTGCTTAGAGTTGGAGATAGGATGCTTGAGTGGTTTTGAGATATAATTGACTCATAAGAGATTTGTGTAAATTTGTAATAGCAGTTTAAAGATAAATTTGGATTGTAAATAAAGAAAAGATTGAGTTGAGTTTGTTTTGATTTCTGCTGTGATTTGTAAAAGTTAAATGTAATCAAAGTTGAAAATTTTAGTGGTGTTGGTTATGTTTAATATTGTATTGAAGTGGATCACTGGGAATGTGCCACGTATTTTCTAAGATATCTTATTAGAAATTCGGGGCGCTACAAATTATCCCGAATGGCTCTCGAATGTTGTGATGGTAAAGAAGGCCAACGGAGAATCTGCATCGACTTTACCGACCTGAACAAGGCATGCCCCAAAGATCCATTCCCTCTTCCAAGCATTGATACTCTGATTGACGCCACTTCGGGCCATGAGCTTCTTAGATTCATGGACGCTTTCTCCGGGTACAATCAAATCTGCATGTTTCCCCCGGATATCCCGAAGACCTCCTTTGTTACCGATCAGGGCCTCTACTGCTACAGGGTAATGTCTTTCGGGTTGAAGAATGCAGGTGCCACCTATTAACGCCTCGTCAACAAGGTCTTCCAAAATCAGATCGGCCGCAACATGGAGGTGTATGTTGATGATATGCTTGTGAAGAGCATCCATAGTGCCGACCATGTAGCCAATCTGCAAGAGGTGTTCGATGTACTCAAGAATCATGATACGAGGCTCAATCCGAACAAGTGTGCGTTCGGAGTCTCGTCGGGGAAATTCCTAGGCTTCATGGTCAGCCAAAGAGGAATCGAAGCCAACCCTGAGAAAATTAAAGCCATACTGGACATGGTTCCTCCCAAGAATGTGAAAGAGGTTCAGAAGTTGACGGGATGCCTCGCTGCCATAGGGCATTTCCTTTCTAAGTCAGGGGAGAAGTGTCTTCCCTTCTTTAAAGCACTCAGAGGGGCTAAGGGCTTCGAATGGGGTCAGCAGCAGCAAGAATCCTTCGATCAACTCAAAGCCTACCTAGTCAATCTTCCTCTCCCCAGCAAGCCTATCCCCGGGGAATCCCTCTACCTCTACTTGGCTGCCTCTGAACAGACCCTCAGTGCCGTCTTGGTGAGAGAAGAAGACAGGGCTCAGAAGCCCATCTACTACGTGAGCAAGGTACTTCGGGATGTCGAGCTTCATTATCCAAGGCTAGAGAAAGTGGCATACGCCTTGGTTATGGCAGCTAGGAAGCTTTGCCCATATTTTCAATCCCACTCGGTGGTCATTCTTACCGAACAACCGCTGAAGCAAGTCCTTCACAAGCCGGAGACCTCTGGCCGCCTCATAAACTAGTCGATCAAGCTGAGCCAGCATGATATATCCTACCAGCCTCGGACTGCGATCAAGGCTCAGGCCTTAGCTGGATTCATAGTTGAAAGCACCATTCCCGAGGTCAGTCAAGCGGCAAACGGACCTCCTATTTGGATGGTATATGTAGATGGATCCTCTTGCACCGAAGGAAGCGAAGCCGGGGTCATTCTGGTAAGCCCTGATGACTTCGTCCTCTAATACTCCCTCCACATCAACTTCATGGCCTCCAACAATGAAGCGGAATATGAAGCCCTTATAGCCGGTCTCGGAATGACTCGCAAGACAGGGGCACAACGCCTTCGCCAATTTAATGACTCTCAGCTGGTCGTGAATCAAGTCTTGGGCGAGTATGAAGCGCGAGATGACCGAATGGCTAAGTATCTAGCCAAGGTCCAAAATCTCATGGCTCTATTCGAAGAGGCACTTATTCGGCGAATCCCCAGGGAGGAAAATGCCCAAGCAGATGCCCTCTCCAAGATAGCCTCTTCCTCCCTCCAAGGTCTCGAGCAGACCGTCTTGATTGAAGTGCTCCTGAGGCCAAACATAGAAGAAGAAACTTCTGACTCAATGGAGTCACTGCCTGTTCAACTTCAAGATAATTGGATGAAACCCCTGGTAGAATTTCTAAGGGATGGGCTCCTCCCCGAAGACCCTAAGGAAGCTCGTCGAGTCAGAACCAGAGCGGAGCGGTACACCCTTGTTGAGGGGATCTTGTACAAACGCTCATTCACACAGGTTGACGGTAGACCTTATCTGAGTTGCCTCTCCCCCGAACAAGCCACATACGCCTTGCAAGAGCTTCACGAAGGCATAGGCGGAGCACATTTAGGGTCCAGATCCCTTGCCTGGAAGGTGTTGAATTATGGATATTTCTGGCCTACCCTCCTACAAGATGTCGAGCGACACGTTCGGCAATACAGCTCTTGTCAAAAGTATTCCAACATTCGTCGCCTACCCCAAGCTCACCTCGCTTCCCTATCAATTCCGATCCCTTTCGCAATGTGGGGGATGGATTTACTAGGGCCGTTTCCACCAGCTCTCAGCCAACTCAAATTTTTAGTCGTGGCAATCGACTACTTCTCGAAGTGGATAGAGGCCGAGCCCTTGGCTACAATCACCGTCAACAAAGTCCTTTAGTTCTTCTGGAAGAGCGTCATCTGTAGGTTCGGTGTCCCTCGGGTCTTCATAACCGATAATGAAACACAATTTACAGGGGCCGAATTCCGAGCTCTGTGTGAAGACCTCGCCATCCAACAACGCTTCTCCTCCGTCTCCCACCCGCAATCAAATGGTCAAGTAGAAAATGCCAACCAACAAATCATCTCCGATATTAAGAAGAGGCTGGATAAGTCTGCTAAAGGCTTATGGGTAGATCAGCTCCCAAATGTACTGTGGAATTACTGCACTACGAAACGGACCCCCACAGGAGAGTCGCCGTTCAATCTCACCTATGGGTCCGAAGCTATGATCCCCCTGGAAGTCGGTGTACCTCATCCTCGCCTAATTGCCTATGCAAAAGAGCAGAATGCCAGGGAGCTTCGGGCGAATTTGGATTTGATTGATGAGCTCCGTGAAAGTGCTTCGATTCGCCAGCAAGCTACCGAACGAAGATCGAGCTGGCCTACAACAAGAGAGTCCATCCCACTAACCTCAAAGAAGGAGAATTGGTCCTCAGAAAGTTAGCTATCTCATTCTCCAGTCAGAAGAGTAAGCTAGCTCCAAATTGGGAAGGACCCTACAAGATCACCAAGGTGGTTCGGCCCGGAACTTACCGTCTAGAAGACCTTGAAGGCAGAGAGATTCCCAGGACTTGGAATGCCGGCCATCTCCTAAAGTACCAAGAGAGCACCTGAGCGCCTCTCTAAGTTCCTTCAGATGTCGAACCGTTCCTTTCCTCCCACTTGTATTTTACTTTTGCTTCTTTATTTCTCCAATGTAATAACGGCTCGCAACTTAGAAGCAGCCGACTATTAGTGATCAATAAAGAATTTCCCTTTTTCCATATTTACCTTGTGACTGCTTGCATCTCTCTGTTTTTAATTTCTTTTATTCAAACGACGAGTTCGGAGTCCAACACTTGGTCGACTCTGCTTCGCAAGCTCGTTCTTAAGCGAGCTAGAAGTGGTTCGCCATTCGGAATTGCTCCCACAACCGTTGAAACATACTCAAACGACGAGTTCGGAGTCCAACACTTGGCTCGACTCCGCTTCGCAAGCTCGTTCTTAAGCGAGCTAGAAGTGGTTCGCCATTCGGAATTGCTCCCACAACCGTTGAAACATACTCAAACGACGAGTTCGGAGTCCAACACTTGGCTCTGTTAGGGTTATATACTGAAAGCATCACTTTTGTATTAACTTTATTTCCTTATTTTTTTGAATGAGAATCATATGGGCATATGTTTGCATATTGTGTTTATTATAATATTAATGCAAGTGTCTGATATTCTATAAGGTTGATAATATGGTGTGAGGTGACACACAGAAGATCATATTATCAGTTTCCTATGGAATATATAAATAGTTCACAACCTAGACGGACTTGGACAATCCATTGGAAAGGTTGTAGTGTATTCTGGTATTAGTCTATCTTGACTATAGGTTTACACTAGTACACTTTGTGTGTATTGAACAGGACCACTTGAGGTTGTTCTCTTTGTACTGACTATAAAAGAGAACAAATACCTCTGTTATTATGGATGCTTATGCTCTTAATCCAGATATAATAACAGACATGTATATGCAGTGTGCATTACTTTGACTCATAAAAGAGTGAGATTCATTATGGATCAACAACCTCTATGAATTGGGTAATAGCATTGTATGTATGATGGGCTGTTGATTGTAAAAGGAATCCATGTCCCGATACGTCGGGTTGATGATGTCCCCTTAAGGAGCTCATAAGGATTGTCATGTAAACCCTGCAGGTGGATTATATCCGACATGACAAATAAAGTTGAGTGGTACTACTTAAGGATAAAAGATGTTGATCAATGTAGTTGTCAGTAACTTAATTTGATCAACGGACATTCGATATCTTAACATGGGGAGTTGAACGAGCATATAATAAAAGGAGCCCATAAATATAATTTGGGATTAGGAAGGTAGTGCAACAATAGCTCCTTAGTGGACCGAGCTATTATTAATGGGACTGGGTTGTGTGTTCGGGCTGAACACGGGATACCCAGATCCGTTAGGAGACCTAACCCTAATTTCTCCTCATGGTCCCTGCCGTAGCCTTATATATATCCTCTATTTTCTCTGGCCGTCATTAACAATCTGAAATATAAGATTTTTTTCTCAAATCTCGTGATTCACGTAAGGAGAGAAAGAGAGGTCAGCCAAGGGAGAAAGGTTGGGAGATCGTCGCCCACACGACGTCCAACCCGAGGAAGGAATACGTGCAGAAGATCTTGGGGTCGCTGTCGTCTTCTTCTCACCGCAGGTATACTTTGTGAACCCTAGTTTCCGCTGTATAGGGTTAGATCACAATTAAGCAATCTGTTTATCTTTAACGATCGATACGCACACCAATCCGTAGTCCTGGGATTCATCTCAGTTCCATCAATTGGTATCAGAGCCGGTATTGGATCTGCGTATTGATTGTTACATCCATGTTGTCCAATAAAACTTGTGTTCCATGATAGTCGGTAGATGTAGATCTGTTCTAGATGTAGATCTGTTCTAACTCGGTTTTGCAGGCATCTTAGATCCAACTATTATGGTCCAATGCATGTTTTGTTTGTGTTGTTGTTTTGTGGATGTAATTATTTCTGTGATTGTTGTTTTGTGGATGTAATTAATATCACGAGGGTTGATCGTGCTTATAATTTTAATTTTTCAATCTAGATTATGTGTGAACTCCTTCGGGAGGCATAGGATTGATGTAATTTTAATTTTTCAATCTAGATTATGTATGAACTCCTTCGGGAGGCATAGGATTGATGTAATTTTATTTTTTTTATTTTTTATTTTTTTGATCGATCGTGATGGCGGTGGTGGCTGTTTCTGACGCCGGAGGAGATACTGCTTCAGGCAGTCCGGAGATCGACAGATGGTTTCGATGAAGAAATCGGGCAGCCAAACCTTAAAAAAAAAAAAAAAAAAAAAAAAAAAAAAAAAAAAAAAAACATACTCAAACGACAAGTTCGGAGTCCAACACTTGGCTCGACTCCGCTTCGCAAGCTCGCACTTAAGCGAGCTAGAAGTGGTTCGTCATTTGGAAGTGCTCCCGCGATCGTTGAAATATACTCTTGCCTCGCCGCCGCGCGCGAAATCCCTACAACTAGTCTAGACGTAGGAGAAGAGCGAAATCCCTACAACTATACTAAACGTAGGAGAAGCTGATGCTAGGTCTACCATTCGTGTTCACTCAAGAGAAGATATCAGCTTCAAACATGAACTTGTTAGAGGCTTCGGTGAATTCCCAGCCCGGACAGTCCTTCGTTTTTTATGCCCAACAGCCCTGGTCCTTAATCAAATACTAGACTATGAAATCACCCCTAGAATCTCGTATATTGTCGACCAATGCCCAGGACTCTGATAGTTCGTTTAAAGTTGAGGTAATCCTCCAATAGGCGGCATTCCACTGCAAGAAACTCACTCTCACGGATTCACGAGCCAAGGGGTTCTAAGCAGTGCTCGGCACGCCTAGCCGAACGCTTTTGGCACCGACGCCCAAATAAGAGAAATTCTTGCTCTAGGACCTCAGTACGCTTTGCCGAACACTCTTGGCACCAACGTCCAAACAAGCAAAAACCTTGCTCTGGACCTCGGCTGGCCTAGTCAAGCGCTCTTAGCACCGACGCCCAAACAAGCAAAAATCTAGCTCTGAACCTCGGCACACTAAAGATAGTAACGAGTAACATAACAACAGAAAAGGTTCAAAAATGCACAAGTTCAAGAAAGAAAAATGAGCATCATTTTGATTAAGTGTGGGGAGACAATTACAAAGCGGCATCTTCTCTACAGCTAAGCTACAAGACTTCCAAAAGCAAAAACTACAATGCCGACTCGTTACACTTAGAAGAAATGCAAAACTGGGAAAACAAAAAATCTTCAGCGCCTCTTGGGCGCAGGGATGTTTCGCTTCAAAGACACTCGAGGGCGGCGACGCTTGACTCCGGTACTCGCCTCCAAACAGGCGAATTGGGACGTGTCTTCGGCGCTGCTCCTGACATTTGCGCCGACGGATGCTCCGCTCGATGAAATTGCCATGCCACTTTGGGCATCTCCCGGACTTGGTCGGCCTACGGGCGAACGTGTTGCGAGCTCATAAAACGAAATTCCTCGCACACCCTCCTTGCGAGTGCATGAAGTGCTCCTGACATTAATTGGCCCCGAGTGCGGCTTTAGGCGAGCCACTTCAACCACCAGCTTAGCGATCCTCTGTTTCAGAGACTTGTCTCCTACGTCTACCTCGAAGTGAGGCGGCACGGCGGAGCTCGGAATGCTAGGGCGACTGGCGATAATCCGGCGGAGGTGAGTGACTTCGATGCCCCTGTCCACCGTGGCTCTTTTCAACGCATTGACCTCCGCCGTCAACTCGTCACGTTCGGTCATCAGCCTGCCCACTGCCTTGGTCAGCTCCTCTTCCTCCGCCAGAAGTTCGGCCTCCACGATCTGTAAGTGGTGCACTTCGGTGAGCATCTCGTCCCTCTCCGCTGTCATCTTCGACAGAGAGAGTTGGAGACACTTCAACCTTAGCCCACTTGTGAAGGTTGTCGACGAGCCATCCTCCTCATCTATAGGAGGAATCTCGGCGAGCCGACCCTCTAGTCGCCGAATCTTGATGTCCCGTCGGCTCAAAATCACCTGCAAGTGGTTCCGCTCAATCTCAGCCCTGCGCAACCCCAACTCGACCTCATAAAGGCATTCTCGGCACTTAGCCAAACTCAGCCTCGCCGACCCCAAGCTATCCTCGGAACCAAACTCCTCCCTGGAGCAAGTATGTTCGGCTGAGTGGGTCGCCTCGGTAAGCTGAAAAGATCAAAGCAAATAAAGGGGCTCAGTAAATAGTCACAAGTTTACTCCTAATCTGGCCCCTGAATAAAAGCTACATGCACTAAGGCGAAATTTCTTTGTCTAAAAACTTAATCGAATTTCAAGCAAACGAAACAAAAAAAGGGGGGTTATTCAAAAGAGACATGGGGTCGAGCTCAAAAGTTTCTTTCATTCATCACAAAAAATGCAGTGGCCAGTCCGCAATTAGGCAATACAGGACAAGACAAAACTCAAAAGACAAAAAAAGAGGAGAAATTAAGGGTCGACCGCTTTCCCGGGGCGTCGAGAGTGGACGGGGACAGACCCCCCGATGGGGGCTGAATCGCCAGTGGGGTCACTTCGGTAATCTGCACCTCGCCGACGAACTCAACCTTGCGGTTGTATCGTCGCCTTCTTCTTCTTGTTCTCCCTCCGACTCAGGGTCGAAGCCTTCAACATGGCCCGGGAACAGCCTCCACCCCGAGTAGTCCACCTCAGGGTATCGCTCTGACACCTGAGAGATGGCTTGGGCATAGGCCTTGGCCATGTTTTGGGCGAGGAAGCCCTGCACCTTCGCCATGGTGGCCTCCTCGGCCCCCTTTACCGCGGCATCCTTGGCCTCCGCTGCCTCGGCCAGCTGCTTGGCTGACTCCTCCTTCTGCTGCAGAAGGTCGGCCTCGAGCTTCGTGACCAGGCTTTCGAGGTACTTGACCCTCGTCGACCTCCCCTCGAGCTTGACCCTCAGCTTGTCGAGCTCTGTGCCTATTCGAGCATTTTCGGCCCGAGCCCGGTCGGTCTCTTGCTTCAGCTCCTTCTCCAACTCCGTTATCTTTTCCGAAAGATGACCAAAGTGGAGGACGATCTACAAAAAAACAACAAAAAGTGCCAAGAGTTAGAAAAATCAAAAGAGAAAGTAACCAACGAAAGCAAAAATTCGACACTTACTGAAACAGCCGAGCGCGCGATCTCAATGGCTTCGTCGCCCGCCAGGCCAGCCTCCATGGCGGCTCGGTCCTTTGGCATCGCCAAGTGTTTGACCACCTGCATACTCGCCAAGGAGTCGCCAAGGAACCCATCATGCTTCTGAACCTGCCAGTCCGGAATGTGGATCCTCTTGTGCTCCTCAGTCAGGAGCTCCTCGGCCATCGCCGTCAGCGGGGGCGGCTCCATCCCGAGAGCTGCGGAGATCGGGAAGTCCCTTGCCTCATTCGACGCTGAGGCTACTCTTGCGGCCAAGGTCGGGGTCACCACAACCGGAGGCTCCACCCCCTCGCCTACGCTCGCATCCCTCGGGGCCTTCGCGGGCAGCAGCTTGGTGGAAACCCTCTTGCGCTTCTTCGGCGCCTTACTTCCGAGGGCGGCTCTCTGCGCCATCACCGCGTCGAAATCCATTGCCTCTGCATCAAATAAGAAGCCGGTTAAAGACACAAGTTGGAATAGGAAAAGTAAAAAAAATGAATGAGAACGTAGAAAGAGCCACATACTGGGATCCACGCGGCTGAGCCCTCCCCAGAAGAGAATGTCTTCGGTCAGCTCTCTCCAATCATACTTCGGCCTGTCATGAAGAGTCTGCATTGCCTCCTCTTCTTGAGGGTGAAGCACCGGCGACTCTCTCACTCGCCTCGACACCTCCTCCATGAAACTGGTAGGTATGGGCCACGCCTCGGCGCTCCGCACTATAAGGTACTTATCTCGCCAATGCTTGATGGATTCGGGGCAGACGACGAGCCGACCTCCATGCCTTGGAGCTAGGTAGTACCGGAACTCTGACCGGTTCTACTGATGTAGCCGGTAGACAGTCCGGAGTGCCCTCAGCTCCGGCTCGATCCCAGCCGTTTGGCAGTGGAGTAGGAACCCATTGATAAGTCTCCATGCGTTCGGCATCAGTTGAATGGGACTGACCCCAAACCACCTCAGCACTTGGATCGCGAACGGGTGGAGAGGTAGCCGAGCCCCGACGATGAAGGCATCGACCGGCCAGAAACACATGTTTACTGGCATCGGCGAATTTGCCCTAACCCCGGGACCCAGAAGCATAACCTCGTACTCTTCCGGAATTTGGAAGCAACTCCGGATCATTACCAAATCCCCCAGGCTAAGGATCGATACCGTTTCATCGGACTCGGAGGTCTCCCTTGCCTCGTTTTCCTCGAAGGCTCTCCCCCTCCCGTGAATAATGCGCTCGGCCTCCTCCCCCGAAAGTTCTCGAAATCTTTGAAGCCCGGTCAGTGGCCCTGGATACCTGCCGAACGGCCCCATGCACTTCGGATCCTCCACTATACTGTCTCGACCGGATACCTTCTTGCCTTTATCTTGGCAACTCGAAGAAGGAACTTCGGCATCAGAAGGGGAGGGCTCGGAGATAGGAGAAAGAGACATATTTATACTTCAAAAACGACTAAGTATAAATTACCTTTGAGTTGATGGGAACGGTTGGAATTTTTACTGGAAAAGCAATCGACGATCACCGTGAGCTCTCACTAGTAGAAATTACCGCCTGAGTAAAAATTCGGAGAAGTGAGAAATGAGAGGGGGGAGCAGTTTTATAGAGCTTGTCACACGAAACGAGGTTAATGGGCCCACAGAGCCAGCCCATTTACACAAGGAGATAAAATGACCTGAACCGTCACATTATTTACCGCGCCTAGCTCTACTATCGCATTAATGGCTGACACATCTGTCAGAGTCGTCAGAAGATCAGCAGCCATCGCATTAATGACTGTCACATCTATCAGAAGTTCAGCAGCCGCCAACTCAGCCTGACGTTCCCTATGTTGCCTAAAAACGCAACCCAAGTCTTCGGCACATGCTGCCGAACGTTCTTGCCACCGACCATGTTACATGAAAAAATTATCACATTGAAAAAATTGGACCTCGGCACATGCTGCCGAGCGCTCTTGCCACCGACCATGTTACATGAAAAAAATTATCACATGGAAAAAATTGGACCTCGGCACATGCTGCCGAGCGCTTTTGCCACCGACCATGTTACATGGAAAAAGTGGACCTCGGCACATGTCGCCGAGCGCTCTCGCCACCGACCATGTTACATGGAAAAGTGGACCTCGGCACATGCTGCCGGGCGCTCTCGGTACCGACCCTCTTACAGGGAGGAAACCACTCCGAACTCCGCCAAAGATCTGCCGAACGCGCCTATAGCCTGGCCGAAGTGTCTGTGCGCTTCGGCAGAAGGTGCCAACCCCCCAGGGACCTCGGCCTCCTTCATAGCGAGTGTTCGGAGGGGGTTGGCGACGAAGCCGAAGCATCCAGGCCATGAAACGACATAAATAACATCAAATCATCTACCTAAATACTGCGAAAAATTGATTTGGAATTCAGGAAAATTAATTAAAAATTCTAAAAATAATTATAAATCTGGGGAAATATTTTTGAAACCCTGGGTAGATAATTATTGCTTAGAAAGGTTAATTAAGACCTCCGAATGACAAATCACCACTTCGCAAAGTTAGGAAAAATCACCAGAAGTCGAAGAGAGCTCAAGAGTAACCTCGAGCGCGCAAATAGCTTCGAAAATCACCATAATACCTCATACAAAGATTCAACATCCCTCGTTTGGACTCCGATACCACCCTGCAAGCCATTAAAACAGTAAAACTACTCCTCAAAGGCTGATCAAACTCAGTCTTCTGGAATGGGGGGCTCGTGACATGGCTAAAAATGGGGTTAAATCGGAACCGTCCAAATTAGGCGCGAATCCCAAAGTTTGGGGGTAAAGTGGTAATTTCACCTACAAACGGGTAAGTGGGTACTGGGTCTTCTCTCTAAAAACCCAGTAACCCGCAAACGGATTTGCCTCAACTGGGTACGAGCCCAAACCCGAAACGGACCCACCCAAGCAGGATAGAATTAGAATTTCTGATTCATCCTAATCAACGGCCCTGATTCACATCTATCCTTTCACTGGGAAATTAGGGATTACATTCCTAATCTGATCCCAAAGGCGGCTATAAATACCCTCCATCCACCACCATTAGGAGGTAATCAATCTTTTGCCAATTTACGCTCTCTAATAATCTTCCTGATTACTGAATTGAGCATCGGAGGGTGCGTCACCGGGACCAACCCCGGTGTATCGCACTTTTTGCAGGTGAACGGCGGGAGTCAACGATCAAACTCCGGCGGAAGAAGTTAATGTTTGATTATTCGGTTCCCCTAAGAATCCATAAATACTATCTGTTTGCCCCCACACCAGATTCAGCGGTAACACAAATAATCATCAACAGCCAAATCCCCACATTCTCTCCTATTCCCTGCCTAATGACTACCCCATTATCTCTTTGACCATAATAATCAGCCTATTGATTCTCCCATATCTCATTAATTGATCTCGTAACCCCCACATCCCACTAACTCCCCCTTTATCATAATATTATAATATATTCTATTATTCCCTATGTAGCCATCACCCCCCCCCCCCCCCAACTCTTTGCCTTCCCCGACCCCTCACCTCCTTCATCTTCCTCCCGCTCATCCCCCAGCTCCTCCTCCTTGCACTCTCCGCAGAACCCGGCATTCCAGTCGTGTCGCCCTCATCGTTTGAGCCCCACCGCTCGCCGTCCAGTAGCCGCCTTCCTCTCCCCCGCTCGACCGCAGCCCCTCGAGCATCCCGCCTGAGACCACCGATGACCTCCTTTCCTCCTCCATCATCATCCTACGTCGAGCCGCCCTCATTGCACCCATCCCGTCCTCCGCCGTTGCCTCTCCCCGGTCCTGTTTCCTTGACCCTCGTCAACAACTGTTGCTCCGCCTTGACTGCGACCGCAGTCCCCGTCGAAGCCCCATAACCATCGCCAACCTCATAGCCACCAACTGCACCATTACCTTTCTTCATCGACTGCCTACATCCCTGTTCTCCTTGTTGCTCGAAAACCATCCCAAACTTCGAAGTCTCCCCTGCCACTGCCGACCATCTCCAACTCCTGCCTCGACAATGATCCCAAGCGCCATCACCGAACCTATCTTCCCGAGCTCACTCAGCCCACTGCCTCGCCGTCGCTATCGCTCCCCACCGCTGCCGTTGACCACCACAGTTCACCGCCCAAGCCCTCCTCAGTTTTGAGCATCAACAATGAATCAAGTTCAATCGTAGCCGTTCGATGCAGTGATCATCATGATCATGATGATCACCTTCTTAATCCCTTGATCTCAGCTGTTGATCGCATCATCATCATCATCATCATCATCAAGATCCCTTAATCTCGGCCATTGATTGCATCACCACCACCACCATCATCATCATCAAGATCTTGATCTCGTCGGATCTCTTTTGATCATCATGATGTTGATCTTCGATCTCAGTCGTCCGATTATCCGATCTTGATCCTCATCAAGATCCGTGCCGATCATGATCATCGTGATCGTTTGCTCATCACCGTGTCACCAGGATTCCGATCCCATTATTCTTCGTTTATTCGGATTAAACTAATCGTCATTCTAAAAGCAATTCATCTTACTCTCAAATTGTATTGTATCGTATTCGAGATTGTTTATTGAATTCCGCAAGTAGATCTATATTGATTATTGTATATCACCTATTGTTATCTATCGTTGTTGATACTACAGATTTACACGAGCGAATCCAAGTAGTATTCTTGACTTCATGCCGTCGTTTGCCTCCGGTTTATAGAGATCTTGCATGCATTCATGTAGTTAATTATTGAACATATGAATAGGAATTGTTATTGTAATTCATGTCATGACATTACACAACTATTGTAGATTGTATACTAGTGTTGATTGTTCATATGAATGATGTTGGTGTATTAGTTGATTGTGATTAGTAAGATTATAAACATTATACATCTTAATATCATGTTCACATAGATGTAACTTGCTGTGATATATGTTATCGACCCCTAACTCATTGTTCATAAAATTTTAATTATTTTATTCATGAAAAATATATTGAGACCCTGAAATTTACTGTCAACCTGAACATTGTCATGTTGTTTCGACCTAGATACTATCATCAAAATCAATAACTTTCTGAATATAAAATGTAGCCTCATGTGTCTAGT
Organism: Hemerocallis citrina; assembly: GCA_017893485.1. Taxonomy (NCBI): domain Eukaryota; kingdom Viridiplantae; phylum Streptophyta; class Magnoliopsida; order Asparagales; family Asphodelaceae; genus Hemerocallis; species Hemerocallis citrina. The sequence continues at coordinate 260,912,232 of CM030363.1, forward strand.
TTTCATAACATCAAAAATTATTGAATTCTGACTTATATTGCATGAGTTATGACAATTTTACTGCTGCTGCGTTTTATTTTTAGATTTATGCATATACCATGTTAACCTGATTAAATAGATGAACTAACGATCAAATATTACAATGATAATTTTCGAATTGATAGTTAACATGCTTAGGATAATGAAAACTATTTTTGCTGATTTTTAGAATGAATATTTGCTACTTTTATAGCTGAAACTAGTTAACATTGATAACCAGCCAGAACCTGTAACCTGTAAAGAACACTATAATTCACCTAGCTACTGTTGTCGGATTTTGAACTTTTAATATGCATTGGAACTGGACAGGAGTCTAGTTTCTAGAACTTCTGAAGGATCCACATTTTCTATTCTATAGCAGAGGGAAATTCAATTTTAGTGCAGCAACTTACTGCTGTCTAGAATTGAGTTTCCATGTTTGATAATATATAATTGAATCTATGATGTTGTATTTGGTACATTTAATTGTATGTAGTACATTGCATGATCTTAGGGTTGTGTTGTTATCATTCTAGTGTCCTATATCAATCACCTTATCATTTTTCCATTGATATTTTTGTCCTTATTGTTCCCTATTAGTATTGCATGTTCAATTAATAAAGAATGTTAATTAAGCCGGGGTTAAAGGTTGACCAGAGTAGTTGATAATATTGTGACTGTACTCGAAAGTGTGGGTCTCGTTCCCAAAATACCGTTATCGTCATTGTACAAGAAATACGTCAATGGCCAGTATTATCATTATTGTGCAAGAAATTGCTGTAATAGCTAGTGTTATTCTTATTGTGCAAGAAATTGCTGCAATAGCCAGTGTTATCGTTATTGTGCAAGAAATTGCTGCAATAGCCAGTGTTATCGTTATTGTGCAAGAAATTGCTGCAATAGCCAGTGTTATCATTTTAATGTGCCGAGTAAATGATCTATAGAACTACCACTATAGTTTAAACGAAATTGATTGTATGCATCGAACCTGTGGTATGGAACATATGAGACACAGTAGTACGTGCATTAGTTAGAATTAAAATGAATAATAGACTTAAGATTGTCATCGCATCGTCACTGCATATTGTGATCGTATTAAATAGTGTTATCGTTATTGTTTACTATCATTGTTATAGTTTATTGTTATCATTATCAATCATCGTTGTTGCACATTGCACCGTTATTATTTTGCCATTGTTCAATGCTATTGATTTCATCGTTCATTGAATTCATTGTTATATCGTTATTTCCATTCTTTCTCTGTTTCTCTACTTATTGTCCACGACTTGCTCTAAGAACATATTATTCTTTCTTTTAGATGAACAGCTTACAGGTAATCAAGGAGAACTTCCTGATAGATTAGGAGAACAACAATGGTGAAAGAATTGATTTGCATCGCTGCCTAAATAATTATTTGTTTCGTTTTGAGGACTTAAATAATTGAACATTGTTATTTCTTTTATTGTGGGCTTTTGACCCGAACATTATTATTGTTGATTCCAGGTGTTGGATTGTTATTATATTTGGTTATTTTATACTTAAATTCTAAGTATTGTTATTCATGTGATTACTCCTTTAATGCATGCGTGGTTGTATTACTTTCTTGCTTATATTGTTGAGTTGAATCGATAACAGCTTATAAATGACGCAAGTCATTCGCCGGGCCAACGTCACGTGCTTACATTCCGTATTTTTGGAAAGCGGGGTGTGACATGGACTCTTGGGTATCTCGGTCCAAATCAAGGGAATCATTACACTGGAGGCACAGATGGGAAGTTCCCAACCTCTCGATCTGAGGTGATGGATTTCTTGGTGGTCAATGTCAAGGCCACGTACAATGCCATCTTCGGCCGCCCCGAGCTTGCTTCCTTCTAGGCAGTGCCCTCTACCTATCATATGAAGATAAAGTTTTCGACTGAGTCCGGGGTCGGCGTCGAAATAGAAAACCAAGAGGGTGCTCAGGCCTGCTATACGACCATAGTGGGGGGCACAATCCTCCTTCTCGATGCGATTGAATTACCTTCCGACTGAGGCCCTATCAGCTTCGAGCCCGTAGATGATTTGGAGGAAGTCCATTTTTCTGAGGTGGACCCTACTTAATGGTTTCAGGTGAGCAAGTCCCTCAATCCCGACCTCAAAAATGAACTAATCAATTGCGTCCGGCGGAACCAAAGCTTATTCACCTGAACCCCTTCGGATATGCCTAGGATTTTCGAGGATCTTATCATGCATAAACTGAGCGTCCTGCCAGATTCTGAGCCCGTGCAACGAAAGCGAACAAAGTTAGCCCCAAAGAGGCAACATGTTGTCAAGAAAGATGTGGAGAAGCTCCTGTTCGCTCATTTCGTCCAAGAAGTTAACTACCCAGAGTGGTTGACCAATGTTGTTATGGTCAAGAAGTCCAATAACAAGTGAAGAATTTGCATGACTTCACGGACCTCAACAAGGCCGGCCTAAAAGATCCCTTCCCTCTGCTGAGTATTGATGCCCTGATTAATGCAACCTCCAGTCACGAATTACTGAGCTTCATGGATGCATTCTCAGGATATAACCAGATCCGAATGTTTCCCCCCGACATCGTGAAGACAGATTTTGTGACCGACCAGAGGCTCTATTGCTACAGAGTTATGCCCTTCGGGCTCAATAATGCTGGCGCCACATACCAAAGGCTTGTTAATCGAGTCTTCAGAGATCAGATAGGGCGCAACATGAAGGTGTATGTTGACAATTTTCTCATCAAATTCTTAAGAGGGTAAGACCATGTGAGGGACCTCGAGGAAGCCTTCGGGGTCATGAGGATACACGATATGAGACTCAAACCCTCCAAATGTTCCTTCGGAGTTACCTCCGAAAAATTTATCAGCTTCATGGTTAGCCAGCGCGGGATAGATGCAAACCTAGAAAAAATTAAGGTCATATTAGACATGGTCCCTTCTAAAAATGTGAAGGAAGTCCAAAGACTCACCGACCACTTAGCTGCCATCGGTCGATTCCTATCAAGATCGGGGGAGAAGTCTCTCCCTTCAAAGCCCTCCCGGGGGCAAAAAATTTCGAATGGGGAGATCCCCCAACAACAGGCATTCAACCAGCTAAAACACTACCTCTCCTATCCCCCTTCCTCAGCAAACCCGAGTTGTGACAGATCCTCTGCCTTTATCTGGACGCATCAGGACAAGCACTCGGTGCACTCCTAGTCAGAGAGGACGATGTAGTTCAAAGACCCATCTATTATGTCAGCAAAGTTCTCCATGATGTCGAGCTCTGCTACACTAAAATAGAAATGGTCGCGTATGCCCTGGTCATGGCCACGCAGAAACTCCATCCATATTTCATGCCCACTCCATTCAAGTGCTGACCGATCTGTCCCTTAAACAATCCTCAACAAATCGGAGAATTCCGGCTAATTACTCAAGTGGTCAATCGAGATGAGCCATCATGACATTATCTACAAGCCAAGGACTTCCATTAAGAAACATGCGCTAGTCGAGTTCATCATGGAGTGCACGATCCCAAAGACTCTAGAGGAATGGAAAAATGAGCTTATGTTGGAGTTCTACGTAGATGGTTCTCCCTGCGAGGAGGGAAGTGGAGCTGGAGTCATACTAAGCGGCCCGGACAGTTTCCTCCTCTAGTAATCCCTACGCTTCAGCTTCAAAGCATCAAACAATGAAGCGGAGTATGATGCCATGATTTTCGGACTTCTACTGGCCCGGAAGGCCGAGGCCAAGCGAGTAAAAGCATTCAATGACTCCCAGCTCATCGCCAATCAATTATGTGGGGAGTATGAAGCTCATAACTCCTTAATGGTCCAATACCTTTTGCCTGCCAAACTTCTCCTCACAGATTTTCAAAACGCCCCAGTTATCCGAATCCCTCGTGAACAAAATGGTCATGCTGATACCTTGTCCAAGTTAGCCTCATCTTCCTTTGATGGTCTCGATCACACAGTCCTAGAAGAGGTCCTTCTCCGATCGAGCATAGAAAACACCGAGGTCCACTACCTCGATCCACCCGCACACGCTCCTGGGTGGATGGACCCAGTCTTGGATTTCTTGAGAAACAACGTATTGCCATAAGATCAATCCGAAGCCAGAAGGGTCTGAGTCAGAGCTGAGAGGTTCGTGCTTATGGATGATGTGCTATACAAGTGTTCATACACAAAAGTCGATGGGAGACCCTACATGCGGTGCCTGAGCTTGGAAGAAGATAAATATGCATTGAAAGAGATGCACGAAGGGATTGGAAGTTTTCGTATTGGTAGTAGAATGCTCGCCAGAAAATTCATTAACCACAGCTACTATTGGCCAACCCTGCTTCAAGATGCTCAAGACATGGTTAATACATGTGGCCTGTGCCAGAGGTTCCCCTCTGTCAAGCATGCCCCCTAAGCCGTGCTAAAATTGCTCGTCAGTCTTGTGTCATTCGCCATGTGGAGATTGGACCTTGTTGCCCCCTTTCCTAAGACAATCGGTCAGAGGCATTTTCTCATTGTGGCCATCGACTAATTTACCAAGTGGATTGAACTAGAACCCTTAACCACCATTACCGAACAACAGGCTCAACAGTTCTTTTGGAAGCACATTGTTTGTCGGTTCGAAATACCGCGGTTCCTCAACACTGATAATGGAACCCAGTTTGCGGAGAAAGGCTTCCATAAATTTTGCGAAGACCTCGAGATCTAATAGTGTTTCTCTTCGATCTCGCATCCCCAATCCAATGGCCAGGCCGAGAACGCGAACCGTCAAATCCTCGTGGGCCTCAAGAAGCAACTGGATGAATCTCCCAAGGGGTTATGGGTCGACGAGCTACCCAGTGTTCTCCGGTCCTACCGAACCACAAAAAAGGTCCCGACCGGCGAGTCACCCTTCATACTGACCTTTGGAACGGAAGCTGTTATTCCCTTGGATGTCGGACTACCTTCGCCAAGGATTGTAGGCTTCAACGAGGAGTCTAATTCAAACGACCTCATGGCCAAATTGGACCTCCTCGATGAAGTCCGTGAAATTTCTTTCATCAAAATAAATATTTACCAACATCGCATTGAGTGATTCTACAACAAAAAATCCGGCCAACCAACATCAAAGAGGGTGATCTTGTACTCAGAAGGTTCGATATCTTCGAACCAAGCAAAAGAGGCAAGCTTTCTCCAAAATGGGAGGGCCCGTACAGGGTCTACAAAGTGTTGCATCCCGGCACTTACTGACTTGAAGACCCCAGGGGCAGCGTGGTCAAGAGGACCTGGAACGCCGAACATTTGATCAAGTTCCATGAAGGACCATAGAGTTCTGCACATGTATAGCAATTAAAATAAATACCAACCTTTGGCATCCAAGCAATAAAATTGTAATACCCCAGATTTTTAAATAATTCTTTTAAGATTTATAAATGAATTAAAATGATTTTTGGTGATTTAATAAATATTTTTCTAAAATTTACCTTTTTACACGTGCAAAACACGTGCAAATATTTTCTTGGGAAGTTCAAAGTCAGAAATTATTTTGGGAAAACCCATTATTTATTATTAGATATTATTTGTGAATTTTCTGGATTTTTCTGATAATTATTTGACCTATTTGTAAATATTACAAAAAGATGGACTTTTGTGCAAAATTACCACATAGAGTGAAAATTCCAGATTTTTGAATTCTTGGGCTGGGCATGATGCCTAGTGAACTTAGAGGTAAAGATTTTACTTTTTTTTAATAAATTTGGTTTATTTTGCAAGTTTTGATAAAGAAGGGTGTTTTTGCAAAATTGCCACTTAGAGGCCAAAAGTGCAATTTCGTTTTCTGGGTTTTCAAAACAATTCCGGCTGATAATAGATTGGTTATTCTTGTTTTCTTGTTTTAAATCTCAATTAAGATGGTTTTATTTAATTTCCAACTATAAGGATTTATATATGTAAAAGTATATTCAAAAAAGATATTTTTGCAAATCTATTCAAAAACCCTAATTACTTGGATTTCCGGCCTATTAAAGGTGGGGTGCAGCCGCTTCTTTGCTTCACAATACAAAGGATTTCTTTATTATTATTTTTTTAGAGTTTCAAAGCGAGGATCTTGGTTTTCTTGCGAACGGAGGGATTTTCTTATTTCTTTTTATCTTCGGTTGATTCTTCAATAAGGTGAGTGGCATATGTTTGATTTTCTTTTGTTCTAAGCATGTGGTATGTGATGATTTATCTATTAGAAAGCATTTTAGGTGATGGTATGAAGATATGATGAATTTTGATGAGTAGATGAACTAAAAAGTGAATCTTTTCATGAAACTACACTATTGATGATTAAAACTCTAATTTGACGACTTGAGAATTGTCAAGAACCTAATAGAAATCTTGGGTGTATTGTTGTGCATTATAATCTTGCTGATTTTTTTTGCATAAGATGAGTTGCATGTTGATTATTGCAAAAAGTAAAACAAAACTTCACCTTTACTGTTACACATATATATACACTCTGTTTTGATAATTTTAATGGGTATAACTGGACTATGACATGTTAAAATTAATTATATTCATGAGTAAACTATTGTGAGTGTTTGTGCATAAGTTTAATAAAATTTTCAAGATGGGTTACTGAATCAAAAGATTGAGTTTTGAGTAAAAGGGGAGTTGAGCTCTTTGGGTCTGATTACACACAGACCGAAAAGTGGACATTGTGATTTTGTGAACATTCGATTGGGTTTTGATTTCTATATGATGCTGAGAAGAAATAAGACCTTACACTACTCCTTAACAAGGTTCTACTGATCTATATATATATATATATAAATACATATACACATACAATTACATATGAACTGTTGCACTATTTTAATGAATTTGTGTGTTTTGCGAATTTTTAAAATTGAATCTTGATTATTTTCATACTGAGATTGAATTAGATATTTTACTACTTCTAATGGATGATATTTGGTGCTAAAACTGATGCTTAAACTCTTGTATGAGTATATATATATATATATATATATATATATATATATATATATATATATAAGTTGCTGATTTTGAAACATTTTTGTGAAAAATCACTCTTTTGAGATCTTGATGTGTTTTTGATTGTTTTATAAACTCCTATTTGTCATAAAGGTTATAATTAATCATCTCAGAAAGTTTAATTTTGATTTTACAAAGTTATTTGAAGTATCAGTCGAGAACATGCACAAAAACCTTACTAGCTGTATGGCAGGTCACGGTCGACCGTCATGCTTTTATTTTGAAAATCCTGAATTGATAGTCGAATGCTCTGTATGAGCGGTCGACTGTCAATTGTTTTCTTGTCTGTTTTGGTTGAGTTTCTTCGTTTCTTTTAAACGGTTATTTTGTCGATATTATGATTATTGCTCTACTGTTTTAGATAATGTATTTTCTACATATTACAGTATTTTATAGAGAGTTATGTTTTGTTTATAATAAAAGTTAAATTACTTTCCTATGACCTTATAAAGAGATCGTTATATGTGTTTTTCAAAAGAATTGATGTTTTGCGATATTCGACGACTTCAAAATATGATTTTCTGTTATTTGATGGGTTCAATATTTTATTTGAATTCTGAAATTTCATGAGCACATTAAATGGATTTGGATTTTCTCGCTTTCTTATTATGAAATTTTTTTGTGATGGATTTATGAGTTTTATTGAAAGTTTTGGTTTTGATGGTTGAGTTATGAGTCTTTAGAGATTGAGTGGGGCCCTAACTGCCGGCGGTTGAGATTTTGGTTGTTGTTCAGTTGAGTTAAGCCCGGTAGGGTACATCAACTCTAAGAGATTCGCAACCAAATAAATAATTAATTAACTTAATAAGATAAGGACAGACACTAGATGGTGATATGGTGAAATGAAAACATGGGTTATGGACCTCAGTATGGCTTGCGGTGTGAGATAATCCTCGAAATTATCGAGGTGTGAGTGAAATAGTCTCCGGAATTACCTATGGTGTGGGATTGATTTTTGGAATTATCGGGATTGATGCGACACTTATGGGGTATTCGTGTGATGAGGCGCCATAGCTTGTAGTGTGGAGTATTCTCGAAGATTCCTAGGTGTGAGTGAAATAGTCTCCGGAATTATCTGTGGATAAAGATTGACCTCCGGAATTATCGAGACATGGGCTAATAATCACAGTTTATCTAGATCTCATAGTAGTCATCGTATTAGGATTAGTTGCATAACAGGGGATTTAACCCTATCAAGTGGAGAACGTTAAGGGCTTACACCGAACCTATGTAGAGTGGGATGCATATAATCCAACAAGTATGCATTAGAGAGTCAGCATATAGCATTGATATTTTCTTGACTTGTTTTAATGCATGTTGTTTCCTGTTTTTCTATACTTGACACTTAGTCTAGTTTCACTTGATGTTTTCATATTTTATTTATTGTTATTTCTTATTTCATTTATTCTTGCTATTGATACATGTTGTTTATGACTCTGTGCCTTATGCTTTATTTATATTGCATTTATTTTTATGTCACTGACACCGTTATGGCTGACCCCTGTAGTTTTGGGGTTAGGATTATCTCTAGCCTCATGTTTTACAGGTAGGTACCTATAGCTTTGGAATTTGGATGCATGAAATAGAATGATGTTATAGCTTATGTAAATTGTAAAAGAATGTGTTGTAAAAGAAAGAATTTTAATTGAAGGTGTTTGTTCCACTGTTCTTTGTAAAGATTAATGTAATAAAAGTTGAAAATTTTTATCTGTGTTTTGGCTATGTTATTTCTGGGAATTGTGCCACGTATTTCTGAGATATCATATTGGAAATTCGGGGCGCTACAAAAACTTTGTCTTCAAAGTCACTCTTCTGATTTAGCGCCCAAGCGATTGTATTACAAGAGAACTTCTTACAATATCTTAGGTCCTCGTCGCATGGCATGGATTTTGACCCCTAACGAAAGATTTCCTACAATTTCTCAGGTTCTCGCCGCTCGACATGGACCTGACCCATAACGAGAGATTTCCTACAATCTCTCAGGACATTGCCTCTCGGCATGGACCTCGACCCCTAACGAGAAATTTCTTACAATCTCTCAAGTCCTCGTCGCTCGGTATGGACCTCGGCCCTTAACGAGAGATTTCCTACAATCTCGCAGGTCCTCACCACTCGGCATTGACTTTGACCCCTAACGAGAGATTTCCTACAATCTCTCAGGTTCTCGCTACTCGGCATGTACTTCAGCCCTTAACGAGAAATTTCTCACAATCTCTCAAGTCCTAGCCGCTCGACATGCACCTCAGGCCCTACACGGGATTTAGTACAACACCGGTCAAGTTTGCGCTTGGTTTGAGTGTTATGCCATGCACAAATTCCGCCTAGTCTCACCCGGGCTCGCCTAGTCCTAAGAAACAATAAATGAGGCCGTCTGAGGCGATCATCCTATCACCCGCTAAAAGCTAGCGACACAGCGACCATACTTGCCGCTTTACCCCTTACTATCAGCGGATAGTAAGAGAACCACTTAAGCTAAGGTACTTTACAAATGCCTGAAAGATAATGGAAGCTTATACAGGCTATGGGAGGAAGGCATCCTCGAAACCCACAACAATGATGTGGATGGATCTGGATTGCCCATTCCGATCCAACGGCGGTGAAGGAGTCACCGCCACACATCTCGAAGCCAATGTTTCGAATTCTAATACGATGCAATTAAATAAACGCCACAATTTTCGAGACCAATGTTTTGAATTCCAAGGCAGCGCATTTACACAACTGATACTACAATTTCCGAGACTGACCCGAATTCTATGGCACCACATTTACAGAAGGCAGTTTAAAATTGAACCCCTTCATCGACAGAGTTATTACTCGACTAGCAAGGCCACAAAGATCACAAGATACAACAAGATTACAACAGGATTATAACAAGTTATGAAAGTCAGCCGAATGACCTTTTCCTCTGTCTGGGGGGCCCTAGGACTAGCGCAAATCAGTTTGAGCCCAGCCAAGCTGGTTTTCACCAGCGAGCCTATCAACTTCATCTCTAAGTGTGGCCAAGGTGGACACTTCTGCCACCGAGCGCACACTAGGGTTCGACGACTCTAGTCTAAGGGTTGGAGAAGGGCCCCTAACGGAAGGCCAGCCGCTTCTGAGAGAAGCAGTTTCGGATCCTGCCACCCCAAGCGCGACCTTCAATTTGTATATCTCTAGTTCCTTCTCCACTACCATCTCATGAAGGAAAGAGTCAGCCGAACAGGGTGCCCAAAAGGAATCACCAGAGGGAAATCGTCGAGTCTCAGGGATCCCTAGATCTCGGTTGACCATTGCCTTCTTCAGACAAGCTCCCATTAAGCCCAATTGCTGTAACCTTTTCAGACAGAAAATAAATGCCACCTCCCGATCCCTGGCCTCTTTACGATAGTGTGTCAAGCTGGAATCCAAGGATTTCATCTTAGTCCTAAGGTACTCAAGTTCGATACCAGGGAGTTCATCCAAGATAGGCTCGGTCATCTGATAAAAGAAGAAAGAGATATATCACTCTAAGTCTCATAGACTTGGCCAAATCGCAAAACACAAAACATCCATACAAAGCATCGCATGTAAAATGTCAAGTCCAAGAGCTCTGTCCAAAATCATTTTCATTCATTAATCAACATCCGTAAAAAAGCGGTGGTCGGTCTGCATTCAGAAGAAGAAGAAAAAAAAACTACTTCTTAAGAGAGGAGGGAACCTATCCAGTTCTCATGATGTTAACCTCAGGAGCCTCCTGTTAGGTTTCAAGGGTAATCACAGATTACACAGCGGAAAAAATCACAAAATATCGAAACCTAGCCATGGATTCATGCAAAAACCATAAATTGTGTTTAGGAGTTATACCTTAAAGATGGATCTGGTGTCTCAAAAATATGCCAATCACAGCACTGCAAAGGTTGTGTTGCCTCTACTGTATCCACACGAACGGATCAAATCAAGCTATCCCTCACGTCGCAGTGCTAGCTATGGGAAGTAGATGTTCCTCACTTTTCTCTCTCTCTCAATTTCTGTGACAGCTAGGGTTTTCTCCTATATCTTTTTCACATAAATATATCGTATATATATGTGCAGAAAATTAACCTTAAGATAGTGGTGAGGCGGTTGGGCTCACAATCTGACCTGGGTCAAATTCGTGTGTGGCCCTTCTAACTTTAGTTGGCCCATTTAATTTAATTAATTCACCAATAATGTCAGGAGTTCAAGTCTTACTAGGATACCAAATTAAATTCATCTCATTAATTTATATCCCAATTTCGATCAATTCTAAGTGTGTGACCCTGTTGGTTCTCATTATTTTGAAAGTAATACTAAAATAATATTCTAGTGTTACAAACAATGAGCGATATCTAGCAATACATCACTGCTATTCAAGTAACGGGAATGCTAGTGATTTGACATAACATATTCGTGACCAATGCTACCATGTAGTCTAGTCCTTTTGTATAAATATCTTAGTTGACCACAAGGCATAGAGCGTGTCACCCTTTTATAGTTCAATCTTTGGTTTATTGATGTCTGAGTAGACTTACTAAATGAGCTCAATATCTAATATTGACTCATTTGAGTATGACCATGTATTTTGTAGTCTCACTCAACCAAGGGAACCGTAGATATCGTTCATATTATGTAGAAGAGACAAATCCTATCTAAGTCACTCACATCCCTCCGCATGAATTGTAGTACATCCAATAGTCAATTTTATAATCACCTTATTTCATGCAACGTTTGACGACATTAAATTATATAACTTCTCATGTAGGGAACCGTAGTGACTTCAAGTAAAAGGGCTACGTACACCATGCTCACTGGCCCTTTGATTGCTTCACGCGCATCCGTTTTATTGCTTATCTTGACCCCTAAGCTAAGCTAAACTAAAGAAAACTGGAGGCTCCTGGCACAAACTGAGGGCAGGGAAGGAGAAACACTTATGACACTCACGTAACGATCCATGCAGCGTTCTCATGGTGGGTCAGTCCAGTACATTATCACTCTAATATGTACCAATGTGAAGACTTGATAACTAATATCTATGACCCATGAGAATTGTCATCAGTTTACGCACGCACTAGTCTCTGTGTATTATTGTTGTCCTAATTCACAATAATACTTGACTAAGAACATTTAAGAATAGAGTTCTGATTTCAGTGAATAGGATCTCATAATCAAGTCATGCACTTGATATTCCATGACTTTAAACTTATTATTCTAAGGACTTTATTATGTTCATTTAATTCACAATAAATAAAATGTCTTAATGGAAAATAAATGTCATGATGCAATGTAAACTAGAAATGTTAATACATAACTAGCCTCCAGGGCATACACCAACACCTCCATGATCAGCTCGGCCTCTGGGCCAGGCGAGCGACCTTCCCCCTCGTCATCACTTCCCCGTGGAGACAGGGGGGCCTCGGTGAACTTCATGGAGAAGCAAAAATCCTCGAGCTCGAGGTCGAGATACTTCTGTAGCACATGTTCAATGGCCCGGCCGTACCCTTGGTCCTGGGCAAAGATGACCTTGTCAATGACACCCAGCTTCGCAGCTTGCAGCTTCTTTTTATTCTCTTGTAGGAGGGCCTTCTCATTCTCCAACTGAGTTCGATCCTCACGATAGTGGTCAGCTCTGCTTTTAAAGCACATTCACGAGCTTCCAAATCAAGAACCCACAACTTCTGCTCCTTCATCCCCCTCTCGAACCGCTGAGTCCTTCGGTCGAACTGCTTGAGCTCGTGGGTATACTGCCTCCTCAGCTTTGCCCCTTGCAGAGTCACCTGTAAACGGAGAGTAAGGACTTAGAAATTTTCAAGAACATAAAAAGATTAAGTAATTGGTTTCAAAAAACACTTACAATCATGTTTTCCTGAACCCAGTTCATGAAACACGACTCGACGATCTCGGTCGAGAGGCTCTCCCTATCCCGAGGGGTGGCCAGGTGCTCCACCGCCTCGATCGCAACCGGACGTTCCATTAGGGAATCCGCCGACTTCACGGACCAGTTGGAGGTCCAAGGCACCAGCCCCTCCTCCCCTATGATATCCATGGCCTCGGGACGGATGGATGGGAGCCCAGACTTCACAATCTCAGTAACCTTAAGGTTAACTAGGCCTGAACCCGCTTAGGTCGAGCCAGAGGTGCCTGAAACCACCAGGGCCTTTGACTTCTTGGACTTTGCCTCGGAAGTCCCCTCGGACACAGCAGCGAAGGGCCTCTTCTTTGACTTCGGCTGTTTGGCCACCTTTTTCTTGGCCAAGAAGACCCCCCTTGCCTCAGTCTCTGCATCATCAGTAGCAGAAAAAGAAAATATGAGCTGTAAGAATGAAGGGAAAATGATAGGTGAAAAAAGGAAACGAAAAACATACAGGAGTCGATGGGGCTCAGTCCAATCCTCGCTAAATGTCTCTCGGTTACATTCTCCCAACCGATACTCCCTTTGGCAAAGATCCGCACAACATCCTCCTTTTCCTCCTTCGTAAAGTCTTTATTTCTCGGGGCTTCGTGGTTAGGCTTGTAGAAGGACCAGTTCGTCGGGATGTCCCAATGTAACTAATTCCGAACGATTAAATATTTCTCTTTCCATTCCGTGATGGAGTCTGGGTGACCATGAACTACCCATCTATGGTGGCGAGGGGAGATGTACTAAACTCCCTCATATGCCCCTGCCGAGATGATCCCGAGGCAGGTTCGGAAATACTTCAACTTCAAAGGGACTCCCCTCTCTTCGCAGTGCAGCATGGAGCACACGATCTGTTTCCAAGAGTTCGGGCCTTACTGCATCAGACTCAGTTCTGCCTAATTCAACACCTGTTTCACAAACAGATGCAGGGGCAACCTCAACCCTGAGCTGAAGGTGTCGACTGGAAACATGCATAACCAAGGGGCCAGGTTATCCATTGGTCGGAGCCCAAGGTTCTGTATCATCAGCTCATATTCCAAGAAAATGAAGTAGCTCGCCCGTATCAGCGGAAGGTCGCTGCTTGTCAACACGCACTGTATACTGTCTGCTCTGATCCTTTGATGGCTCGGTGAAGAGGGCTGCACCCCAAACTAAACCAAATCTTCGAGGTCTTCTAGATACACTCTGATCGAACCCAGCTACTAAAAATAGGGGATGTCGAGCCTGCCCTTCGAGAAAAACTAGATAGGCAACCCAGGGCTGTTAGGAAGAGTCCTCTTCAGCTTTCTCCCCCGAATGCGGGGATCTCCCGGGGTAAAGGGCGATGCCAGTCGCTTCAAATGCACAGCCCCCTCTGGCGTATCGACCTCCTTAGCTCCTCCCTCGTCCTCTTCCCCCTCGCCTGCAACTTCTTTACTATCAGGCTTTTCGCCCTCATCCTCGACATCATCTCCCTTCGGTCGCCAAATTTAGCTCGATTTCCTCGACCTCTTCTTCTTCGCCCTCGTCCATGTCCACCGACTCATCTTCAGCAACCACCTCCACCTCTTCGACCTCTTCATCTGAATCACTCAATTCCACCACAAAGGTCCTTCGAGTTCAGATAGGCTCAACCTTGTAGACCTTATGGACTTCTTCCCAGGATGTAGATTCAGAAGAGACTTGCTAAACTTTTCTAGAAGGAGAACCGGTCCTGCCTCAACCAGACGTGGAGGCGGAAGAACTGGACTGATCCCTTGACATAATATAAAAATACTAATCTGGTTGCCGGAAAGGACGTTGGAAAGCTAGCCACCGGTGCCTAAATGGAACATAGAGAGAGAAACTCGGTGGCAAGTGAGAGAAAGTAAAGAGGAGAATGAGGGGGGGGGGGAGTATATATAAGCGACTAAGAGGTGGCCCTATTTCCAAACACAATATTGGCCATCCGATTTGGTCCAACGGTGGATGACCTAGTGATGGCAACCGGGCCGGGTTGACCCGCGACCCGCCCACTCTAACCCGGCCCGCAATTAAACGGTTCGGGTCCGGGTCGAACCCGCGGGTCGAACCGGGTTGCCAAATTTGTAAACCCAACCTGCTCGACCGGACCCACGAACCCGTTGACCAAGTGAAACCCACCCGCCAACCCGCAGGTCGGCCTGCTGTTTCGATCCGTTGAATTTTTGGATTTGACCCGTGGGTTTGACCCGTTTGGATTTTTTTTTTATTTTTTTGCTGTTTATTTTTTTAATCTTTTTTTTTGCTACAAATATATGTATATATATGTATAAATGCATATAGACATACTCTAAAATATTTCAAAATTTTATAAAAATGAGTGTGAACATCAAAATTAATTGATTACTACTCACTACTCAATTAGACAACCCCCACCCTAGTTATTTATAACCAACTTCACCTCCTTACTTCTCTCATCTCACCTATGTAGGACTAAAAGTTTTCAAAGTTTAAAATCCAAATATATTTAGTCCCGCATTGGTGAGATGAGAGAAGTGAGGATGTGAAGTTGGCTATAAATAATTAGAGTGGGGTGGACTAATTGAGTAGTGGGTGGTGAGCAATTAATTTTGTTATTCACACCTATTTCATATAAAATTTAAAATATTAACCAACTTATTAAAAAAAAACCAACCCGGGCCAACCCGTGACTCGGCTTGACCGGAAACGGGTTCGGCCCGAATGGCTTTGCGGGTCGACCGAGTCAAATATTTGGATTCCGAACACGGCCCGGCCCGGCCCGGTTATGCTAGCAACCCGACCCGACCCGACCCGCCCGAATATTGGGCCGACCCGAACAGGTTTGACCCGACCCAGCCTGAATGACCCGATTGCTATCCCTAGGATAACCTAGAGCCTCCTCGATCCCCAACAGTGACGTCAGACAAGTCACGTGCAGCACACATGCCTTAACTGTGGCCACATTGAACACAAACTTATCCTCCGAAATCTTCCAAATGTACTACGCTCAACGCTCGACGCTGACCTCGAGCTACCCACAAGATATCTTACAATCTTACTAACGCTCGACGCACGACATTGACCTCAGGCTACCACAAGATTTCTTACAATCTTGCCAAAGCTCGATGCTTGAAATTGACCTCGGGCTGCCCACAAGGTTCCACACAATCTTGCTAATGCTCAACACTCAACATTGACCTCGAGCTACCCACAAGATTTCATACGATCGTGTTAACGCTCGACGCTGACCTCGAGCTACCCACAAGATTTCTTACAGTCTTGTTAAGCTCGACACTCGGCATTGACCTCAGGCTTCCCCCAAGATTACACATAATCTTGCTAAAGCTCGACGCTCGGCATTGATTTCAGGCTACCCATAAGATTTCATTTGATCTTGCTAACGCTCGACACTGACCTTGAGCTACCCACAAGATTTCATAAAATCTTGCTAAAGCTCGACGCTCGATGCTGACCTCGAGCTACCCACAAGATTTCTTTCAATCTTTCTATCGCTCGATGCTCGGCATTGACCTCAGGCTTCTCATCAGGTTTTACACAATCTTGTTAATGCTCAACACTCGGCATTGACATCGAACTACCCTTAAGATTTGATACCATCTTGCTAATGCTCAATGCTCGATGCTGAACTCGAGCTACTCACAAGATTCCTTACAATCTTTCTAACGCTCGACTCTCGGCATTGACCTCGGGCTGCCCACAAGATTTCATACGATCTCACTAACGGTCCACACTCAACACTGACCTCGAGCTACCCACACTATTCCTTACAATCTTGCTAACTCTTGACGCTCGGCATTGACCTCGGGCTGACCACAAGATTTCACACAAGATTGTTAACGCTCGACGCTCGACATCGACCCCGAGCTACCCGCATGATTCCCTACAAGCTTGCTAACACTTGAAACTCGATTTGGACCTCGAACCACAACTCAACATCATCGGGAGCTCGATGCTCGGAGCTCGGTGGTTTCCTCGTACCACCACTCAATGCTCCTCAGTGCCTAGGCACTGGGAGCTCGGTGTGGATCCCCAGCCTGAGGCAGACCACGCTTCGTGAAAACAAACCGTCTCACCACCGCTCACACTGTCGACTGATTTTCCCACAGGTTGAACTACTCATTGACAACTGAAATACCCAACCCTCCAAGAGTGGGGGGTCTATGATATGACTAAAAATTCAGCATCATCTGAGCCTTTTAATCCCCTCAAGATTCACAAATCCCTGGGAATAAGCACATCTATTTTGTGGGCCGCCTGTTTGTTCACTACACCAATCTGGCCCATCAGAGAGGGTCTACGTGGTCCAGTAATGCTTTCTCTATCTATAAATACCAGACCCCCTCCACAGTGACCATGTAATGAACTTTTAGCCACCAAAACCCTTATCTCTTTTTTTAGTCACTGACTTGATCGTCAGAGAGCCAGCCACTGGGAAAACTCCTGGTGTTTCAGGGCTTTGTGTAGGAACTTGACGACCAACAGTAAAAGTGACCACCAGAAGATCCACTTCTCCAACCTCACATCAGATCCAGATCTATGGCTGAGATATGTTCTCCCTCCTCAAAATTTGAACTCACTATTTGTTGCTTCCACACCCGAAAAACATCAACATCAGTTTGGAAAATTAGAAAATTGAAACTTTTAAAATGACTTTTCCTTCATTGCTTGTCAAATAAGATGAGGACTTGGTCTTTTTTGAACTTAAAATTAAAGACTTACTCTTGACCAACTCTTGATTACAATTCGAACATTCTCATTGCTCATTCCTTCTTTCAACCCCTTGCCAAGGGTTCCAAGAAATTAATATATTGCTTTAATTAATCATATCCTGGCTGAACTCCGTTTATTTCTTAGCGTGCATGGAAAAAGTCTTAAAGAATGGCAATTGGAACATTGGAACCCATCTCCACTTGTGTAGTAAGGTATGTATGATTATGCTCCCCACATCAAAAAATCTCCACCTAACAATGCAAACCTACCAAACAATACATGCAAAAAAACATTGCCCATTCATTATGCAAGGAACACCTTATTGAAATATATGGGTCCTTTGATTTTGTAGGAGGGCCACTATAATAGGAATATTTATTTGGATTCAGTCTTTGTTGAACTGTACATTTCATTAAAAAAATTCAGAGTTTCACGCTTGGGTAGGTAACCCTTTTTAATTTCTTGAAATATAACTCTCCTTCACTACCTTTAAAAAAAAGGGTAAAAGGGATATGAACAACTTGTTCATTTAGTAAATGAGCAAGTGATGAGGTAGCATGCATGTGATTGAAAAATACTAAAAGTAATTAGATACTCAATGTATCACATGCATGCCACATCATCACTTGCTCATTTACTAAATGAGCAAGTTGCTCATATCCTTTTACCCTTAAAAAAAAGTAATTTCGGGGATAAAATAGAATTTTTCTTCATTTAAAATTCTGGGAGGTTCAATATCAAATCATGCCGAAATAACATAGTTAACTCAGAAAACGTAAGAAGAAAGGTTAATTGCGAAGGAAATAATCTTAAGGGAATGAAATGGTTACTGTTAATTATCAGGAAACATTAGGAGGGTTGCTGCTCAAGCATGAAAACTTAGAGAGGTTAATCTTAGATTAATTTGCAATATTGATTAATTTCTTATTAAAATTCCTATGTTGAAGGAAAGTTTAATTAGCTCACCCAATTTTTGAAGGTGTTAAAGATATGAATGAGGAATTTGAGGAGAGCAAATAAGGTATGAATTTTGTAATTGTATTTGTGGATCACCAGGTTCAAAATTCTTTATTATTGCAGATGTGAACATTAATTAGGAATCGCTATGACCTAATCTTAATTTGTGTGATATCTAATTTGAACATTAACCACTATAAGGAAGGTCATATGTGCAAAAAAAGAACAAAATTAGGACCATTTAAATTGCGCACGAATCTTAAAGCTCTCATGGACAAAACAGTAAATTTCAGTAGATACATGCCCGATGAGATAAGTTGGGCCGTTTTCAAGTCCATCGACCCAATCCAGCCTGTAATATGGACTATTACAACCTTCCTAATGCAAAAGAGTTCAAACTCATCAAACCCAATTTAAACCCTCTATTTCGGATTAACCAATTTTATCCGCTCAGACACAAGAAAGAGTTTGAAAATTCTATCTCCTTGTCAAAAGAAGAGTCCAGACTCGATCTGTTCATATATATGGGATAATCGACTCTATCCAACCACCGGGAAGTAGAGATAGTTGAATATCTTAAAACTGGCCCCCCTCAACGGCTATATATACCTTGAGACCTCCTCAGAAACTAGGTACTTGCAAATTCCGTTCTAAAAACTCACCATATCTTCGATTTTTTGACTTGGGCGTCGAAGGGTCTATCGCCGGAGCCACCCCTGATGTTTCAGACTTATTTGCAGGTCCACAGGAGCGATATATCCATTCCTAACGATCAGATCTCTGTCAAGTGCAGTTTTTGGCGATCAACATCAACGAACAGTGAATGTTTGATCTTTATTATTTTCACTAAAAGAATTCATATATTTGTTTGCTCTCACACAGAAATAAGCAGCACCAGGAGGAAGCATAGCCATACAACATAGGAGGCAGCATACACATTAGGGATGCTCTCGGATAAGAATATATCCGATCCGATCCGTATCCGAATCCGAAATTTTTGCGGATACAGATATGATAAATTCATATGCGGGCGGATACGAATACGGATTCGGATATCCAAATCCAAAAAAATTCGGATGCGAATATCCCTTAAAAAACGGATTCGGATATGGATATCTGCATATATATATATATATATATGTGCCTGTGGACACATATAAAAGCCCTGTAAAAGGTTAAATATATGCACGTCTTCGTGAAGACTGATTTATATAGATGTGTATTTAGCAACAGACATTGATATATTCTGAATTAAGTTGTTTATTGGTTTATATCTTGCAGGATCATTTGTCAGGAGCTCGGGATTGAAAAAGAGTACTGTGAATCTACAACAATAGTGGATCAAAATCACTTGCTATGTGTGACTTCAACATAAGAGATTTCATATTTGATTTATAGTTTGCCATAAGTAGCAATTTAGTTGCTAATGCAGTTATCGCCTCAAACTGCATGAGTTAATTTCCCATTGTCATATTTTCATGTAGTTAACCATGTATGAATTTAGAAAAGGTTAAAAAAGAAAGAGGGAGAGAAAGAGAAAGCTTGTTGTGATGTAGATGTTAAGACCTTTTGTTAAATGTAATCAAGTACAATTACGTCTCCATATTAATATATCTATATCCATATACTGGACAGCATACTGCAAATTTGATCTGAAATTTAATAGTTGGCCCCAATTTATTTTTTTTATATATTTCAGTGTATGAGATATTTTACATTCTTGAATATAGTTATAGATTTTTTTTAAAAAGGGACATGCTAGTAAAACTAACATTGGCCCCAACCCCTCAAAATAATTACGGAGTGATTCACACAAAATACATAAGCTCAACTATCAAGCATAAAAATCTGTCAAGCCCCGCTTCCCAAAACGAATACGAAATACAGATACGCGACTCAACCCAGCGAATGATTTGCATCATCCATAAGTTGTTTAGAATCTTTACAACAAATATTAGAATAATCAGAGTCGGAAGCCAAAAGAATCATCCTCTCACAAACATATATATCTCAAAACAAAACAAGTGCCAACAGAAATTAACTGAAAACCAATAATATAATACTCTCAAATAAACAAATCCGAACAAGTTAATATTCTGGGTCTCATTGCCCAAATACAAATAAAATCCAAGTACTCAAATACATTGTTCAAAAGCAACAGATAATAATAATAGCAAAAGAAGTCCAGCACTAATATTTTATTTCTCCAATACCATCGGGCAAACGATCATCCTGATCTGTAATCAATAAATTGCAGGAGAAGAAAAAAGAAAACAAGTAACCGTCAATGAAAGTTACGGGTCGCTTGTAATACAGGATACAAGTATAAGGAAAACTAACAAATCTAAATAATAGCATGAATAGATATAGCATGGTATAACAGAATCAACTAGCATGGTATACTAACATGTGTCAAGTGTCAAAGTCAAATAGCATGCAGACAGATACAAATAGTGTCAAATAATGATGTCAAGTGGTAGTGTCAAACGGATAACAGATAATCAGGTAATCAGATAATCAGATAATCGGATAACAGAAAATCAGATAACAGATTCAGATATCAGATATAGATACAAATACAGATGTCAGATGTCAGATTCAGATTCAGATACTTATAAGTCTTATATTAATTACTAACTAGGTAGCACTTCATTTGCCATCCTTTTATCACATAGTTGCTACATTCAAAATAGTTATGTTTGTAGATTTCGTAGGGGATCATATAGGGCTGTGTACTCAGGGCTCAGACAGACAGATATCAGACAGACAGATAGAACCAAGTGGTTCTCTTCTTTCCTACACCTTCCTATCAGAAGTAAGGTAGACAGGGTATAGAATAACAGATAACAGATAATCATATGGGAAACACTGGCCCCAGTCTAAGTACAATTTCTATGCTTTCTCACTACTAGATCTTTCCCATAAACCTCAGCTTGACCATTTTATAATTATTAACAGCCAGATGTGCATGTGCATGAAATAGAGTAAATCTAGCATGATATAATGACTAACAAGTTCAGAATAAAAGATAAGTATGTACAGATGATAAATAATCACATAACAGAACAAAATAGAGTACTTCCGAGTTCAGGACAGCACGACATTACAGTACCAAAACAGCAATTCCCGTTACCACAATTATCAAAACCTAGATCCATGAGAGAATCTGGAAAATAGACTTCCAACCGAATCTAGCGAATACATAAAAGTCATATAGTGTTTTAGAAAAATATAACTCAAAACTGATTTGAATCCAGAAAATACGTTCAGCCAGAAATCAGTAAATCGAATTCACAGTCAGGAAAACAGTATCAAAACACCTCAAATAAATCTAGAAAAAATCTGGGGTATTCCTCTATATGTCTAGTATCAAAATATAAAGTTTCATAACTTTCCAGTAAGATTAGTTTAGCCAAAAGAAATCAGAAAACGTCAAGAAACAGTAGTTTGGCAAATATGGAATTCCCAACACTGCTGTACGAAAACAGTATTATCTCGCAAACCGTGAAACAAAATCCAGATCCGTCAAAGGGAGATGAAAATAGACAAAATAAGCTAACTTTCATATTCACAAAGATTTTCCATAAAGTAAAAGAAATCAGGGTGAAAATACAAATCTTTACAGAACAACGAGCAAAATCCAGCAAGTATAGTTTTATAAACAAGCATGAAACGGCATATAAAACTCATCAATAAAATCCACCAAAATTCTGGGTAATCCCTAAATAGGTATAGAAATTCTGTACAAAATTTCAGATCAAAATAATATGCTTAGCACTAGTATCAAAATATTTTAGTCATCGAAATCATTAAGAAACGAAATCTGGAAACATAATACACCTTTGTAGTAAAACAATCATATCTCAGACATACGAAAACAAAATCAATCTCTGTCAGAAAATTTGGAAAGAAGACAAATTTTCTAAAAGTTATGTTTAATACTGAAGTTAAGATACTGACCTTAATATGGTCTAAAATAGCAATCAAAACTGATCATCGACAAAAATACAGATTTTCCTACAAATCAACATACAACATACGAAACTTGTTCCAAATACAACCAAATATGTCATAGAGTCTACTAAGTGTCTAAACATCATGAAATAGGGTATATAACATGTCCAAAATAAGTATATCACATGGATCCAAACAAACACACAAATCTCTACTATTATAATGGGAGAAGGGCTTAGTGTCATTTGTCATTGACTGTCATTTTGTCAACACGTGCAGCGCACGTGTTGGTTTTTTTTCCTTTTCATTCCCCTCCACGTGCATCGCACGTGCATTATAGGTTTTTTTTATCCTTTTCATTCCTCTCCACGTGCATCGCACGTGCATGATACTAGTTCTCATAATTGTCTTACAAATATAATCACATCAAGAACGGTCAAAACCTAAGTTGTTCATGTCAAATTTGTGTTGTGAGGCAACTATGGTCAAATATCACTATAGAGACAATACTCATCAAACATATATCACACATGAGTTGTCTCTAGAACCAAACTACACTACAAGTAGTATTTATGACTTGTATCATACAAAAGAATTGAGTACAAGTTACTTGCCTTAACCGAAGACGAAACGAACATCAAGAATAACGGGAACAGATCCCGGCAACGAACAAAACTAACGAACGAAGATCACGAACCAAGCAATCCACAACCACATGTGAAACCCACGTGCACTTGCGAAACCGAGAGAGAGAGAGAGAGATAGAGCAGTCGGGAGTGGGCACGACGGCGGCGGCCGAGTGCTGACGCTTCTGCTGCTGCTGCTCTGGGCACGCGACGGAGAGAGCGGGAGAGATGGAGGAGAGGGGGAGAAAGATAGTGGTGCTCGGGAGTAGGGGCTGGCGACTAGGTGTTCGGGTTTGGGTGTGCAGGCAGGAGTAGAGGAAGTCGGAGGGAGGTGCAGGTCGGGATAGGGATCGGCAAGGGGGTCGGGGTGTTGACGGCGCAACTGAGAGAGGGGGAGAGGTCGGTAGTGATTAGGGTTAGGGTTTTTGTAGGGGAGTTATATAGGGTTTAGGTTAGGGTTATGGGTATTTGGGTTAATGGGTGTATTTGGATATAATAGGAGTAGTAGGAGGAGATTTGGTTTAATAGGATTTGCATAGGATTTAATAGGATTGTAGGCTAATTTGGCTTTGGCAGTTAATTAGAGATCAAAAGCAATAGGATTAGCAATAGGATGAGCAACCAAAACACCACGAGCACCCAGAACAAGAAAAAGAGAATAAGAACCAAATAAAGAGAGAAAACAACAATAACAATCAAGAACAACTCAAGGAACAAAAAAATCAATCACAAGAAGATCAGAAAAGAAAAAAATGAATATATATTGAAAACAACTCCAATATACGGTCCAAAATACAAGAAAAGTATAAATACTCAAGAAAGAAGAAAAATACACCAAGAATACGAAAAACGAAAAACAGGGGTTACAATCCTACCCACCTAACAAAAAAAATTTCATCCTCGAAATTCAAAAAGAAGATACATAGGATAACCCCGAAAGAAAAAGAAAAGAAAAGAAAAGAAAAGAAAAGAAAACAACCACTACTTAAAAAAATGAGAAAACTTCTGCTGAATCTCTTCCTCCAGCTCTCAAGTCGACTCATTAGGCGAGTGACGATTCCAAGCAACATGAACCAGCTTGATGACCTTGTTTTTAAGCACTTTCTCTCGCCGATTCACAATAGCAACTGGCGGAATCTCACAAGTCAAATCCAGCCGCACGGTTAACTCAGAGTAGTCGATCACGTGACTCTCATCACGGATATATCTCCTGAGTGGTGAGCCATGGAAAATATCGTGCACTCCTGATAATGCTGGCGGCAAAGCGCTACGATAGGAAAATGCAGTTTCAAACCAATACCTTTCAAAATGACTAATGTATAAAAGGGATTGCCTTCAAACTTGACAGTTCGAACCCAAAATGCTCTTCATCACCCCAACATATATGTATAATAAAGCTTACTATTAGTTAACTATTACCATGTATGATTTTATTTTTTAATTTTTTCTACACCTACTCAATTAAATCCTTATTTCTATTCTAGAATACTAATAAGAATTTTAGTAAAAATTTCGGCAAAATCTCCCCTAAAATATTATCCCTTTATAGCAATTCCTTACGGAATTCTGCTAACAATTAAAAATATCACATCACAGGCAGTTAATATCAATCCTCCCCAGGCCAATCCAAGCAACATCACACAGACATCATATATATAGGGCTCTGGGGGCAAATATCTTCACATGATGCAAGATACAAAATAAAAACAAAGATTTCGTTTGAAAACGTAATGGAATTTTAGAAAAATCTTTGAAAAACCACACACAGAGCCCAATACTCCATAACTTTTCGAGTACGGGTTTTAACATACTATATCCCATCACTATATATCATCATCACATACAGTTATTACAAAATCTCTCAAAATACTAAATATTACACAGATTTTCTTAACTACCCTCATTCTACATAACTGAAGTTAACTACCAAAAAAAGTAACACTACGAAAAAAAGATTCTCCATTCATTTTCCTTTCTCTTTCCTTTGCCAGAATAACTCGTTGCTTCCTTTCTCTATATTGGTTGGTTAAAAAGAAGTAGGAATTAAAAAAATATCAATAATGAGCATCTAATACACATAAGGGGTTAAGCATACCTTGCGAAGGGATATCAGATTAAGCACGTGTTCATCTGGAATGGTAACTCCTATATTTTTTTTGTCGTAGGAATTGCACCTGTAATGGAAAAAAAATAATTTTGAATGTAATTGGAGCATATGAATACTGTCAATCCAACACAGTGACCATCAAAAGTAGAAGCACTGAATGTTAATGGATCATCTTGATTAACAGGAATGCGAAAAATGTATAATCTTCTTGTGCTTGCTATACTATCGTTCTGCCGAGGTGGCTGAAAAACAAAGAATATAATATCGTCTAAAATGAATGAACCGTAAGTAGGAACAGCACAACAAATGCCTATTCAAAAAATAAGGATTATAAAGCGAAATGAATCACAAATTTAGATCAAAAAAATTGAGGCTCAAATGAGGTTGAAGTTAACGTATAATCACTGCTCTTATTTCTAATAAAGTCTTTCTCCTACACCTGAATCAACTACAAATATTACTAATGCCTCGCCAGCGTTATAGATTACGTAGTAGCAGAAAGAACTAAACAGGCAATAAGATTGCATTGACATGTTTGAACAAATAACCAAAAATTCAATTCAGTTGTAGAAGCAAAGGCAGAAACAAAAGCCAATGCATCAGTTGTTTATGTTCCCCACCTTTTGCTGCAGCTGCAATTATGGAAGCACTGGAAGCTGAGCTTGACCTTGTTGTCTGTATAACAGAGGGAATCCCTCAGCATGACATGGTAAATGTTTTCATCCACCTGACATTTTCTTTCCTAGTTCCTCATTCTAGCTTCATGCATTTATCCATGTCCCTATATTGTGCATGTAACACCTATATATTTGTAGCTAAGGCGTCAGACATGTTCTTTTTCGTTCAAAACATTCACTGGAAACTTAGCTTGACCTCGTTGTCTATATAACTGAGGGAATCCCTCAGCATGACATGGTAAATGTTTTCATCCACCGGACATTTTCTTTCCTAGTTTCTCATTCTAGCTTGATGCATTTATCCATGTCCCAATATTGTGCATGTAACGCCTATATTTTTGTAGCTAAGGTGTCGGACATGTTCTTTTTCTTTCAAAACATTCATCGGAAACTTAGCACACCTTAAATGCCTTATGTTTGGTAATGACTCCATGTGTCCGCCTATAATTGATTTAAAATGTACAATACATGTAGTGCACGCTAAAAACCTATTATATGATACACATAACCTTCAGAGTTTAACGGATAGCAATTGATGAACGGATAAAAAGAACTTAGGTGCTTTAGTAATCATGCATTCAGCATTCATTTGCTCTTGTTGGTTTGTGTCTTACATATTTGTGTACCAGTGTATCATAATCCATATTGTGCTTTAAATTCAAACTAATCAATCTTGTTACTATTTCGTAGCAGTTCTGTTGATTTAAGCTTGTCAGTTGCATTTAGATTACTTCTTGGGGTACATTTGATAATATGGGTGTGGCTAAAACATATGTTTGTCATTTTAACTTGTTTCATTTTCTCATAATTAAGGCCTCTTACCAAATGCTTAATTAATATTAATGATCAAACGAAGCGAGAACATGAAGCGTAGAGTCCCACATATGACCTACTAATTAGAAGAAACTTAATCGGAGCCAATTGCAAGTATCAGGAAAAAAATAATTTGAATAAAAAAGAATCTGATTCGATTATAATTTTCAACAAAATAATTAAATTAAGTGAGGGAATAATACCGGAGAAATTCGATGATTTGGATGAGATTTAATTTTCTTCTTCTTCTTCCTCCTCTTCATCTTCTTCTTCTTCTTCTTGTCTTGTAAAATATGGGGCAGTGGGCGGCAACAGGGAGACGGCAACACCTATAAATTTTGAAATGATCAAAACTTTATCATCCAAGATTAAACTTTAGCTAGAGACTAAACTTAAAATTGTTTAAGAGAGAAATTAAACTATATAAGCGAAAATTATTTTAGATTAGTCTAACTTTTGTATCCTAAGTTATGAGGCTAGAAACATTTCAAATTAGTCAGAGTAGTTATGCCAAATAAACATATAAATGAATTTCAGTGGATGACTTTTTTTATCTCTATACAGTCTTTACCGTATATACAAAAGGCAGTGGCGGGCACACACCCATGGCAAATGCCTACACTCAAATTTTGATATGCCAAGAAGTTGGCTATGCATTGAACAATATTTGGTAACTTTTATATAGTTTTGGTAAAAATTTCCCTGCCCCTTCCACATAAATCGAAATGCTAATCCCAACAGATTCTATTTAATCCCAACAAATTCCCTTTCCTTCCACTATATGGTAGTCAACTCTAAACTGAAAACCTTTTCAATCTAAAATAGCAGGACATAATCCAATTCCACAGTAATTTCAGAGATAAAACAATCCTGATAATTAAGGTACATGGGGGAGTATAAAACAAAGATAAAGAGTTCTTAGACTACCAATAGGAAAAGCATCATTGTTGTGAGGAAACCTAACCTTGTTGCTGATGTAACCCACAGCACCCACACCAACAGTGGAATTTTCAAATTCTAGATGTGATTCGTGCCGATGCTCCCTTTAAAAGTACACTGCAAAATTATAAAGAATAGAGACCATAAGATTTTTTTATCAATGGTTACAATATCTGGAGAACAAAAGTTATAGAACAGAATGAGATAAATAAAATATGGGAAATAAAGGTTCCACAAAACCAAGCACAACTTTTGAATGTTACAAAGAGAATAGGAGAGATAATAAAGGATATAGCGTGGCTCTTAGGCAAAACAATCTTATGTTTGACTCTTATGCAAAACAAACTTGTAGCAATCCCATATGAAGGTGAAGCCGCAAACAGGGAGAAATCAGTGCAAAACATAGTAAACAATCCTATGTTCGACCCTAAATTAGAGGGAAAGAAGTCATAGACAAAAATATTTAATATTTCAGTCATTTCCTTCGAAGATTATTCGTTGGACTGTCTGTCATATTTCGTAATAGACAAACAAAAAAGCAATACAATCCTAATATTTATTTTTATGAAGGTTTGCTTAAATAATGATCTTATAGCAATTGAAAACTCATGCCAAAAGGTAAATGTGCAAGTACCAAATTTGGGCAATTACACATGCTAGAACCCTAAACATCACAACTCAATCAAATCGACATCCCAATTCAGCCAAAAGAGAACTGAGTTATTCCAAGTTGCAATCAAATATTATTCCAACAAATTTATAAATTCCTCAACTGCAACTAAACTATCAAAACAGAAGAGTTAGGGAATTTGAAATTGAAGTATCCCAAAACTGCAACTAAACTATCCCGAAACTACAACTAAACTAAACTGCAAAACATTGTTCCACAATGTTCTTTGAATTTTCAGCAGTCTATCTAAACTAATCACCAATCTAAACTGTCTATTCCACAACTAAACTAAATTGGAAAACTAAACTGTAAACTAAACTAATCACCAATCTATCTATTCCACAATGAGATCAAATAACATGTTTCCACTATTAAAAAACTGTAAATTATATACAAAATTCAAGAGCCTTACTTGAATAGGGGTAGGAGAGGCAGCAGTAAGAGAGGCACCCTATATTATAAATTGTAAAGGTAGTGATGCATTGCACATATATGACAAATCATCAAAACCATCAAATACTTGATACTAATTTTGAAACAAAAGTAGAACATGATCAAGTTTAACAATAACTCATACAAACCATCTCAATAGAACCAACAATGTATTGTAAGATTACTTTAATCAACTTAGCTTTCCATAAGGACGATTGATACAAGAAAATAGCAGGGAACAAACCTGCTTTCAGCAAATTTCATTTTTTATTTTGTTTTTTATTTTTTGTTGTGCAAGGGCCTTAAAATACGACGTGTCAAGTTTGACCAATCGAAGCACAGACATTCAACCTTAAAAAGTATAGTTTCAACACCTCTGAACATCTATCAACATCATTGTTCAAGCAGTGCAAATAAATAACATAGTATCTTCCCAATAGAAATATTATCTGGGAAAACAAAAGGAACTACTAAGTTTCAAAGCAAAAAAACTTTTACTTAAGGAGGAAAGTCTAACAAAAGTAAGAAAACCCAAGTATTAAATGAAGACAAATATTCGTTTCAAACTAGAAATTTGGCATTCAATCAAGTATAATACCTCAATAGATATGCCGAAACCTCCACTCTGTTCCGTGCAAACCCTTGGCGATCCCGCTCCTGCAATGGCCTCTGCTGCTTATAATCCTACACCACATATTCCATCACTCAAAATTAATCATCCCCCAAAACCCAACAATTTTCAAACATCAACAAACAAACAAACAAACAAAGGCATTAATACCAGTGGCGGAAAACAATCCTTAGCCGCTCGCCTCAGTACCGAAAACCCCCAATGAGTGCTTGTATCCGACGCAGTTAACGTCTTGCAGAACATATGCGAAATCATCACCGACGTCCTCCTCGTCTCCCCATTCACCTCCTCCCCCTCCACCTCCTACATAACCCCCAATCCATCAAAAATCAGCAAAAACCCTAACACTAAATCTTGCATTTCAACCGCATAAAAATCAAAAACCCTAACACTAAATCTTGCATTTCAGCTGCATAAAAATTATTTAACCATGAAATCCTAAAATTTGACTAAGGTGAACTTACATGAGAGTGACGAGCTTCGAGTGTGGGTTTCGCTGAGGTGGAGGTTGGGTTGACGGAATTGACGGAGCTTCGAAGGAGGTGGAGGTCCGAGTGCGGTTTCGATGAGGCAGGGCTGACAGAGCTTCGAAGGAGGTCGGGAGTGCAAGTGGGTGGACGTTGGTCTGGTGCATAGTGAGGTGGCGGGGATGGCGGGGTTGCAAGGAGGTGGGGGTGGGATTTCGGGAAGAGAGAAATGGGGGATTCGGGATGAGAGAGGCAGGGAGGGGGGGGGGAGGGGGTTCTGAGAGAGACACAGAGAGAGAGATAGAGAGAGGTGGAAGAGAAAGAGAGGGATCGGGAGAATACACAGAGAGAGAGATAGAGAATCAGTAAGAGAGAGAGAGGGGGGTGTTCTCAATTGAGAGAGAGAAAAATTGGGTTTGGGGTTTGAAATTTTGGACAGAAAAATATGTTTTATGAGAATCAATATAGGCCATTGATTTTAGGGGAGATTGAAGGAGAGCCACTTGATAGCTTTCTTTGTAATTTATTATATATATATATATATATAGATATATATATATATAGGGAGCCATTCGGTTGAGAACTAATTTTGGTGAGAACTCTGTGAGAAGTCATGGAGTAGACCCCCCATGAAAAATCCTAACCGATCATCT
Source organism: Hemerocallis citrina (assembly GCA_017893485.1). Taxonomy (NCBI): domain Eukaryota; kingdom Viridiplantae; phylum Streptophyta; class Magnoliopsida; order Asparagales; family Asphodelaceae; genus Hemerocallis; species Hemerocallis citrina. The sequence goes on from CM030363.1 coordinate 260,942,734, forward strand.
TGTTCTACACATCTTAGATAGCATAACATAAAGAAATGAAGTAATTTGAAGTTCATTTTCTTATCCATCAATTGGAGTAGAATTTTCAGCCATACAATTTTGCGATGATATAAATCTTGGGTAAATAAACTTCAAATTACATGATTTCTTTATGTTATCCTATCTAAGGTGTGTAGAGCGAGATGGCCAGTTCGGATTTTTCATGGGGGGTCCACTCCATGAGTTCTCACGGAGTTCTCACCAAATTAGTTCTCAACCGCAGGACTCAATATATATATATATATATGTATATATATATATATATATATATATATATATATATATTGCCTTCTTCCGTTGCAAACGTATATAGCCTTCTTCCGTTGCAAATGGGCCGGATATATAGCCTTCTTCCGTTTGCAACGGAAGAAGGCTATATACGTTTGCAACGGAAGAAGGCTATATATATATATATATATATATATATATATATATAGAGAGAGAGAGAGAGAGAGAGAGAGAGAGAGAGAGAGAAAGAGAGAGAGAGATCCCGATCTACAGCTTTGAAGACTGGATCTGCGCTCTCAGTCGTCCGATCTGCAGCTTCATCAAGATCCCAATCGAACGACTCAAAATCCCTCCACTCTTCTCAGTTACAAATGAGGGAAAATGATTCTTTTCTCCTACCCATACTTTCCCTTCGTTTCAGCGACCTGCTCCTCACCCCCACTTGATTTCTCCCACCAAATTGGGAAAAAAAACCTTGTTCAAAATTCGGAGTACTCTTCCCCAAATCGGAATCCCCAAATCTTTCTCTATTCTCATCTTTTTTCTCGCACTCTTCTTCTCCCCTCTCCTTCTCATGCTCTCATCGCTTCCTTATCAAAACCCTAATCCCCAAATCGAGAACCCTTCCCCAACGCCTCCCGATGCTCCTCCCCCGAGCTCCATCTCGAGCTCCGTATTTACCTCTCCAAAACCCTAGGTCCCGACCTCACTGCCTTCTCTCAATTCCTCACATTAATCATTAGGTATAAATACCAACAACAAAGCTGAAGTTGCTTTTTTTTGGTTCTTTGCACAATTCTTATTAAGTTCTTCCCGTCCAAGCAATATTGTTGGAATTCCACATCATGTCGGTTTGGGAAAATGATGCAGGAAATTTTGAGGGAAAATTTGATAAATATCAGTGTGTCATGTTGGATAAAAATATTTCTCCTGTTGTAATTTGTATAACCTGTGCATTCACATTGTATATGAACATCATATACATAATTCAAGCAATATTAAACTACATAGTTTAGCCTAAATACATGGTTGTTACTTTGAAATCACACAGAAAGAATGAAATCATATGGTCATCAATAACCTAGTACATATACATAATTCAAGCAATCTTTTTTGAAATTTTCTTAAGTGAGATATGAAAACTAATAGCAAATTCTGAGTACTTGATGTTGGAAAACATTTTTGCAGATTATCCGGGCCAGATTTCGGTGGGCTCCGATCACCGGCGGCACCAAAAATTGATTAGATCATGTTCCTCTCGTCGAGTACTATTCCGTGATGTACTCATGTGCCAAAAATAAATTCCGTATGAATGAGAAATGTTGGTCCAAAGTTGGGTACTCGATATGTACTAACTTGGATATTTGGAGAAAATGGATAGTCCCATATCGGAAATGGAGAAAGTTTTTTCTAGTATATATACTAAAAAAATGGACTAAAGGGCGTGGCCCGTGGGTTACCACTAACATGTAGTGGAGAGAGAACTTAGCCAAAATGACAAACACACATGCATGACAGCAGAGTAATGGCTCATCAGTTAGGTCTTTGAACCATTACTCTGCTATTATAGAGTAATGGACCCTTCAGTTGCTCTCAATCTCCTATAAAACCAGTCCATTTTGTCTGCCAGTTAGATAATTCTGAAAAAACGAGTCCGAACCTTCTTCTTCTTCTTCCTCTCTGAGTCAGTACTGTGAATACAACACAGCTCCAGTTCGATCAGATCTCTGAAGTTAGGGTGCTGCTCTTCAGCAAAAGGTAATACAATTGTATCCTGGGAGGCAATTCGTCAACCACCGTCACACTACGGGGCGAAATTTGCTTTAAGGACAGAGATATTCGAATCTCGACTCTGTATTATATTGTATGGTTTGTTCTTTAATTTTCTGTAATTATAACTCTTCACAATTATTTTTAGCATTTCTGTTTTATGAAATTCATGTCCTAACACTTGAAAGGGAAATGCAGATCTCAGTGAGTGCCTATCAAATGTCAACAGTAACTTGTTATCCTTCATTACCATTGGACTTGATTATTTATACAATGTTTCTTTTTTTAAGAAAATCTTAGTATTTTTTCTATTATTATCTCCAATATGAAATTTTTCATGCATATCATCATATAATGCCGACTATTTTGAAGATCTAATTTTCTTGTGCCATATATGTTCACGAGTCATGATGCTCATATATTGAATAAGTCATGTTTATATGAATACAAAATTTAATATTTGTTCCATATAAAGTTTTTGTGGTCGGTGAAGGTCATAAATATTCTTTTAACAAAATTGTTTGAGTATAATTATACAAGGACTTATCTCACTTTACGTTGGGATCACGTATATTTGACAGATTTACAGGTTGCTTTCGAAGTGCAGGTTCTTATGATATATTATTCATTCTCAGTTTTTCTATAAACAAGCTTTTTTGAGAAATATATATTATGTATTCTATCCTATATAATTAGCTTGATTTCTATTTCCCATAGTTTCTATTAGTAACTACTGCATCATTCCTTACACTTCACATATTACTCCATATATGTGATTAAGGGAAGCATGATATGTTTTAGTCCATATACTCCATTATAGAAATCACTTGTTACACATTTATGTCGTAATGTATAGAGATCTTTTCTAGTATGAGGACTTATTATTATTTTTTTACCTACAAGGTGGATTGTCACGGGGATCAACTACAAATTCGTGAGTGGAGTATAGCTGCATTGTTTTTTGCATATATGAGTGATTTAACAATAATATTGGTAATGTTTTTATTCCAAATTCACTTTAGTAACTATTTTTATTATGACGTTCTCATAGCAATGTATTTACTTTTCAGGATATTAATGAGCTTAGAGTGAAGTTTTATAGGCACTGTCTATATAAAGTTTAGTTCGCAGTGGCTTAAGCAAAACATCTATGCTCCCTTTCTAAAGTACTTATTTTTCTTTGTCTTGTTAGTTACCTTTTTATGAATAATTATTGTATATTAGCGGCGTCCACCTGACTAAGATAAAAAAGATGATTCCGAGGAACCGGTAATGATGCTATTCTTGTAGTTGTGGTAAACTAATTTTTTTATTTGTAATGCAAGGAGCATGATGAGACTGCAAAATTTAACTAGATTATGGTAATTGAAAAGATAAGTTTGGAATCTGTAGTTATCAGATGGTATATATAGAAACTAGTTTATGTTAAAAGATTAATCATAGTAGCTAAGAAAAGATTAGATATGTAAATTGATACTCGTAATTCAGTGATATACATATCTAAGAACTAGTTAAGAAAATAAAATATAGCAAAAATTATATGTTTGATATCTGAATTTGTATCCTTTATCCGGTAGACCGTATCCGATTCGCATCCGTATCCGAAATTTGCGGATACGGATATGATTTTTTTTTCCAAGTCAAATCCGTATCTGTATCCGAAATGCGGATACAGATATTGGTATAGCCAATATCTAATTCGTATCCGATCCGAAAACATCCCTAATAGCCATACAACATTCTTCATTCTTCATGCCACACCATGGAATACGAAATTGACACCAACTTAGATGATTGATGTCATTATAAAACTCCCCCTTTAAATATTCTCATCCTTTAATGCTCCAATTGGAAAGGATTATGACTTGGAAGTTTCAAAAAATTAGAAAAGAATATGACTTGGATGTTTCAAAAATAAATTTAAAGGCATATATATGGTCATCCAAAGTTCCATGCATTTCTCATTTTTAACATTCAAATATATATATATTAGGTTTTCCCGTTGACACGTACCTACGGCACGTCTTCGGAACAGTGCATCTTGTTTGATCATATAAAATAGTTTTGGAGGTCCAACAAATTAATTGAAGTAGCAAACATATTATATAAGAAACTTTTGGGGTCCAACAAAAAACATATTATATTATTTTTTTGATTATTTTTTTTTGAATTATTTTTAAAGTTTTTAAAATTTTAAAATTTTAAATTTTTTAGTTTTTTAATTTTTTAAAATTTTTATTTTCTTAATTTTTTGAATAGAAGAGGGAGGGAGAGAGAGAAAAAAAAATAATTAAATAAATATAGGAGTTGTTTTGGATTGTGGATTTGAATTTGAATTTTGGGGAGGAACTTTTGGGGGGGAGAAATATGTTTTGTGAGGTTAGATCTGGACCTTTGATTTTTGGGGGAATTGAAGGAGAGCCACTTGATAGCTTTCTTTGTGTTTTATTATATAGATATATTATATAGAAACTAATAATAAAGAAGAGAATTCAATGACATCACAAAAGAAAAGGAAATACATATTTTACAAAATTAAAAAAGTAGCTATCACTTTGATCACCGCCTTATTTACCATAAAAGACACTAGTATTTTTCATGTGCGATGCACATTTTGATAAAGAGTTGGAGGTGAACGTAAGTCAATAAAGAACGAGCAGTACACGTTTTTTCTTTTTAAAATTATTTACATGTGGTCAGACATAATTTGAAAAATTTTGTGTATCGTGTTGTACGTTTGAATGAGTTTTTTTGTATTTTTTAGTGTTATCAAAGTTGGAAGTTACATGTGGTGCAAGGATTAATAGATTTACAAATGACACTACCCTACTCCCACTGTAGTATTAGATAGTCTCATAGTTAGCTGTATTTATACGAGTTCACATATTATGTTTGAGAAATGTGCCATATGATCCACATCTTATACAATAATAAAGAGAAAGTAGTGCAAAAAATAAAAAAAATTTAGTCTATATACTTCCAACAAATATTTGAATATCTTATTGGTCCTCAACAAACAAATAATTTCATAGTTGTTCCACAACAATGTTCTAAGTTCTAACCACTTGTTCGCTATCCCAAAAGTCAACTGAAATCCAAATTAAGAACATTATGTTAAATTTAACAAATTTATCTGTTTTGTCATTATGCTATTTATTTTTCAGCTATTCACTAGAACTGACAAATGGTATATATGAAAAACTTTGAATTATTAAGAGCCAATATAAAATTTAAATATTTGTTACAGATGTATATGTTAAAAACACAATAATAAAAGAAAAGAATTTACCTTTAAGTAGGAGGCGCGACCCACGTAATTGTTGGATATCTGGATATATTCTCAATATAAAAGAATATTATTGTGTATAATGTTCTATGGGGCAACACGTGCTTTGCACGTATTATCTGTTTAATTGTTGGACCGGGTTGAGTGGGCATAAAGCCTAGTACCCTAAATCCAGTTCATCTCATATAAAAGCTGGTCTAGAGGTAGTGCTCTGTGATATTCCAATACTGATAAGCAGGGTATAATATCTTAAGCGGCTATGAGATACAAAACCTAACCCTAATTACTCATCTTAATCTAACAATCTTAAGATATTACTCTAATTGAGATTAAGAAAGAGATCGGGATCGAAATCACTTAATTACCGTCTCGACCGAAGATGCCTCCACCACCGCCGTCGACGTCGCCGGTGTCGTCGCTGCCATCGCGGACTGAAGTGGCACCTCGTCGCCGGTGTCGTCGCTGTGGTCGAGATCCAAATCGCCAGATCTCCAGATCCACTTCGCAGGTTGGGGATCTTCGATTTAGGTGGCAATTACGGTTGATGGAGGGACCTCAGCGCTGACGTCGATGGGCGCGAGCCGCCACCACTGCCGACGCCTCTGCCGTCGCTGGGCGCTAGGCTTGCTGTCATCGGAGGTCGTCGAAACCGCCCTCTGGTAGATGCTGCCTCATCCTCCACCCTCTTCTCCATTGTTCTTCTTGTGAGATAGAAGGAGAAGAAGGAGACAACTCAGATCCAATTTTTGATTGGACGTTTTTGGTGTCTGGTGTGTGGACTGTTGGAGCAGATTTAGATCCAGTCCAACAACTGCTTTATTGGTTGGAGATTTGTTGTTTGGTGTTTGTACTGTTGGATCAGATCCAGATCTATCCAAAAGGAATCAGATCTGGATTTAACTAGTGGAGACAATCCATTGGTATTGTTTTGTATTCCGTGTTTGGGGAGAAGACTGGATCTACTACAGTGTACTTTCAATTCAGATCTAAATTAAAGATAAGTTCTTCACAAAATTTAAATTGTTATTTAATTATTTATTTGAATTATGTTGCTAAGTGCTAAAGTTCAAAATCGTATTATGCATTTGTTTAATTAAATAAAAACTTGAATAACTACTTTGGCTACGTGCTAAGGATCAAATTTTTATTTTAATAAGTTCAATTATAAGTTTTGATTATAAAGTTGTATCTCCAATAAAATTGTTGCTAGTTAAATAGTGCTAATAATTTGTTTAATTGGCTAATTTTAACAATTTGATGATGTAGGAACTTCAAAGTTACTTACAAATTGTGTATGTTGGAGATGATGGATATGCATCACGGTTGAATAAGTCTGCACTGCGCAGGCTTCTCCATCGAAATTGGAAAATACTTCTAACTTGAAGTGTCAGTATGATCTACTCTTATTTTCTTATACTTTCATATGATGAATGTGTTAACGTTTTGTGCGTTTGATCACATGATTGAGAGTTTTAGATCATAGTTATTCTTGCTTTAAAAACTAGCAGGTTTAGGGTGGTTAAGTGCTTTATCATACTATGTGTATAGATATTTTGACAAATCCATTGTTTACAGTTTGTGTGAGATTATATAGTTGATTCTCTAATAAATCATTTTTAAAAAATTTGATTGATGTATAAGATCTATAACAAATGTCCGTAACTTAAATAGGAGCATTCTGTAATGCAGAATATGACTCCATTATTTACATTTTTTTCTTTATCGTTCATTGTACTGTGTGTGCAAAATTTAATTATAAAATATAAGTTATTATCTTGTTTAGTATTTCGAAGATGATGAAGAACAAATAAAGAAAAATATAGCTCAATTTGTTTAAGCAAGTGGACATTGTCAGAATCACTAGAGAAAGTAAATAATTTTGTAAAATGTAATAGAGTAATTTTGTATTAACTCTTATAATGTGCATATATTGTCAATCGCATGTATAAGCCGAGTTTAACAAATGAGACAATTAATAATAATAGTTCTAATTGTGTTCTTGAACATTGCATATTTGGCTAGGATTTGAGAACTATATATTCAATTGTTTGTGAGGAAATGTGATCTGATGATCAAAACTGTGGGGGAAATGGACTTAAAAGCCATTGAGTCAAAAGGTTTAACATTCAAGTTGTTTTGAAATTTAGAATCACTATGAACAATATATTAAATTATTTGTTCTTGTTAAAACTTATAACTCTACTAAATAACACTTTATTAAATATGACAAATGTGAAGTTTGAATTCAAATTTTGATCACTCGGAAATCATTTTGTATGGTCTCTAGGAGTTCACAGCCTTTTGAATCAATACATTCTGATAATTGTAATCTCAGCAGTTTTGTAACTATGTGAAATAATTATTGGTCAGAAGTATTTAATCGCTTTTGTAGATGATTAATATAAGTCTGTCATATATATAAAGAATGAAGCACTTGTTATTCTTAATGAATTAAAAATTATAGTTAAATGCTAAAAATCAAGGGTTCAGATTTGATAGAGGTGGTGAATATGTTTTAACAACTTTAGAAAAGTTTGCATATGGCATAATCTCTATTACACACTACTTACAACAGTTAAACGATATTGATAAAAGTTAGAATCAAACACTTAGTGAAATGTTGAATTCTATATTATTGACTGTTGTTTGTCTTGTGTAATTATAAGTGATGTTGTATTGCTAATCATATCTCTAATGTATTACTACACTCTAAATTGAATACACCTTATAGATCATGGCATGAAAACACAAATAATTTTGTTAAAATAAAAATATGTGTTGTGATACATTTGTTAGAGTACATGACCCCAGAAGGCCTAAAGTAGGATCTATAACAAATATTTGTGTATACTTAGAAAGTGCAGAATATGGTTCTTTGGATAGATTTTAGATCTATCTAATTTGTGTTAGAAGAATCTAGACTTGTACAATTCTTTGAGGATGTGTTCATCAATTATAAATATATGAAATTATCTAGTCCTACTGACATAGTCAATGATTCACTGTTGGAATCAAGAACCAGTCATATTGACACTTAAACTTGAATGAAAAAATTAGCTAAGAATAGCCTTTAGTAGACAATGAGATGATTTTGTGTCATACAATAATACTTTAAATTAGTTGATCTGCCGAAATGGGCTAAAACTATAGTAAGTAAGTGGGGTTTTGTAGAAGAACTTAATTCTGATTGTTCAGTAGCAATTTTAATGCACTGCTAGTAGCTAAGAATTGATTGAGATAAATGGGGTAGTCTGATTTGTTGTCTACTCACATGTTTGTCTATTGCTACAATAAGGTTTCTTCTTGCCCTTACATCCTTTGAAAATTTTGTTATTCATAAAAGATTTTAAATAGTTTTGTACTGAAAAGTTCTGTACTAAACATTTTATATTGAAAAGTTTTGTACTGAATAGTTTTGTACTAAGAGTTTTTTCTAATATGTTTAGTTAACAAGATTTACAATTTAGTAAAATCATCGTATGTTTTAAAACATGTAGTATAGCTAACATATAAATAATTTGACAAATTTCTCAAAGAGCCTAGTATATGAATCAAGTAATTCAGATCAGTGCGTTTAACTTTGTGTTGTGTCAAATATAATGGCTATTATTTACTTGGTTTTATTGACATACTTGTTGATTGGAAGTGACATCTCTATTATAAATGGAGTTAAAATTGTTCAATCCAAATAAATTTAGCATGAAACACCTAAGTGTTGTGGACACCATATTATGTATAAGGGTGAGTTTTGGTTGGCAAGGGATAACCCTTAATCAAACTCGATAAACAAATAATGTGTTTCAAAAGTGGGGATATAGTGATTGAAAGTGTATTTTGAAACACCTTATGATTATGATAAAAGGTTGACACCTTATGATGGTGCAACTATGAGACAGGTAGATCATTCTAAAAGAATTGAAAGTCTCGTGTATACATAGATCTGCACTAGAACAGACATAGCCTTTGAGGTAGGTATGATCTGCAGATTCACTAATAATTCCATACATATTTGAGTGCCCTTAAGAGGCTAATGAGATACCTGAGTGGTACTCAAGAGTTTGGTTTGTGCTACTCAAAGTTTAGTGAAAGTCGACAACTAGTGAATATGTGTTCACACTAGGAGGAGTAGAAAAAAATTATGGAGATTAAAAGGCAAACAAGCATTGTGTTCTCATCCAAGAAATCAGATATCTATGTGCTATCCTTTGCAGGAGAAGAGGCTGAGTGGATTGAATGACTTATTGCTAATCATCCATTGAGAAGTTTAAAGTAGATTCTCTAATTCTTTTATGCGACTATCAAGCTATAATGAACTGTAGCTCATAACTCACTTTATAATAGTAAGGAGAGTATATTAAGGCTGAAAGAAGCCTAGTTGAACTTTCTCATAGATAAAGTGCAATTGCGACAAGTATGGCTAATGTTCTTGGTAAGAGACTTGAAAGTGATCTAATTATCAAAACTGTGGGGAAATTAGAGTTAAAAGCTATTGAGTCAAAGGCTTTAACATCCAAATTGTTTTGAGATTTAGAATCCAATTGGAGCCATAGAGAAGTTCAAACTGAAGCATCAATTTTAGGCAGTTGGCATGCTTCAGATAATTTGAAAAGTTCTATGTAAATTCTGTTAATATATAACTTCATTCCAATTTTGATGATGCTATATATTTTCATAATTTACTTAGAATCATCTCCTTATTCCAAAAGAAAGCATGAAAACTTGTCGATATATTTCTGATGTTTAGAATGGTTGTTATATCATTCCAATTTTGATGATATAACTCTTTTATGGATTCATACTTCATTCCAATTTTGATGATTCAGAATTAACCATAATTGATTTGACTGTTCTATCATTCCAATATGAAACATAGTATAGTTCTTGTGAAGGAACTATAATAGTAATTGTTCTTTATTTTGTTAAAGAAACTTGATTGTGATGCTTGCGTTATATTTTGCTAAGCTATCGTTGAATTGTACTAAGTTCTTTAGTAGAACTAGATACTTTATGAAATTTGCTAGAATTCTTAGAGATATTACTCTTGATATTCTTGTTTTCAATAAGCTAGCAAAGATATAGGAGTTGAATCTGTTAACATAGATTTCAGAATCATGATTTGCTCAAAATGGAGGAGTAAACATAAAGCAGTTTGCAAGGATATAGTTTTGATTTATTTATCTAAAGAATAAATTTGTTACTTGCTTGATAAAACTTCTGTTGAGTTTAAGACTCTTGTGTTCATGAGCTTAAAACTCATATTTTGTTCTTGAAGTTTATTTGTTTTGGTTGATTTTGAAACTATGACAGGTTTTTCTAGTTGGTTTAGTCATTGTGAACTATTCTGTTTTGATATGGTCTTTGAACTATTTGATTATTTTGGTTTAGTCTCATTTGAACTATTCGAGTTATAATTGATTTAGTCTGTAAACTATATTATTTTTGTGAGCCAATGAGTTAATGGGGCATTGCCTAATATATTGAGAATATAGGAGGAGATTGTTGGATATATAGGTATATTCTCAATATAATAGAATATTATTGTGTATAATGTTCTATGGGGCAACACGTGCTTTACACGTGTTATCTATTTAATTGTTGGACCGGGTTGAGTGGGCATAAAGCCCAGTACCCTAAACCCAGTTCATCTCATACAAAAGCTGGTCTAGAGGTAGTGCTCTGTGATATTCCAATACTGATAAGCATGGTATAATATCTTAAGCGGCTATGAGATATAAACCCTAACTCTAATTACTCATCTTAATCTAAGAGTAATCGGCATAGTAATTAACTAGGGGTGGTATACCATACCATCATTGCTCTGCCATATACTGTACCGAAATGTCTGGTATAAAGATTTTTCTTCCATTACCGTGCCAAGATTTCGGTACTACCAAGTTCGGTAAAATCGGAATATCGGTACAGTAATGGTAATGCCACGATAGTACCAGACCTAAAAAAGTGAAAGAAAATTTCAGTTGAGTAGAAGTATATATATCTGATTAGCGAATAAACATATACTTGAAGTCTTAAATCATCAACCTAGCCGTAATTTTGGATGTAACTTGGTTGCCATTCGGTCTTTAATAAGGGATTTGTTTGGCCTGTTAATAAGGTTGGTGTACTTCTCTTATTAAGGTTGGTTGATCAATAATGCAAACAAAAAATCATACTATTTCTCCTAATCATAGCAACAGGAAGCGGACACTCACCCTATACCAACACACATGCCTAGCTACATTCATATTCACAAAAAATTATCACATAACTCCGACCATATGCCTACAAAATTAAAAAGGTATGAAATTTCTCTAATTTTCAAGGAGTTTATGCAGCCATCTAATATGATAGTATACTTCCTTCACATATTCATCCATACATGCCGAACAATATTGTAAAATAGTTAATAGCATTATAATTAACAAAAATAGAACTTGCTTGAAGAAGATAACTTTGAAACATTATTAGGGTACTGTAGGGATACTTACAATCAAAACTGGACTATAATAGTATGTTGCTGGAGATGCATTATATTGCATGCATGCATTCACAGTTATGATTACTTGATTGTTACTGTAATTGCGATTTTAAGTGTGAGATTAATGAGAATATGATGGAAAATAATAGAGAATTTGGTTGTTGCTCAAACCCTTAAGCATTTTATTTTTATGTTAAAGCGGCTTTTGTATTTTTAATACTTACATTTGTATAGAAACTTATATCATCAAAGACCTTAATAACACTTATATCTACTTCGAATTACATTACCTTTAACATATAAAAATTAAAGTTAATATATATTAAATATATTCGGGACGATACAATGTATCTTCGGTATTAATATTGGGTACCAGTACCATACCATATGATCTTTGTACGGTATAGTACCAATTTTGGTACAGTATTACCGAATTTTCGGTAATATTCGGTATGATACCGATACAGTACGATATTATAATATTTTTTGACACCCTAATATTTAGAAAGACCAAACATGTGGTTAATAAAGTAATTTACAAATGTCGAATCCAGAGTTCCAGACAAGATCGGGATCACGTGATTGTCGGGACCCACTTGCGGGTAGTGGTACTGAACATGGGCCGATGGCACGTGACGGGATGCTACCAGTTCGTGCGGATTCAAATTTTCTCTTTCCAACAATGTCACAGTAAAATATACTAATACTTTTTTCCCCGAAAAAAGCAAAACGATTTTTTTAAAAGAATCATGGTGCGGACAATAATATGGGACCCATCTGTCAGATATCAACAATATCGGACCCTTGCTGCCGACAAAGGAAAATTATTGTGTTTCATTATTAGTCTTATGTAATAATGAAAATTACATGGGATTTGTCCACATTGGTCCCCAACAAATATAGAAGTTTTATATTAGTCTTATTAATATAATGCACGTGCTATGCACGTCTATAAAAAAATTCTTAATAATAATATAGATAGATATTAGAGATTAGAGATTAATTTTGTATCCAATGGAAATACGTAAGTACAGGTATCAGTTTTCCATCTAATTATGCAATTAGGTTCTAGATATTTCGATAAGAATTTTGACATACATTCATTAAACCAATACAATTTCCACATCAAACAAATATAAACAAACATAAGCAAAAAAAACACAAAACCAATCTCTTCAAAAAACGTGCTAACCTGAACTGACCAAAATGTCTACTACAAAGAAGATTGATAAAGAAGAACAAACTTGTCATTTGGAATATATATAGTTTCCCAAACTATAACAACAAAACCAAAATTGACATAGAGATTGATCACACTAAATATCAGGAGACTTAAGCGACTGAGTCCTCACCTTCTTCTTCTTAATCATCCCTGCTCTCTTCGTTTCCCCATTACATTTTTCGTCGTCGTCGTCGTCATCATCATTGTTGTCGTCGTAACAAACATCAAGCCCATAATTATCCCCGCGCGCCTGCAACATTATTCCTACAATTATGCTTAACATTATCGTTACGATCTTCTTCAACTTCATGAACTTCCTCTTGATCTAACTGTTCCGTCTTAACCCCACCTCTCTTCTTCGATTGCCCTCCTCGGCCCAAACCCGTTGTAATAATAATAATAGAAATTCGAATCAACCCCACCTACCTTCACTTGCGGAAGCTGAGCTGCCTTCTTGCAATGCCACCCCTTCCCATCATACATTCTTCTTGCAGTAAGCAACCGCCACCATCAGTGTGAGGGGGTCTTCGGTCCAGGTTGCTGCAGTCGGTTAATCACCTTCTATTAATAAAGGGTATGAATGGGTATGAATGGGTATGAATGGATTTTAATCACCTTCTAGTAATCACCCATTATAATTAAAGTCATGCAGCATAGCATACCGAGACCATTCATAATTAAATGGGTGGCATGCAAATGTTAATTTATTAGTCATGCATGATTGAGAGATTAACTCTTTCTTTCTTTAATTCTTTAATTAAAACGTGCATGACTGAGGTACCATTAATTGATGGGCCATTCATTTTAGTCAAATTTTGCATCTCCGTCCACTCTAAAACGTGCATGAACCACTATGGAAAAACAAAAGGACTGCATGATCTACTAATTATTCCATGCATGAGGTACTAATTATTTAATTGGTTTCTTATTTCAACAAAGTTTAGATACTAATCATTTTAGTCAAATTCTGCATCTCCCTCCACTCTAAAACGTGCACGAAAACCACTATGGGAAAACAAAAGGACTGCATGATCTACTAATTATTCCATGCATGAGATACTAATTATTTAATTGGTTTCTTATTTCAACAAAGTTTAGATAGGATTTATATCAACAATACACTTAAATGTGTTGCCTCTAACGTGCTGACTAATTGGTTGATCATAGCTACTAACTCCTCGACATTAGTAATGTCATGGTCTTTGTTACATTATATTGATATATCTTTAACTAAATTATACCAAAACAATTTAATATTTGTACATATCTTTGATTGATTAATAAATAATGGTAGAGTTGGAATGTGGCTATTCAAATTTGGCATGCAAATGTTAATTTATTAGTCATGCAAATTACATTTTTTAACCCTAGATATTTTTTTAGCCTTTTATGTTGATGGGGGCATGATAGTAAAAAGCTGCCAAAATGGGGCTTTGCTTAATAATAGTATAGATGATATATCTTTAACTAAATTATATCAAAACCATTTAATATTTGTACATATCTTTGATTGATTGATAAATAACGGTAGAGTTGAAATGTGGCTATTCAAATTTGGCATGCAAATGTTACTTTATTAGTCATGCAAATTACATTTTTTAACCCTAGATATTTTTTTAGCCTTTTATGTTGATGGGGGCATAATAGTAAAAAGCTGCCAAAATGGGGCTTTGCTTAATAATAGTATAGATGATATATCTTTAACTAAATTATATCAAAACCATTTAATATTTGTACATATCTTTGATTGATTGATAAATAACGGTAGAGTTGGAATGTGGCTATTCAAATTTGGCATGCAAATGTTAATTTATTAGTCATGCAAATTACATTTTTTAACCCTAGATATTTTTTTAGCCTTTTATGTTGATGGGGGCATGATAGTAAAAAGCCGCCAAAATAGGGCTTTGCTTAATAATAGTATAGATGTAATCACTATTTTTATATTTGTCTCTAAATTAATTTTAAAAATGATATTTTATCAAATGCTCTCATTCAAAATGTGTAAACTAGTATATACCTATACTATTTTTAAAACTCAGAAATACCCTCAGTTTGAATTTCGTTAAGTGAACTTTCGTGCATCACATGTGACATAGTAAAATGACCTAAATATCCATGACAAAAAAGTATTTTAGCAAATGCTCCCATTCAGAATGTAGAAACTAGCATATACCCTCACTATTTCTAAAAATGGATATTTTAACAAATACCCCATTTGTGGAAACTAGTATATAATCCCACTATTTTTAAAAACTAAAAAAAAGATGATTTACTTGGTTAAAATTAGTTGTCTATACAAGCTATTCTCAATCCCTGTTATGTTCAATTTGTGACTTAGCAGATGAGGAACAACTACACAATCTATCAAGTAGAAGGAGAAGAAGTAGAAGGTGAGAAAGCAGCAGCAACATAGGAGAGCAGAAGGAGAAAAAGAAAAGCAACAGAAGGAGAAGAAGAACAGGTGCAGAAGTAGGAGAAGAAGTAGGGAACTTATTTGTATATGTGTGTTTATATTTTAACTGATTTTAAACTTTACCTTGATAGTCAGTGAGAATAGTATGATGTATATGGTTTAAGTGGATTGTAAGTGATATTTGAGTTATAAACACCCTATTTTTAATACATTTATTAGTGAAGTGAACCATATTCTTCATTTTGTCAATATTTAGTTGTGATGTGAATGAGAATGAATAAACAAGGAATGTAAGCTATTGGAAATATGTGAATATCTTATATGCTAAATGGATATTTATGAAATATGTTGCATTTGCTGCATTTTAGTCTTTTGGTTGTGTATTTGTAGCGCCTCGGGTCTGATTTGCATCATTTACACCTATGCATGTGCACTACACGTGCTGCTCTCAACAGCATCTAGTAGTAGCATCAACATAAAAAAAAACTGGCAGCTGCATTAAGTGAAGATACAAGCAGCAGAGTTTTAAAGGAAAATTTGAAGGAATTTTAAAGAAATTTAAAGGAATTTTTAATGAATCTTTAAAGGAATTTTAAATGAATTTTTTAAGGCATGAGGGCAAAAAAGTAATTTCACACCGTTGTTGTCAAAGAATTAAAAGAAGTGGACGACAGGTGCCTTTCGGTCCAATTTTAAAAGTTTGGGTGTTGTTGTGGTATTACTATAACTTCTGCACATGTTCATCTTTTTCTTCTGTCGTTGTTCTTCTTCTTCTCCTTCTGCTCTCTTATGCTGCTGCAGCTTCTGCACCTTCTATTTCTTCTCCTTCTACTTGATAGATTCTGCAGCTGCTCCTCATCTGCTAAATCACAAAAAGAACAAAACATGAATTGGGAATAACTTGTATAGACAACTAATTTTAACTAAATAAATCATCTTAATTTTTCTTAGTTTTTAAAAATAGTGAGGGTATACGTTAGTTTTCACATTTTGAATGGGGGCATTTGCTAAAATATTATCTTCTTAAAATAGTGGGGGTATATGCTAGTTTTCAGATTCTGAATGAGGGCATTTGCTAAAATACTTCTTATCATGGATATTTGGATCATTTTACTATGTCACATGTGATGCATATAAGTTCACTTAATGGAATTTTAACAGTTCCGTCCAAACTGAGGATATTTTCTTAGTTTTTAAAAATAGTGGGTATATATGATAGTTTCCACATTTTGAATGGGGGCATTTGCTAAAACAGTGTTATCGGGTTGGATTGAGTCGGTTAGTGAGGTATCCGGACCCTACCTATGGCCATGGGTTTGGGTCCGGATTCGGGTCCAATCATTTTTTTCGGGTTCAGCTCGGATCTGATCAGTTTTGGGGTACCCAACAATTCTAATAATACATTATAATAATTTAAATTTTCCATATTTACTAAATATTTCATTATTCAAATTCATAATATATTTTTTTGTTCTAAAGGACCACATGAATTAGCTACATAGCGAAAGTGAAAGTAACATTAATTAATATGTAAATGTATATATGTAAGTTAATTTTACAAAATAAAGAGTACGAGACACAAATTTTGAGTAAAAGAAAAGATTGCTCACTCTTTATAAGTTATATGAAAAAAATCTTTTTTTGAAACACATATAACTAGTTCTAATATAAAAAAAATTTAGTTATTGTTCTACTAATGGGTCCACGGGCAGGGTCCGGGTCTGTAGGGTCCAAAAAATCATTGAACCGTAATCATACCCTTCTATAATCGGGTCGGTTCAGGTCCAATATCGGATCCAGGTGGGGCCCTAGTCTGGTCCGGGTCTCGGTCTCAAGTAAATGTGGCAGTGCTAATAAAAAGTGAGTAATTTGACATCCAAGTTCAACATTATGAAATGATAATCTGTTGAACCAACAGTCTGTGCTAATTAGATTCAACGTAGAAAATTAACACATCAACTAAAATATTGTGTACAACAAGGGATACTAATAGCATTTCTCTTTATAATATTTAGATCGCTCCTTGAAAATTAGGAAGTAGTTTTTCTACATCTTATATGAAGGATAATTTGTATATCTACTGAGTGACTTGCATTCATGAAAGACTAAAGAAAAATTGATAGAATGAAAGAGGGTTTTGTGTGTGTGTGGATTTTTTAGTATGAAAACCCCCAACTAACATAACTTCTTAATATTTTCTATTACGGGGTGTTACCAAAGAGTAATAATAATATATTACGGGGTGTTACCAAAGAGTAATAATAATATATATATATATATCTCTACTATTATAATGGGAAAGGGCCTTAGTGTCAGCGACTGTCATTTTGAAGACAGCACGTGCAGCGCACGTGTTGACAAAATGACCCACTTTGGTAAATACTTTCGGTAGTGGGCCAGTTTGGTAAATATTTTTGCAGTGGATCAGATTGGAAATTATTTTCTTTTGGGTTATGGCCTAACTTTGGTAAATATTTTCGAAAGTAAACCAGATTGGTAAATATATTACAAAAGTGGATCAGTTTGGAAATTATTTTCTTTTCTACCTTACTCATTATCCCTACAGTTTTTACCACGTGCACGTATGCATTATCCCTACAGTTTTTACCACGTGCACGTATGCACGTGTCTAATACTAGTATTATATAAAGAAGAATGGCATTTGTGTAATAAAATGTGTATTGGAGGAGGGTCCCACATCTTGGAAAATCACAGCAATGTGCTCTTCTTTGAATGGTGACGTCATCATCACCAAAGAAGAGGGCCCACTCGGATATGAAAGAAAGACAGAGAAAAAGGAAGCTTCTCTGTGTGCTCTTGATGATGTGGGCGTTGGGGCCCACGTGGGTGAGAGAAACCGGGGAAGAGTAGAGGGATTTAGTCCCATATCGAAATTCAACATGAATAAGATAATATCTAAATACTATTGCCTATGATCAATAGTCACCAATTCGGTTAACCACCTTTTGAGAGGCAGCCTGTGGTGGACAGTTGTACTATACTATAAATAATTTTTCTTCTAAATTGTATAAATTTTCTGAGAGTAGTAAAAGGTTTAAACTCATTTCAGAATCATCACACTTGAAATTCAATAAAAACCCCATCAAAATTCACAGTCTTCAAAACAGTGATTATGAATGTAAATGTGTATATATGTGTATTTGTGCATTAGTTAAACATTAAGAATCCATTGTATATATGTAGTATAAAGTTCAAAACCATCTTAGCACTAAAACAACTCGAATCCAATAGAAAACTTCACAAAAATTCACAAATTCAAATTCGGCCATATAGCATCAGACCCGAAAGAAGCAAACTCCTCTTTACTTCAAAATTCAATCTTTTGATTCAATAAACCCTTTCATAACTTGTTATACACAAACCCTAATGATCCCAATAGTTTACTCATGAATATGTACAATTATAACATGCAAACAATCAAGTTTATTCATCAAAACTTATCAACAATGTGTATATATCTATAACCAACAGTAAAGATCTCATTTTTGATCAAATTGTGTATTATACAACATATCATTCATTATACTCAACCAAATCAGTAACAATCTGAAAGAAAGCAACCTACTCATGATTTCTATTAGGTTCTTTAACAACCTCAAGTCATCAAATTAGGGTTTTAATCATCAATAATACAGCTTCATGAAAAGATTCACTTTTTAGTTCATCGACTCGTCAAAATTCATTACATCTACATACCATCATCTAATATGATTTCTCATAGATTAATCATCACATACATGTTGCTTAGAACAATAAGAAAATAAACATATGTCACTAACCTTATTGAAGAATCAACCAAAGATAATAAAGAAATAAGAAAAATCACTCATTTTGCAAGAAAATCAAGATCCTCGCTTTGAAACTCCAAGTAAATAATAATAAGAAATCCTTTTGTGTTGTTCAGCAAAGAGACAGTTGCACCCCACCTTTAATAGGCCGGAATTTAGGGTATCTAGGGTTTTTAAATAGATTTGCAAAATACTTCTTTTAAATATACCTTTACATATATAAATCCTTATACTTGGAAATTAAATAAAACCATCTTAATTGGGATTTAAAACCAAGAACAACTACCTTATTATCAGCCGGCACTATTTTGAAAATCAAGAAAAATGAAATTGCACTTTTGTCCCTCTAAGTGACAATTTTACAAAAAGACCCTTCTTTATCAAAACTTACAAAATAAACCAAATTTATTAAAACAAAAATTAAAATCTTTACCACTGAGTTAACTAGGCATCATGCCCAGCCCAAGAATCTAAAAATCTAAAGTTTTCACTCCAAGTGGTAATTTTGCACAAAAGTCCCATTTTTTTATAATATTTGCAAATAGGTCAAATAATTATTAGAAAATCCAGAAAATTCACAATTAATATATAATAATAATTAATGGGTTTCTCCAAAGTAATTTTTGACTTTGAACTTTCCAAGAAAAATATTTACACGTGTTTTGCACGTGTAAAAAGGTAAATTTCAGAAAAAATATTTATTAAATCACCAAAAAAATATTTTATTCATTTATTAATCTTAAAAGCATTATTTAAAAAATTTGGGATATTAAAAACACATTAGTACACCCGATGTTTTTGTGGGAGACATAGACATAGAAGAAGAACAACAAACACAAGCAACCGAAACAACACAACTGGGTAATAGTAGGAAAACTAGATGGAAAACTAGTGATTGGCACAAACTTTATAATTATGTTCCTGACGAAGAAAATTTGGGTGTAGGTATAAAAATTTGTAAAACTTGTTCGAAAGCATACAAATGGAAGAAGAGTGAGGGGACAGGTACAATAAAACGACACATCCAAAATATACACAAAGAACTTGTTGTACACTTACCCGGCCAACAAAAAACGGCCAACAAAAAATCCACCCTAGGACCGGTCTAGTTGATAGCCACACTTATGATCCCGAACTTGTTCGTCGGAAAATGGCCTGACTAGTAAATAAGGAAGAGTTACCATTTTCATATTCCGGGAGTATGGACTTAGAGACTTTTAATCAAACCGCATTAAACCCACATTTTAAAAGAATTCCTAGGAATACTTTGAAGTCTGATTGTTTTAAAATGTACAATAAAATGAGAGAAGCTTTGATTGCCATTTTATGGAGTTTAACTTATAGGGTTGCTTTAACTTCCGATTGCTGGACGGGTTACAACAATATTTCAATGATGGGAATAACTTGTCATTAGATCGACAGTGATTGGATTATTCTAAAAAGGATCATATCACTTGCCGCATTGCCCTATCCCCATAGTGGTAATGAAATTGCAAATCGTATTTTAGAAATTTGTGATATTTTTCATATTCGTGATAAAATTATGTGTATAAGTTTTGCTAATACATCTAACAACAATGCATCAATTAGTATATTAAAAACCGCATTAAACCCTCTATCTAACAATATTTTTCATGTTAGATGTGCATGTCATATTTTAAATTTATGTGTTCAAGATGTATTAAAAATAGCCAAACCATATATTCTTAACATTAGAAATAGTGTATATTTTATTGCATTAAGTGGCCCTATATTTTAAGAATGGAAAGCTTGGTGTAGGCTTAAAAATGTACATTTTAGAAAATTTCCAAAGGATGTTAAACACCGATGGAACTCTACTTTGATTTGCTACATGTTGTTACTGAATATAAAGCATGTATAAATAATTTTTGTATGGCAAAAAATATGCCAAATTTTGAAAAGACTCCCCAAGCTTGGTTTTATGCCGAATCTTTGTTAAAATTTTTTGAACCTTTTAAAACCGCAACTTTCAAAATTTCAAAATCTTATGAAATTTTTATTTCAATAGTTACTATGATGCAAACTTTCAAAGAAATGATCGATGATGCTTTTATTGGTCATATTGTGAAAACTGCATACACCAAATTTTGAAGTATTTTAATCCTCCTCCTATGTTGTATTGTATTGCTACTGTGATGGATCCTCGTATCAAATTAGAAGGTACGAAGAGTTTAATTGAAATGTTTTTTACTTTAGTTGGGGAAGATGAATCTGAAATTGATTGCGGAACATTTTTAGCTAAATTTGAAGCGACATTAAATAACTTGTATGATTTTTATGATAGAAGTTTTTCATCTAGTAGTACTACTATTTTAGTTACTTCTTCTTCTGATACTTCTACAGGTAAGGGTAAGAATAAATTAGATGATGCCACATTTAATTTACTTGCAAAAATTCAATCAAAAAAAGCTAGGACTAATCAACCAAATTAATTACATTGGTATAATCAACAAGATTCTGAAAGTTTTACTTCTTCACTAGATATTTTACAATGGTGGAAAGTCTATGAACATACTTATAGTATTCTTAAATATATGGCTAAAGATATACTAACCCTCCTATCTCTACAGTTGCTTCAGAAAGTGCATTTCCTACAAGTGGCAGGGTTCTAACCGATTACAGAAATCGCTTTAAGCCATAATCGTTGGAGATACTCGTTTGCACAAAAGACTGGATGAAGGCCGAAGATCGGAATCAAGGAAAAGGGTTCGACACGTCTACAAGTGGAAGCAACTCGTCGGAAGAACAACAACAACAATAACAACCAACATGAAGAATTGAAGACTAGCAACAACAACAACAAATTGAAAACCAACAAATTGAAGAAAATTGTAATGTATAAGAAATTGTATAAAATATTTGTTTGTTATAAAAAAAAGGATAATTGAATATAATTAAAATTGTATCTGATATGGCTAAAAATAGGATTAAATCGGGACCGTTCACATCGGACACGAATCTTAAAGCTCAGGGGTAAAACGGTAATTTCATCTACTAACAGGTCTGAAATGGGAACTGGGTCTTTCTTCACGACCCAATAACCCACGAACGGATCCACCTCAACTGGGTATGAATTCCAACCCGAAATAAACCCGGTCCAGCATGACAGAATTAGGTTTCCTGATTAGTCCTAATTAACAGCCCTGATTCACATCTATCCTTTCACTGGGAATTATAGATTACATTTCTAATCTGATCACAGGGATTACACTCCTTATCTGATCACAGGGATTACATTCCTAATCTGATCCCTAAGGCGACTATAAATACCCTCCATCCACCACTATTAAGAGGTAATCAATCTTTCGCCAATTTATGCTCTTTCATAATCTTCCTGATTACTGACTTGATCGTCGGAGGGTGCGTCGCCGGGATCAACCCCAGTGTTTCGCACTTTTTGCAGGTGAACGGCGGGAGTCAACGGTTAAAATCCGGCGGAACAGGTTTCAGGTTTGCTATTCAAGTTTTCCAAGAATCCACAAATACTATCTGTTTGCCCCCACACCAGATTTAGCGGTAACAGTATCGAAGAAAATTGTTATTGTATAAAATAAATTTGTAGAAAATCTTTATTTCTTATTATAAATTGGAAAAATTTTATAAGTTGAAATCATATTAATAATATATACATTTTTTTTGGCAATTTCACTCTTTGATTCTTATTATTATTATTACATTTATTATTATTATTATTAAAATTACATTTTATTATTATTATTAAAATTACATTTTTTTAAGTTTAAAAAAAAACGGGCCAACCCGCGACCCGATCTGACCCGACCCGACCCGGGTTGGACCCGAATGGGTTCGCGGGTTGGGCGGGTCGAGTTTTTGCAATTCCAGCCCGGCCCGGCCCGGTTGCCACTCAAACCCGACCTGAACCCGCCCTAGTTGGGTTCCAACCCGGATGGGTTCGACCCAACCCGGTCCGGTCGACCCGTTTTGCCAACCCTGTATACCCCTATATTTCGGAGTGTACAGGTTTTTTCCTAAAACACGTGCGATCTCTATCCGTGCGAGTTGAAGAACCCTAGGAAAGTGGACAAATCTTACGGATCAAAACTTATCAATTAATCGGATTAAGAATATTAAATGAGTTCATCAGTTTGGAACTGTATGATTTTGTTTTAAGTAGATGACAGTGGGTTTCATCAATATCGGTTTTAGGTGTTGATTTTAAGAAGAAGAAGAAGATTTAGTTGAAGAAATTTAATTTGAATTTTGGTTCTTCACACATTGATATATTTATATTTCTTTATTTGGCATTATTGGGTTCTTCTGTTTGGGGTTATAGCGTCAGTTTATGGGATCTTTAATTTAGTTTCTTGGGCTGGTTGTAAGAAGAAGATGAAGATAATCATAAACTACAATTTAACTTTACAATTTAACTTTAAGGGATGAAGAAGATGTGCAATTTAAGAACATGGAGAAGATTTAGTATGATGGTTTCCAACTTCTCCTTCATCAGTGTTGATCGATAGCCATATTAGATCAATAGCTACATTTGAAATCTAACAATTAATGCTAAATCTTCTGCCTTGGTCCAGTACTGGAACTCGATCCTTAATTCCCTTGCCTCACCAAAAGCTGCCGAAATCCTGCTACATGCACTCACTAGAAAATTCGACCTAAAAAGAAATTATATGCATAATATGAGTGACTATTATCAAAGAAATTATATGCATAATATGAGTGACTATTATCAAAGAAATAATATGCATAATATGAGTGACTCTGTTATAAAAGAAATTATATGCATAATATGGGTGACTCTATTATCATTGAAGAATATATAATATTATGATGATATTAAAAGGTAGTTAGAAATTTTCCATAAAAGTGTATATTATAAGTTTATAACCCTCTTGTTTACTAATATCTTAACTAAAGATAAAATCTTTCCCCAAGCACGGTTTAATCCTTAACCAACATGTTTGTAGCATCAAATTGATGGATATAAGTGGAGTTGCAAAGGATAATCTTAAAAGTATGACTAATGGTGTTAAAGTATGATTTTAAACCCTACTAGTGGAAGAGCTATATACTATATACTAAAAAATTTCAAACTCCCTAATGGTGCCAAATAATATTGTAGAGATTGATTAATGGTACCTTGACTATAAAAATTGTATATCTCTTTCTAATCAAACAATAAATCAAAAGATAATTGAGTGGTCTTACATAAGTAATTACCTGCTATATTATAATGGAAAGTCTATTATTAAGATGTGGATTAGATTAGATATTTATTCCAAATTATTTTAAGACGGTGGACAAAGAGGTTCTCTATGATATGATGCTTATGTAGCCTTAATTTATTGAGTGGCTTTGCTTGGTTGGGTGTATGATGGCTGATGATTCCTAATCCTAAATATTTTTTATTCCACCTTTATCTCTCTTTTTTATTACTATTAGGATTAAGTTAGGTTCTTTTTGCAGTTTGAATGGATGAACACGTGTACATGTGGGAAGAAGTTGGAAGATTTTGCCGTACTACCCCACTTTTTGAAAATATTTAGCGCTCTGCCCCACTTTCCAAAATAATTAGCGATATGCTCTTGTTTAGGACACGTCAGCAAGAAACGTTATTGGGAAAAACGGCATAGGTTATTTCCATGCCGTTCTTCCCAATAACGGCATCTGTTTGAAAAAAAAATTGCATGCCGTTATTTGGAATAACGACATAGGTTGTTTTGTTTTTCGAGAGCTTGTAGTCTCCATTTAGAGGAAAAATTGCAAGTATGAAAAACCTTATAACAGATGCCGTTATTTCAAATAACGGCATTCTCAATACTGATACCGTTATTTGGAATAACGGCATCAGTTATTAATTTTTTTAATAAAAAAATAACTTATTATTCATCCTCTCTGATGAATAAGTAAAAAAAAAAAAAAAAAAAAAAATTATAACTGATGCCATTATTCCGAATAACGGCATCAGTTATAATTTTTTTTTTTTTACTTTTTTTTAATTCTTTCTGTTTCCAAACAACGGCAAGAGTGCATATTGATATATAACTGATGTCGTTATCTCCAATAACGGCATCAGTCATTCGAATGCCGGTATTCAGGATAACGGCATTGTTTATAAGTTTTTTTCACACTTAGAACTTTTTAAACTTAGAAGAATCATACTTGTAAGACAAATATACTGATGCCGTTATTCCAAATAACGGCATGCAATTTTTTTTTCAAACAGATGTCGTTATTGGGAAGAACGACATCGAAATAACCTATGCCGTTTTTCCCAATAACGTTTCTTGCTGACGTGTCCTAAACAAGGACATATCGCTAATTGTTTTGGAAAGTAGGGCAGACCGCTAAATATTTTCAAAAAGTGGGGCAGTGCGGCAAAATTTTCGAAGAAGTTGTATAGAAAGAGGGGGAAAATAAGGAACCCCTAGCTAGCTTTTGTATTTTTTTTTTTGGCTAAATATAAATAACTCCACCAAACTACTCTTCATTTAAAAAAAACCACACTCAACTTTTTTTATAAAAAAACCCTCACCCAACTACATTTTTAATACAATTTTTTTTCCTAAAAAACCTCCCTCACCCATGCCTGGAAAATATAGTTGGGTGAGATTTTTTATAAAAAAAAAGTTTTGTGTGGTTTTTTAAAATGCACAATAGTTGGGTAAGGTTTTTTTATATTTAGCCTATTTTTTTATTCAAGGAATCCCATAACGTTATTTTTTGACACATACTTTCAATTCCATTAACTTTCTTTCTGTTAACTCTGAATTAGAAAATAACAAATTTGCCTTTTTTACTTATCAAGAAACCTCTCAAGGACTGCATTTTTATTCAAGAAATCCCCCTAACATTTGTACTCTTAATCAAGAAACTCACTGCCATTAATGGAGAATGGGGTTTATGTACCAAAAGATAACGATAAGGAATTCAAACTTTAGGGGGATTCTTGGTTCCTCTTAGAAAGAATCAAGGATTTTTTTTCTTACTAAGAAAGTCATAGACAATTTGCTAATTTCAAATAAGACACCCACAAATTTATATATATCTTAAGCTAATAGGCCTATCCCATATCTCCTTTCTCTATTTTGAAATAGAGAAAGGATAGCAAAAGTAGGAACTTACACGTGCAGCCCATACCAATTGCCAAAACAGAATTAATTTAAAAAATACCAAAAAAACCCATTCCTCATCTACATCTCCCCAAAACCCACCAACCCTAACTCTCCCTACCCCAAAACCCACCAACATCTCCTCACCTGTCTGTCCCTATCGCCGCCCGCCATCCACCCCGCCCCGATCCCGCCCGTCTCTAATCAAGAAGGAGAAGAAGTCGCAGTCAGAGGCGAGGGCGAACCCGCTGTCGGACCACGTTAGGGTCTGGGTCGAGAAGAAGGTGGAGAGCGGAGTGGATGAGAGGGACTACGAATTGTCGTTCTTGACCGGCCCTTCCAAACTGGTGAGCATTTTTGGATTTCTTGAAGTTTTTTTATAAAAAATTTCTAGGGATTTTGTCTACTGTTTCTTAGAATTGGGAGTTTGGGGAATGAAATGTGAGGGTGGATGGGGAGTCCTTGCGTCGGAGGGAATATGATTTTTCGGATGAATACATTTTTTGCGCAGAGCACTTATGTTCTTCCATTGCCCGGGCTGCCGAGATCATTTATTTTTATGGCAGATCGCTGGAATCCTCCGAATTTGAGGAATTCGAGATATGTATGGTTGCCTTTGACTGTGGGAGGTTTATCTGATGAACCGTTGGAATACAATTTTGGGTTTTCGTTGTGGTCTAGGGTGTTGATTTTTGGGCATAGGAGATGGAGGCTACCTGAAGGGTGGAGGACTGGGTATACATGAAAGAGTTATATTGCCTTGTTCTGTATTGTTCGTTACCACATTACTATTTAGATGATTCCGTTGTTGTTCAGAGTGTGAATATGAATATCTTTTGATACATAGAATATGAAGAATTTATAGTGTTTGTTGTCTAAATAAAAGAGCTGATTGTGCTTTGCAAAAAAATTTTGCACTAGCATGTTGTTGGGTTGTTTGGAACTAACAGCAGTTTTAAAATGGAGACTACTGGCAAACTTTGTGTTAGTTTTTATGTATGTTTATAGTGTTGTTGTAGCTATTGCATACCTGGCATATATCAGAGAATAAAATGGTTTAGATTTCACACATGCAACAACTTAGTTTTGCTTGAATGTTTTTTTAATGAAGTAAATATGGAGTATAGCTGTCATATTTCATTAATATGTACATACCGTAACAAAACTAGATAAATCTAAGAGACAGTATTAAATTTTCTACATTTTAGTGTATGGTTCATGTAAATGCATGATTTATACAAATTACTCTTCCTACATTTTGTTAGTTTTTCGTTATATGTCACTGCCATTCAACTTCAATCAGGAAATGAGAAATGATTACATTCTCTATAAATATTAAATTACAGTAAATAATATCCCATGTTGAATGTAGTAATCTAAAAATCAGTCTTTCCCTTTTGAGTTAATCCCTATAGTTAATTTATCTCAATATGTAACGTTTCATTATATTTTTCTACATGTGTTTTATTGAGTGTAAAATGGTTGATTTTGTTTTCAGCAGTAGGTGTGAACATTCAAAGATACAGGGAGATTTCCAATTATATTGGGGGAAATTAGACTCTTTCATTATATCAGGTATGTTATATGTGTTCTTATCTCCTATGTCTCCTATCATACATTCTTTTGAGTTAATCCCTATAGTTATTTATCTCAATATGTAATATTTCATTATATTTTTCTACATTATGTTTGATTACATATTTATTATTCATATTTAAAAATTGTCCAAAACTACACTTACTTGGAGCCTTACAAAGGATATCGTAGTATGCATGAAAAGTGGAGCCTTACAAAGGATATTTGAAACACAACTATGTTACATGCCTTTACAATATGATTGTACGTTGTTTCCATTTGGTGAGGAAGGGTAGAGAATTGACATTAAATTTAAAGATGGAGGGCACGTTGGTCGACAAACAACTGTTTCCATTCGAGAGTATTATGCATTTTGCTTGCAATCACGCAGATGTGAGGATAATGCCCTATTAAGAAGTGGTCGACTAACTCAACAATATTTTATTGATTCATATGCCGCAATAGAACAAAATCGTCTCAACTGGATGGGGATGAATCAAACAAGTATACGGAATAAGCTGTTATGTTGTCTTCAAGATGCATTCACCGCAGGGGAAACAGAAGAAGGGGCAGTGGGTAAACGATATGTTCTTCCGTATTCTTTTATTGGGTGACCGCGAGATATGTATCAACAGTATCAGGATGCTATTGCAATATGTCATGCTATTGCAATATGTCATTGGGGTGGAGCACCCGATTTTTTTATAACTTTCACATGTAATCCTAAGTGGACCGAAATTATTGAATCACTATAGTATTTTCCAAATCTAAAATCCGAATATAGGCCAGATATTGTTACCAGAGTGTCCAGGTTAAAATTAAAGGAGCTTATGAAAGATATCAAACAACGAAAGATGTTTGGATCAATTATTTCAGGTATAAAATCTAACAAATTTAACCATTTTAAATTGAATTTCAATAAAAGGAATGAGAATTAGTAGAATTTGACTTATATTTCAAATGCGCATATTTTAAGAAATCTATTTATTTTTGTTGAAAACAGATCTACATGTAATTGAATTTCAGAAAAGAGGGCTTCCTCATGCTCACATCTTGATTATTGTTCGAAGAGAAGATAAGATTGCCAATATTGAATTAATAGATTAGTATCCGCTGAGATTCCAGATAAGGAACAATTTCTCGAAGATCATGCAATTGTGCTTCGGTCTAGAAAATCAGCAAAGTGTCTATTTCAATGAAAATGCTAACTTGGCTGATGTTATCTCAAGAGCTGAATATCAGAAGACGATGTTAGATGGTTGGTTTGAGGCTAATCAGGTTTATGAAGATGCTCGAGATCTTACATACTCTGAATTTTTGGAAAAATGGGTATGGAAATCGGTGGGTAGGAAGTGGTCAAGAAGACTTCGTGGTCTCGCAATTGGAAGGCTGTACTATGCACTTCCATCTGCAGGAGAGAAGTTTTATTTACGGATGTTGTTGTGCGTGGTACGTGGAGCGACTAGCTATGCACATTTAAGAACCGTGAATCGAGTGACCTATCATAATTATCAGTCTACATGTTGTGCACTTGGGTTGCTAGAGGATGACAACAAATGGCACTAGACACTAACCAAAGCATCCTCTTTTGCATCAGGTCGTTGGCTCAGAAACTTTTTTGCTTCGATATTGATGTTTTCTGAGCCAACTAATCCGATCGATTTATGGAACAAACATTGGAGCAATCTACCAGATGATATATTGCATAGATGTAGGACTGAATCACATGATTTATGCATGGTCAATTGTATGTAGCATTATCGAGTTGCACTTCCCGTTCTGGCTTGAAGATATTGCTGACGGATAACTCAAATGATCCCCAACAGACTAATGATTGTATACGTAATGTGGTATATCAAGAAGTTCTTCAAAAAGTGCGTAACTCCATGATAATCAATTGAAAGGTAAATGTCATCAACAATCTAATAATTTTCAAATGATTAAAATAGTATTTATTGGCACGCAATGTTTTTATATTTTAAGAATCTCATAATGTCATCTTAGTAGAGTTTATCAGAGTCTTATTTATTCTTTTTCTTTTTTCTTTTATGTATCGTCTTATATCAATTCGCATTGGTTCATTCCGCTATATAAATAATTATTTTTTAATGTGATGCACCTAACTAAATTTTCATTTCATATTTTTTTTTAATTTAGGCCGACATATGATGTTCATGTGTGGAGAATTCCGTCGCTCAGTAATGTGATTCCATATTGAAATTACTAAATATTTTGATACTACAATGTTGAAATTAGTACACATTTTTCGTTTTGTTTTGTATTTACGTAGATATAAACAATAGTTGTTTAGAATATAAATTTTGCATTTTAACTGTTTGGATTGGACTCTTTTATTATCGTGAACATCTTATTTAAGTCATCTGTTGTATATATAATTGTGATTTAAGTATAAAAGATTATTGTGATTGAGTTTGGATGTGCCTTATTATCATTAAATATTTGTATTTGAATCATTTGTTTTGTGTGCAAAGCTTTACTACATAATTATTGAATATTAATATGTTGGATTATAATTATGATGATTTTGAAGTTGTAAATATGGGGAGGTTCTGCCGATTTTTTTTTAAAAATGTGATAGATATTTTAATTTATTTTTTGGTAAAGTCTGTGCAATTTGCACAGGGGATATACTAGTAGCTATTTAAAGATACACTACTCATCATGTTTAGGTGACACCATAGAGATAGATAACCTGGGATATTCAGTGCTAACTGAGCTTTGAATATTCCATTAAGTTTGATGGTATGAAGGTAAATAACCAAATTACCCTCCTCTTTTTTAACTTATCCCTGCAAGAGCAGAAATCTTGAAGTTTAGTTAATGGTAAAGGATGGTTGAAGGAGGAGGTGAACAGAGATGGAGAAGGAAATAGCATTAGTGTTTTGGATTTAGTTAAGATTTTGGTTCGGGTTTAGCTAAGATTTCAAGTCAAGGTTGGTTATTCCAAGTCTAGTTAGGGTTTCTTGATGGTTTAGTTAGGATTTCGGGGTTTTTTTTTTTTTTGACTGGCAAACGATAGGATTATCCTACCTCACAGAATATATATATATATATATATATATATATATATATATATATATATATATATATATATATATATATATATATGGGAAAAAGGGGTATGAGCAACTTGCTCATTTAGTAAATAAGCAATTGATGATGTGACATGCATGTGATTGGAAAATCCTTAGAAGGGTTAGTTGTCCAATGTATCACATGCATGCCACATAACACTACAAAAGAAAGTAGCTTTCCCGGAGCTTTTTGACGTCTTTACCGGCGTTTTTTTACGCCGGTGAAACTTTCACTGGCGTTTACAATAGCACCGGTCCAAATGCCGCCGAAGCGGGCGTTGCTGAAACGAAGGGGTCTACGCCGGTGGTTTTGGTGGACGCCGGTAAATGTTAGAACTACACCGGCGGTCATAAAACGCCGGTGTATGTCCGTCTCTGAGTGCCGTTCTTGTGCACCTATATACATTCACCGGCGGTCGTAAACCGCCGGTATTTATCCATTCACCGGCGTGTATGAAAACGCCGGTGTAGAACGAAAGTATACCGGCGGTCAAGGAGCGCCGGTGTATGTGCGTTTATGAGTGCCTGGTTTGCCCTATTTACGAACACCGGCGCGACCAAAAAATGCCGGTGTAGTTATATACGTCGGCGTTTATAAAACGCCGGTGTACGTCTGTGCCGTTATAGCTGACAACATTCACCGGCGTGCGTTGAAACGCCGGTGTATCACACAATCCAACAATTAGATTAGATAGACCGGCGTTTTTTAAAACGCCGTTCTGACTATGCCCGTTTATTTTCGATACTCCGCTTTTCCGTTCGATTTCAATTCACAGTTTCATTTACAAAACCTGTAAACTAATTCTCACAACTTATTCAATCAATTTCGTTGCATATTACTGCGCAAACCACAACCAAACACAAGAATAATTAAAGATAATCAAGTTTCACACGTGTCATATCAACGTCCAAATTCATTGATTAATTAACAGTGTCATAATTAACAAATTAATATAGAGACTAACATCCCAAATATCCAAACAAACCAGTCTGACAAATATCCAAAATATCCCAAATTAAAAGTCTGACATAACTCTCATAAAAAAAACCAGTCTGACATAACAACAGCAAGGAGGAGGACATAAGAACAACAACCATACAGCAAGGAGGACATAAGAACAGCAAGGAGGACCGCAGATTCATACCCCTCGAGTAGCTTCAGCTCTGATCATCAGAATTTCCTTCATCTTGACGACCGCTCTGTGAAAAAAAAATAATAGTTTAATTGAACAGTAGACCACAATACAGAATATACATATTTTTTGAACTTGCAAAAAGAACTACCTATATCTTAAATTATAAGATCAAAGTGCCAACTGCAAATGGAATTGTTAATGATATATACAGAGGTAAAATAATTACATTGCAATGCTAAAAATCTAGTACTTAATTTTGTTTTTAAATATATCTAAAATAGCAAAACAAATGAAAATTCAGTATCTAACTTGAAACCTTTCTATTCTCCTCTGATTGGGAATATCCACTATCTAAAACAGTAAAACAAATGAAAATTCAGTATCTAAGCATGTCCTTCATGGATTGTTCAGACAATCCATGAAACTGTCATTGTGGACGGAAACCAAATATAAGAAAAATAAGAAAAATAAGATAGGGCTCATATCAAGTGTATTTTTAGGGAACTGTCATCGTGGAAGGAAACCAAATATATATAGAAGCCAGAAATGGAAACAGAAAGAAGAAAGGTAGAGACTTTGGATACACCAGGCTAACATAGCGGCATTTTCCTCATCTCTCTCTCATCCCTTGTTTCCCTTCAGCACACGAACACAAAGAGACATCAGCAACAACAGCAAGAGTGACAAGAACAACAATAATAATAAATTATTATGAACAAGATGTCTCTATATGGGTTTCCAGATCTCCACTCGAGCCCACTCTTTCTAATCACAGCCCAATTAAGAACATAGACAACATCCACTAAACAATCCAATCATAGCCCAGTCAAAATTTGCCATCCTGGATCTTAATGAAATAAGCTTCATTAACAGTGAAAGAAAATGAGGATGCTAGCAGCATACTTAGTTTGGAAGTGAACCCATTTTTTGTTAAAAAATCATGCCAAAGATGGCAATCAGCTTCATTAACAGTATCTGGAAATGAAAATTTCCATTATCTGAGCTTATATGTTGCTCTACTAATTCACTGTGCCCAACTAAATCTAAAACCCAATTGTTGTGCGTATCCGGAGGATTTTGGCATACGTACCTATAGCATCCTCAGTTCACAGTGAACCCGTTTTGGTCAAAAAAACATGCCAAGATCACAATCAGATGCATGAAAATAAGCTTCACTAACAACAAAAGAAGAAACTGGGGATGCTATGCAGCATACTTAGTTTGGAAGTGAACCCATTTTGTGTTAAAAAAACTATGCCAAAGATTGCAATCAGGTTACATTAACAGTATCTGAAAATGAAAATTTCTCCATTATCTGAGCTTATATGTTGCTCTCCAACTTTTTTAGCCCAACTATATCGCAAAACCCAAGTGTTGTGCATATCCGGCCGGAGGATTTTGGCATACGTACCTATATACCATCCTCAGTTCACAGTGAACCCATTTTTGGTATAAAAACAAACATGCCAAGAAGACGATCAGGTGCATGAAATCAGCTTCACTAACAGTTAAGTGAAAATGGGACCAAAAAATAGCTTAAGAAGACCATCAGGTTTGTGAAATAAGCTTCACTAACAGTGAAAGAAACTGGGGATGCTATGCAGCATACTTAGTTTGGAAGTGAACCCATTTTGTGTTAAAAAAACCATTTTTGGCATACGTACCTATATACCATCCTCAGTTCACAGTGAACCCATTTTTGGTCAAATTCAATTGCCAAGATGACAATCACATGCATGAAAATAAGCTTCACTAACAATAAAACAAAATGGGTTCACTTCAACAACAGCAACAACAGCAAGAGGGAACCAAATATAGAACAATTGGGTTTTGAATGGAGATTGTAGTCATAGATCAATTCTTCATGGAAGAAAAATACGAATAGGGCTCATAGCAAGTGTAGTTTTAACTGGAATTGTCATCGTGGAAGGAAACCAAATATAGAAGCCAGAAAGAGGAATGGTAGAGAATGAGGATACACTAGGCTAACATAGCGGCATTTTCCTCATCTCTCTCTCATCCCTTCTTTCCCTTCAGCACACGAACACATAGAGACATCAGCAACAACAGCAAGAGCGATAAGAACAACAATAATAATAAATTATTATGAACAAGATGTCTCTATATGGGTTTCCAGATCTCCACTCCAACTCGTCTCTTTCTAATCACAGCCCAATTAAGAACAATTGTTCACAGTCACTGTTAAAGAAACATATATGCTCAGATTATGGAAATTTTCATTTTCAGATACTGTTAAAGAAGCTGATTTCATGCATCTGATTACTATCTTTGGCATGATTTTTTAGCCAAAATGGGTTCACTTCCAAACTAAGTATGCTGCATAGCATCCCCAGTTTCTTTTACTGTTAGTGAAGCTTATTTCACAAACCTGATGGTCTTCTTAAGCTATTTTATGGTCCCATTTTCACATCCTCCAAATCAGTACAACAACACGGCTGAACAATCCTTGTTTGCAGGTCATACAATGTC
Organism: Hemerocallis citrina; assembly: GCA_017893485.1. NCBI lineage: Eukaryota > Viridiplantae > Streptophyta > Magnoliopsida > Asparagales > Asphodelaceae > Hemerocallis > Hemerocallis citrina. Next base: position 260,977,381 of record CM030363.1, read on the forward strand.
ATCTATACCATGTTATGTGCCAAAGTGGGGTTGGGCATACGATGCAAGGCCGACAAGTATTAGTTATTTGTGAGTATGCAATAGGGTGCAGCTATGAACATGGGCTCATATCAAGTGTAGTATTACGGACTGTCATCGTGGAAGGAAACCAATTTAATATAGAAGCCATATATGGAGCCAGAAAGAGGGATGGTAGAGAATGAGGATACACCAGGCTAACATAGCGGCATTTTCCTCATCTCTCTCTCATCCCTTCATTCTCTTCAACACACGCACACAAAAAGACATCAGCAACAACAGCAAGAGGGGGTTGGTCCAACAATAAGTGTAGATTATAATAAACGAGATGTCTCTATTTGGGTTTCCAGATCTCCACTCCAGCCCTTTCTTTCTAATCACAGCCCACTTAAGAAACATAGACGAAATGCTTATAGATGACAGCCACAATGCAGACTCACAAACACTAGTACATGTCTTTCATGCATTCAAGACCATAATCTCTTTAAAAATACCAATTTTAAGACTTACCGATGTTTTTTGACAGTGGGCGGCGTGCTACCCTCACTCACATATGTTTGACTGCCACTATTATTTAGTGGCTGCTCATCCCCATGACTCTCGTTGCCATCATTTATATTTACCCTCTTTCCACGCCTCGGCATGTTGTACCTGTCAAGGATTCGATAACTTCCTTAGATATGCAAATTTAATTAATAAAATGTTTATAATAACTATCATAAAATTTGTACTTTAGTAGGATTAACAAACCAACATAATTGTAAAAAAATTAAAAAAATTAGATTTGTAACAGATTAAATTACAACGATAGTTTGGTTCAAATGACACTAAGCATAGTTTAAAGTAAATAATACCAAGCAGTAGAAAATAGAAAGATAATTAAACCAGTGTATTAAATTCACAATGAACATATTCGAAATTACAGACATAATATTACAACAAGATTTAAGACATAAAATTACAGACATATAATAAACCCAATTGAAAATCATGTAAACTACAATACGACATCTTCCAGTACATCGCCCTCTTCTCCATCCTTGCGGAGCCAAGTCCCGCAAATTCCAACATCGGTTGTGTTTACATCAAACACAGGAAACTCAGAAGCAATGTAACTATTCATGTCTTCACCGTCTTCATCGTCTGAAGTATCGCCCAGTTGGAATACATCTCTTGGTTGCATAGGGATAGCAACATACGATTTTGGCAGGGTTGGATCTTCAATGTAGAACACTTGTTGCACTTGGGATGGAAACACAAATGGCTCATGGCTAATGTGTGTACCGATGTGAATCAATTTTGATAAGTTTACAACTGTGAAGCCAAGCTTGTCCTTGTTGTTAGCAAAATTCCTATCAAACTCAGCCCAATCCCCACGAAATAAGACAACACGGAAATGGCCAAAATAATTCAACTCAATGATATCCGTGAGTACTCCATAGTAGTCGAGATCTCCATCTACAGGCCTCGTGTCCCATTTGGAAGCATAACTTCTAGTCTTAGACGTCACTACCATTCCACTATTTTGAGACTTTAAATTACATTCACGATCCTTAGTACGAAATCCAAAACCATTGAATATGTATCCTCCGTATCTTTTGACCATCTGATAGGGACCTTTGACAAGTACTTGTATTTCAGATGACGCACCTTCAGGACCCAAAGAATGTACCTATTAATTTTGCGTAAATCGTATCAACACCATAGAAAATGTAGATATAATAAAGATTAACTTGCATAACTGTAATTCACCTACATGAGATTCAAACCACTTATGAAATTTTTCATTCATCAGCTTGTTTTGTTCACGTGGTGGTAGTCTTCTTGGTCTAGCCCTTCGTTTGATGTCCCTGACAAATTCGCTAAAAAACAAGCAATTGAAATTAGGAATAACAAAAGTATCAAAAATATCGAACTCCGCGGTTTTCACTGTATTCGATTTAAATTCAAAAACAACTTACTTTCGAAATGGTTCCACTGATGCATGATGGTCTAGCACATATCGATGTGCCTGTTCCCACGCTAAGCTATCGAGCTCAAATGCATCAACTTTACCAACAGTAGTGCCAGCGGTATCAAAAAGATATTGCGCACCATCAAGGTTGGAAATGTCTGGATTTCTACGTGGTCTACTGGAAGATGTCTCCACACCAGGCAAATACCTGGAAAAAAAATGTGAGCACTCCTCTGATAGATATCCCTGGGCTATTGACCCTTCAGGATATGCTCTATTTTTCACATAACCCTTTAGCCGGTATAGGTACCTAAACATGTACAATTAATAAACTAGAGCGGATTAGGGGATTAAAAGAAATGAGCTTTTGAAAATTCAATTTCGTAAGATGAATGAATTATTTTACCTCTCAATGGGGTACATCCACCGATAGTGAACAGGACCGCCGATTCTGGCTTCACCAGCAAGGTGGATTATCAAGTGAATCATAATAGTGAAGAACGATGGAGGAAATATCATCTCCATTTTACTAAGTGTCAATGCCGCCTGCTGCTCCAATTGGTCCAGATCTTCAACACGAAGCATTCTTGAGCAAATACCTTTATATATGCTACAAAGATCTTTCAGGACAGTAGTGACTTGCTCACACATTGAAGACCTTAGGGCCACAGGAAGGAGATCCTGCATTAGGATGTGGTAGTCGTGTGACTTTAGACCCTGAAGCCTCTTCTCTTTAAAGTTGACACATCTTGTCATGTTAGAAGAATAGCCATCGGGGACTTTAAGTTCAAGTAGTACTTTGCAAAACAACTCCAACTCCGATTTTGACATTGAATAGATTGCAGGAGGTAGGAGTACTTTCCCGTTCGGCAATTCTTCTGGGTGCAACTCATGTCAGATGCCCATTGACTTCAAATCAAGTCGGCTCTTGAGATTGTTCTTTGTCTTCCGATCATCTCCCATAACTGTTCCTATACAATTCTCACCAATATTTTTTCCGATATGCATCACATCTAAATTATGTCGCAGTAAGTTGAATTCCCAATACGACAACTTGAAAAAAATACTCTTCTTCTTCCATGCTCCTAAACTCGTCAAGTTTTGATCCTCATCTTCGCCATATAGATCGGTCTCCTCAACTTGCTCCGGCCTTGCCCTTTTCTTGCCCTTTGTCCTGACTTCTGGTTCTTTTCCATATTTGAATTGATGACCATCTACCCGCCTCAAAATATCTGAACCAGAAGAAGACCCAGGAGCATGTTCCCACTCGTCGGTACCATCAAATGTCGCTGCCTCTGCCCGAAATATATGTGTGTCAGGCAACCATCTCCTATGACCCATATAGCAAAACTTTCTGCCATTGTACAACCACCTTGAACTAGTTTGGTCAGCACAACATGGACATGCATAACGTCCTTTAGTACTATATCCAGATAAATTTGCATATGCTGGAAAATCATTGATTGTCCAAGACAACACGGCACGAAGAGAAAATGTTTCTTTAGCCACAGCATCATAGGTTGGAACACCCACCCACAACTTCTGAAGTTCATCTATTAACGGTTGTAGGTACACATCTATATCATTTCCAGGACCTTTCAGTCCAGGAACTATCATGGACAAAATAAATGAGGACTGCTTCATGCATTTCCAAGGCGACAAATTGTATGGTATCAACACAACCGGCCATATGCTGTATGTACTACTCATTTGCCTGACAGGGTTGAAACCATCACTAGCTAGTCCAAGTCTCACATTTCGAGGATCTTCCACAAAATCAGGATATCTTTCATCAAATTTTTTCCAAGATTGAGAATCAGCAGGATGTCTAAGAATCCCATCATTAGTGCGACCTTCAGCATGCCATTTCATATCAGAAAAAGTTTTCGTAGACATAAACAACCTTTGTAGCCTAGAAATCAGAGGAAAGTAACGCAATGTTTTGGCAGGCTTCTTTTTCCTACTTCGCTTAGAGATCCACTGGCTCCCTCATCTTGATTTGGTCTTTCTTTCCATTTCGAAGAACCACACACTTCGCAATTCTCCAGACTTTTCTTACCACTCGTGAAAAGCATACAGTCATTTGGACAAGCTGCTATCTTCTCATATCCTAGATCGAGAGAACTTAGGAATTTTTTGATTTTATAGGCTGAGTTTGGAATACAGATTTCAGGAAATACTTCATTCAACAATTCAAGTAGCATAGTGAAGGACTTAGCAGACCACCCGTTTAAACATTTAATCTGAAATAGTCTGACAATGAATGAGAACTTAGAAAATTTGGTGCAGTCGCGGTACAACGGATTACTAGCATCTTCAAGTAACTTAGCGAAGGATTCTTGCTGCTTATTATTTTCAGGGGTGGGGCCAGACATTTCCTCGTCCACGCCACCACCAATCTGGTTTGTTTCTGTTGACTCATTGTGAACTTCGGTTGTTGGGTTATTGGTGTGGAAAGGAACATTATGAATCTCCATGGCATCTTGTAACAAAGCATGCATCTCATCGGGAACGCTTAAGTCTTCGTTCACTAAGGGCTCAGCTTCATTTTCTAATACAACCGGACGAACAGGAGCTGCCGTATGATCCTCTCCATGACAAAACCACCTTGTGTACCCTTGAAGAAAATCGTTGACAGCCAAGTGTGTATGTACTACGTCATATGTCCTCAGCATACAATTTGTACAGCGGAGGCATGGACAAAGGATTAGGTTGGGATCACGGGAATGTCGTTTGGCAAAGATAATAAAATCTTTAATACCATCACGGTACTCCTTGGATAATCGTGGTTTACTAATCCAACTTCTATCCTTTATATCAATAGCACACAGTCTGAAATTAAAATTTGATATATTAAATAGTAATAACAGTAAAAGGCATTTTGTATATTAAATTTCACCTATTTGAAAACCATCCCTAGCTGCAAATAAATAAACGATATAATCTTTAACTGTAAAATAAAGAAATTGTGGCTCCAAAAAATGTACAAAAAAAAACTACATAACACAATCTACTCTATTCACCAAACCCTAAACGACCTTTTGTGGAAATGATCACAACCACCTTAGTGGTATTTTATCGCACACCCTGTGTTCGAGCATAAAAAAAAATCAACTATAGTCTCCCCTGTATTTGGCTTTCCGTTCAAGGAGATGATGATGGTAAAGGGTATTTTGCTGATGAAGAGGAATCGGCCGAATAATGAGCGCGTCGTGCTGTAACTACGGTAACAAGAAGATCTGATGACTCATGAGCTATTCTGTTCATGACTACTAATAATCACTTATATAATAATAATAATAATAATAATAATAATAATAATAATAATAATAATAATAATAATAATAATAATAATAATAATAATACTAAACAAAAGAAACAGTAAAAGAAAAATGAAAATGTCCAGTATGTAAGCATATATTTTTCAGAGTGAACCAATTGTTGTACATAGCCGGAGGATTTTGGCATAGAGCTATAGCATCCTCAGTTCACAGTGAACCCATTTTGGTAAAAAAAACATGCCAAAATGACAATCAGATGCATGGGATAAGCTTCAATTCATTAACAGTGAAAGAAACTGGGGATGCTATGCAGCATACTTAGTTTGGAAGTGAACCCATTTTGTGTTAAAAAACCATGCCAAGGATTGCAATCAGGTTACTTTAACAGTATCTGAAAATGAAAAATTTTCCATTATCTGAGCTTATATGTTGCTCTACTACTTCTTCAGCCCAACTAAATCTAAAACCCAATTGTTGTGCATATCCGGCCGGAGGATTTTGGCATACGTACCTATACCATCCTCAGTTCACAGTAAACCCATTTTGGTAAAAAAAACCTGCCAAGATGACAATCAGATGCATGAACATAAGCTTTACTAACAACAAAAAAAGAAAATGGGGATTCTAGCAGCATACTTAGATTGGAAGTTAACCCATTTTGGTATAAAAAACCATGTCAAAGATTGACAATCAGGTTACTTTAACAGTATTTGAAAATGATAAATTTTCCATTATCTGAGCTTATATGTTGCTCTACTACTTCTTCAGCCCAACTAAATCTAAAATCCAATTGTTGTGCGTATCCAGAGGATTTTGGCATACGTACCTATAGCATCCTCAGTTCACAGCGAACCCATTTTGGTCAAAAAAAACATGCCAAGATGACAATCAGATGCATGAAAATAAGCTTCACTAACAGTAAAAGAAAATGAGGATGCTAGCAGCATACTTAGTTTGGAAGTGAACCCATTTTGTTAAAAAATCATGCCTAAGATGGCAATCAGCTTCTCTAACAGTTTCTGAAAATGAAAAATTTTTCATTATCTGAGCTTATATGTTTCTCTACTACTTATTTAGCCCAACTAAATCTAAAATCCAATTGTTGTGCATATCCGGCCGGAGGATTTTGGCATACGTACCTATAGCATACTCAGTTCACAGTGAACCCATTTTGGGTAAAAAAATATGCATGCCAAGAAGACAATCATATGCATGAAATCAGCTTCATTAACAGTGAAAGAAACTGGGAATGCTATGCAGCATACTTAGTATGGAAGTGAACCCATTTTGTGTTAAAAAAACCATGCCAAAGATTGCAATCAGGTTACATTAACAGTATCTGAAAATGAATTTTTTTTCATTATCTGAGCTTATATGTTGCTCTACTACTTCTTTAGCCCAACTAAATCTAAAATCCAATTGTTGTGCATATCCGGCCGGAGGATTTTGGCATATGTACCTATAGCATCCTCAGTTCACAGTGAACCCATTTTGGGTAAAAAAACATGCATGCCAAGAAGACAATCAGATGCATGAAATCAGCTTCATTAACAGTGAAAGAAAATGAGGATGCTAGCAGCATACTTAGTTTGGAAGTGAACCCATTTTGTGTTAAAAAACCATGCCAAAGATTGCAATCAGGTTACTTTAACAGTATCTGAAAATGAAAATTTCCCATTATGTGAGCTTATATGTTGCTCTACTAATTCACTGTGCCCAACTAAATCTAAAATCCAATTGTTGTGCATATCCGGCCGGATGATATTGGCATACGTACCTAGAGCATCCTCAGTTCACAGTGAACCCATTTTGGGTAAAAAAACAAACATGCCATGAAGACAATCAGATGCATGAAATCAGCTTCATTAACAGTAAAAGAAGATGAAAATTTCCATTAGCTAAGCATATATTTTTCTATTAATTCTTCATCTCAACTAAACCATTAATGTTAAGGAAATCAAGATGAATAAACTGAAAAAAGCTGCCTTTTTTGAAAAATAAGGGAAATCAAGAGATCATACCGAAGAGAGAGAAAGGGAGCAGGGCGACGAGGGCGGGGGGCGTAGGAGAGAGAGAGAGAGCGGGGCGACCGCCGATTCACCTCCAAATAGAGAGAGGGAAGAGGGAAATCGAAAAGGACGAAGGGAAGAAGGGACGATTTCGAAAGGTCGAAGGCCGTCGAAGAGGACGAAGCGGCGGAGGCAAACGCGCGGGAAGTAGAGCGAGGAAGGAGGGAAACGAAGTGCCACTTCCTTTTTTTGGGGGGGGGGGTTTGGGAAAATGGCGAGCGAAAGATTAGGGTTCGCGGGTTTTATCCCAGTTATTCACCGGCGTTTTAATTAGACACGCCGGTGAATGTGTCCGTATATTCGCCGGCGTTTATAATAAAAACGCCGGTGAATAATAAACTTCACCGGCGTTTATAATAAAAACGCCGGTGAATAATAAACTTCACCGGCGTTTGTAAGTAAAATGCCGGTGAATACTAACATACGCCGGCGTTTTAAATAGACCGCCGGTGTATGACCATCCCATCTGGCGCCCAATTCCTACTCGCTCCCTACCCCGGCGCTACTATTAAAACGCCGGGGAATAATCGCCGGTAAAAGCAGTATCTTTTGTAGTGTAATCACTTGCTCATTTACTAAATGAACAAGTTGCTCATATCCCTTTTACCCTATATATATATATATATATATATATAAGGAAAGTTCTAAAACTATTACAAAAAAGACTGTAGGAGGTTCAATCGAGCATATGGTGAATTTGAGATCGAGATGGCATGCCGTTGGGTCGTAGAGAGGGCATTGGACTGTTGTCGTGCACCTTTACTAGTCCGAAAGACATGATCTCATCTCCCTTCTTCACCCGAAGCATAGCCCGTAACAAAAAAGGAACCACCTTCAGTCGGAAGAAAAGCATACAGTACTAGAAGCAAGAGTTTGAACAAAATATCAGACTACAACAAAGTCTCCAAAAAATACAACCAAAAACAGGGAAGCCATGTCGGTGATTAACTTGGGGTAATGTCTGCACTACCGCCTCTAGCAGGTCTCATGAGATCACTGTCGCCTGTGCCTCTGAGCTCCTCCAATATCCTTGCTTTCTTCTTGGACTCCCCGCTTGAATCTAGCCAATATAAGAACCAAAATTTTGTATTAGAGATTAGTTTATCCACAGTTGTATGCTTGCTGTAAAAAACTCTATCATTTCTAGCATTCCATAAACTCCAACAAACAGCTAGTGTAACCAAATGCCATGAGTGAGTGAATTTGTGCTTGTTGTGATCAAAACACCAATATGAGAAGCATTCAGTAATAGACCCAGGAAGGTTTGTGATTCGAAATGATTGTGTGAAGTGCAGCCAGGTTTGAGCAGCCACAAGGCACTCGAAGAAAATATGGTAAGTGGTTTCAATCTGACATGTACAGGAGGTGCATGTTAGATCACCATCCCAACCTCTAGAATGCAATCTTTTCTTGGAGTTTAGCTATTCCCCACTCAGCATCCAAATGAAAATTTTGCATTTTAGTGGTGCGCAATTCTGCTAACAAGGTCGATAGAAAGGAGAGATGAGGCCAGAAATGCTATAGAAACTATATGCTGATTTGATGGTGTAGCTCCCAGTGCAAGAGTGATTCCAGCAAGCGATATCAGGGTGCGGAGAAGGCTGAATGTTCGAAATAGACTGTACAAGATTTTTGTTTTCAATAAGGATGATGCTAGAAGAAGAGGTGTGAAGGCTAGGTTTCCAAATCCAGCTGTCTTGGTCTAATGTGCCCTGAGAGCGTAGAGAGGCTTCTTTGTTCCATGCACCTTCAAAAAAGGAAGGAAAGAGGGTAGCAATACTGTTACTATCTATCCATTTAGAAGTCCAGAACTTAACCATAGACCCATCGCCAAGTTGCCAAGAGATGCCTTGGTCGAATTGTTCTTTAAGTTTGAACAAATTCTTCCAAAAATCTGAAGCCTGGGTCTTGCAGATGAATTCACTAGTAGTGTTGTTGAAGTAGAGGGACTTGAGAGTTTGAGAGCAAAGGGAATCTTCAATATATAATTTCCACCACCATTTCATGAGAAGTGCATTATTGAATTGTTGTAGGTCCAAGACTCCAAGGCCTCCCTGGTTTTTAGGTTGGCATATACGCTTCCAATTCATACAAGAAACCCCCGTAGCCTTGGTGTCTCCTCTAACCCAAAAAAATCTACTCCTCATTTGATCGATCCTGGCAATCACCCACTGAGGCAGCTTGAAGAATGAGTCAAAATAAGTTGGTAGGGCGCTAAGAACAGAGTTGATCAAAATGAGTCTCCCCCTTAGATAAGAGACGACCTTTCCACGTGGACAATCTCCTCTCAATTTTAAGGAGCAAGGGTTGCCAGTCCCGCTTCTTGAGCCTCCCTTTAAAGAGTGGCATCCCTAGATATTTGGTCGGCATGGTGTCTTATTTGCAGCCTAAGATATGAGCAAATGCATTGAGCTTGGCCTGAGAGTGTCAAAAATAAAGGATAGAAGATTTAGAGAGCTTGATATGGAGGCCGGAGACATTCGCAAAGAGATGCAGGAGCACTCTAAGGTAGAGCACTTCTTACTCATCCCCTTTGCAGAAAATAAGTGTGTCGTCGGCAAATTGGAGAATGGAGAGGTGAGCTAAGGATCCTCGCAGGTTAAGCCGAGAGAAAGTGCCATTATCTCTGCCAGTGCGCAACATTTGTGTAAGAAAATCAACAACAAGTTTGAAAAGCATCAGAGATAAAGGGTTGTCTTGCTTGAGACTCTCTTAGAGACAATGGTCTTACCGCCAACGCCATTGACCAAAACATTAGATTTGGTAGAATGCAGTATGGCTTTGATCCAAGAGCACCGACGAGGACCAAAACCTCTTGCAATAAGGAGTTGCTCCAAAAAATCCCAGCTAAGAGTATCGAAGGCCTTGCAAAAATCAATTTTCGGCATAACAGAATCATATTCTTAGAGCAACACAGATTGGTTGCTTCGTGAGCTACAAGAAAGCAATCAACCATAGATTTACCCTTGAGGAAGGCACTTTGTGAAGAGGATACTAGAGTATGCAGAATAGGGCTCAATTTGTTAACAAGAATTTTGGTGAAAATCTTCATGCAGCAGTTGAGCAGGCTAATAGGATGGTAGTCAGAAACAGAGGAGGTGTCTTCACATTTGGGAATGAGAACAATGGTAGAGTAGTTCAATCTATCGATGACTGCTTCCCCATTTTGGATGGCCAGAAGCATACTACACAGGTCATCTTGGATAGTCTCTCAATGCTCTTGATAGAAATGCATATCAGCTCGCTTTATTTCTTCCTTACTGAATGGTGCTTCAAGCACGAAAAGATCAGAAGATGAGGAGGGATATAAAGAAGCCCATTCTACTCTAAAATCTAGAGCTGAGCTAGTGCCACAAATATCTTGGAAATGTGCCTCAAAGCAAGATCTAATCGCCGACTGGTCTATGATGAGGTCACCATTGTGAAGGAGTGAGAAAATGAAATTCTTGTGTCGCCTCCCATTAGCCATAGAGTGGAAGAACTTTGTGTTAGCATCGCCCTCTTGGATCCAAGTGATTCGTGATCTTTGTCTCTAGTAAGTAACTTCTTCCTGGATCAATTGTTGATATTCAGCACGGCCAGCAGAGAGTTCAGCAGATTGGGAGGGGTTTAAAGCTTGAGAATCAGCTAGAATGTCGAGGTTGTGGATAGCTTCGAGTAGGGACTCCTTGTGTTTGGGAATGTGACCAAATTCTTTATTTCTCCAACGTCTGATCCTTATCTTTACGAGTATTAGCTTCTTGGCAAAAATATCAACCTTGGATCCTGCGCAGCTGAAGCTGGACCACCAAATGAAGATGTTGTGATTGAAATTCTTGTGAGAGGCTCATTCTTTCTCAAATTTGAAGTAGTGGATTTTGTTCTGAATTGCTTGAGAGTCGAGAATAACAGGGCAATGATCTGAAGCAATGCGGGGTAGGGAGTGCTGAACACATGAGGGGAAAGATTGATCAATTGACTTGAGATAAGGAATCTGTCTAGCCGTGCAAAAGAAGAATTTTCTCTAAGATTGGACCAGGTGTACTTCCGACCTGCAAGCGGAAGATTAATGAGGTGTAATTGTTGGATCCAATTGCGAAAATTTTTCATGTCTCTGCTAGAGCCGGAAAAATGTTACTTCTTTAAAAACATCTCTCGAGTAATTTGGTAACAGCGGTTGATCGTTAATTAGATGTGGTTAAATTAATAACTGAGTAACCTTTTTAGGGGGCGTTTGGTACAAGGATTTTTTTTGGTTTCCTGGGAATCTTAACCTGGGAATTTAGTTTTCCATGGTTGGTATGCTAATTTTTAATTTCAAATTCCCAGGAAACTAAGATTCCTAGGAATTTTTTTTGGCACAATTCCCTAAGAAATTTTCCCAAGGGCTTGGAAAAATGTTACTTCTTTAAAATTACAAATTTGCCCCCAAAAAGTCCCCTCTTCCTATCTCTTTATATTTCTTCTCCTCTTTCTCCCTCAAAAACCCATCCCAACTCTCTCCCCCAAAAGACTATGGTTAACATAGATAAAGTGTCTTTGGTAAACTCCCCCGAAAGACTATGGTAAAGCCACTAAAAAAATGAGATAACATTTGGTTGGGATATGGATCTGTTACTACAACAGGTTGCAATAGGAACAAGGTCCTAGGAATTAATGACACACTATCTATGTAAAAGAGGTTAACAAAGGAAAAAGACTGGTTAGCAAAATGAAGATAAATTATTTTTTGTAATTAATTAATATAGTGTTTCTGAGCCATTCAAAGAGAAATGAAGAATTCTAAGCAATGTTGTATTTGATGATTATTTGAACCTTTCGAGCCATTACAAGTTGTATCTCACTTTGTAGAATTATGTAACAGTTGCTCATGTTCTAATATTCGCTTTATTTGTGTCTTGCTGTGTTTTTTAGGTTTATTTGGATTTTCATTTCAAGAAAATATTTGTGAAGAGAAGCAATTGAATCAAAAAATAAATAAATAAATAAATAAATAAAATCAAATATTAATATCCAAAACCTGAGTAAAATCAAATATTTTACTCATGTATTTCATCAAACAGTTTGTTTTGTTATTTGAGGATGAGAGGGGTATTTAGATAATAAGATTAACATTCCTAGAAAATATGTAGCTCAGCCAAACATAGAAAATTAAGTTTCCAACTAACATTTCAAGAGAAGTTTAAGACATACCAAACATGTTTTATGATTCATAGGAATCATAAATCTTAGGAATCATAAATCCCAGGATTATGATTCCTGGGAACAAAAAAAAAATATCCTTGTACCAAACGCTCCCTCAGGGTAAATCTCAGCATTATGTGAGTGATGTTTTTATGTGGAGATAACAACTTGTGTATGGCTTATTTGGAGTTAACATTTGTGTATAACCTGCTCAGGAAAAAAAAAATCCAAAAATCAAATATGTGCTCATGAATAAATATTAGAGTTTCCACATAGGCCATTAAGTAAATTATAATTTCATATAACACGCGGACAAATCACTACTTTCATAAAATATATCATCAATATGTAGAGTTTTTTGCCTACATAGACCACTTTTTGCAAATATTTACGTTTTGGGGCCAGTTTCCCAACTATTAGCGCTTTTGGGTTACTTTGTGCCATATCAGCAGCAGACGCTATTCCCAATAGCGATCTCTTCATTTTCGAGATCGCTAATGGGAATAGCGACCTATGTTTTAATTTTTTTTTGAATTTTTTTTTTGCCGTCGCTATTCCCACTAGCGACCTTAGTATGTATGAAGTCGCTAATAGGATTAACGATATTTAATGAGCTGTATTCTAACACTTAGCAAATTCTAGAGAGTTTTTGCTCTCTGAAAAATGACGATCAATTTATTTTTAAAACTAAGTTCGCTATTCGGAATAGAGGCCTTTATTGTACTAAGGTCGCTATTCCGAATAGAGCCCTTAGTTGTATGACTATTTTGTAAATTTTACAAAGAACTAGGATATTGTATTTCTTACTGAGGTCGCTATTGGGAATAGCGACCTTAGTATACTAAAGTTGTTATTCCCAATAGCGACCTCAGTTTTAAATTTTTGGGGAAGACTCTTTAGGAATCGCTAGTGTTTCAATACATTCATTTGAGGTCACTAATCTTATCAGCGACCTCATATATACTAAGGTCGCTAGTGGGAATAGCGACAGCAAACAAAAAATTCAAAAAAAATTAAAATATAGGCCGCTATTCGGCTATTCTCATTAGCGACATTCAAAATAAATAGGTCGCTAATGAGAATAGCGGCCGCTGCTGACGTGACACAAGTTAGCGCACAAGCACTAATAGTTTCGAAACTAGCTCGCAATTGCAAATATTTTTAAAAAGTGGCCTATGACAGCAAAAAATTCATATATGTAACCCACTTTGTTTTTGACACTGATAATTTCTATTACTCAAATTTTAGTTAACCCAATCACACCGCAGGTTGTCAAATTATCTTCCTCCGTTCTTCTATATATGGTGATTCACGTTCAGGTGAATTTACAGAATTTAAGATAGATTTGTTGGTAATTTTTGTTTGGAGTTGTTTGCTTTGCATAATGGAAGTTGCACTTTGGTGTGTTGTAATTTTTTGATTAGCAAAAACATCTCTCTTGTTTTTTTTAAAAAAAGAAAACGTGGCATATAATCAAAGACTAGCCATGTGAGGAAGAATCTGACGAAGACAATCCACAAACAAAAGAATTGAGTAGGTTATCTTGAAATTCGTAAAACCTAAATATGGGGGTTTACTGAAATTTATCCCTTTTAAGAGCGTCCACAATCGTTTGCTAAAAAAAATGACAAAATGACAAATGAAAATAGCAATATGACAATTTTAGTGCAACGGTGATTTGCTATAATTTGAGAAAGATGGTATATGTTGTTTCGTCCGTTTTTTTCTTTTTTTTTTTCTCTTTTTTTTTACAGTTAATTATTTAATGATTACTTATTAAAATAGGTTAATTAAATTAATTAAATAATAAAATATATCCTAACTTACACTAACCTAACAATTATACACTAACTAACCTACTTAAAACATTTTTTTGGGCTGGACGGGACATGTTGTCCCGTCCAAGCCAAAAAGCTTGAAACGAGACAACATGTCCCGTTTGAGCTATTTTTGATTTTTTTTTCTTTTTCTTTGTTCAAACGGGATAACATGTTGTACCGTCTGATCATTTTTAAAAAAAAAGAGTCAGACGAAACAACTGATCCCATTAAAAAATTAAAAAAAAATAGGGACGGTATAATTTGAGAATCGCCAGTTCGTTTCTCAAATATGAGAAGCGACTGTAGCGATTTTGCCAAAATATGGCAAAATAGTAAATGACTGGAGGCCATTGTTTATCAAAATATGTGAAAATGGCAAATATAGCAAATGATTGTGGATGCTCTAAACCTTCACTCTAATCAATCATCGTCCAATAACCACAAAAATTCGTCGATTAACCCATAAAATCGCTCTAAAAACCCTAAACCCATCTTCCGAAAGATCCAAAATTTAGAATTTTGATAAACTTGAAGAGGATAGCAACTTCAACTCTTCTACCCAAATATCTACGGGTATATCATTTCGAATAAGCTTGTGAAGGTATGGTGCATATTGGCCTATTATTTTGTACGTTTTCATAGGTTTTGTTTTTTGGTAGATAATAACTCGTATATTCGTATAAATATACGTAGGTATGGATTACCATATTCCTATTTGGTTCTACTTTGGTTGTGAAATAATTCGTGATCCAAAGATTGGTTGTTGTTATAGTGCGGTGGATCCTGAAATAGTTTGGGCACCTCATACCATTACATTGGCAGAATTAGTTGAGAAAATTTATAAAGTTACTAATTGGGATAGAGATCAATGGAATGTGAAAATTTTAGCTCGATACACAGCAGGAAGATGAGATGGTCAGTATTTTATGACAGTGCCCGTTTCTACTGATAATGCTATGAAGTCAATGATTGCTAGGACAGTTGATCCCAATTGTACTTGGTCTGCATTAGAGTTATATATTCAGCAAATCCAAATTTTGAATGCTCAGCTACATGATATTCCTAGTTCAAGCTTCGTACGGGTAGTACCGATATAGCAGATGAGGTCTAATCCCGTTCAAACTTCACAAGCAATCCCACTGTCCCCACAACAAGAAGACACCTTCACAAATACAACAAACCCGGATTCTACAGAAGTTGAGTTGCCACGTCAACCTAGTCCAGTTTATGACTATGTTCCAAATGACACTTTATTTGAATTATTTCAAAATGCTACAATTAACAACAACTTATTAGACGATGATGAAGAAGAGGAAGAAACAGACGATGAAGTTGATGAGAGTGTAGAAAATGATGATGGGGACGAAGATGATGATGTAGAAAATGTAAATCCTACGAACAGCAGTTCTAATGAAGTGAAAGCTACTGATAGCTATGCCAATGTTAATGCTCATGTTACCGATGAGATGACAGAAGGTGCTAGAGTACATCAAGTTCCACAAGAGTCTCTGGTTCATCCAATGTAGACGAATTGTACATTGGACAGGAGTTTGTAAGTAAAGAGTCGATTCAGCAGGCTGTGAAGTTATATTCTATTAAGAAACATCGTGAATTCATCACATTAAAATCTTCACCATCACTGTACACTGTTAAATGTAAAATGATACCTAGAAAACGTACAATTGAGGAGATGGTGCAAAGTCCCCCAGTAGTAAGTGATGGTGGATGCCCTTGGAAATTACGAGCAATTGTTCCAAAAGGCGGGACAAATTTCGTGGTGAAGAATATAGTTGGACCTCATACTTGTAAGAATCTCACGTTGAATCAGGACCACTGTAAAGTTGATTCTAACCTTGTTTGCAATTTGATTGTAAGTGTGGTGAAGTCTGAGATAGGTTTAACACCACGGGCCATTATTGTGATAGTGAAAGTATCATATAATTATCATATTTCATATAAAAAAGCTTGGATTGCAAAACAAAAGGCAATTGAGGTTATTCGGTACCTTCAAAGAAGCATACACGAAGTTGCCTTTTCTATTATCAGAAATACAAGCAGAAAATTCAGGAACCGTTGTCCATTGGGATAAATATTAGTCTAGTGCTAGCGAGGAAACATTCAAGGGAGTATTTTGGGCATTTGGTGCTTCGATTGAAGGTTTCAAGTCTTGCAGACCTGTTATTAGTATTGATGGTACTCACTTGTACGGTAAGTACAAGGGCTGTTTGTTAATTGCTGTTTCCCTAGATGCGAATGATTGCTTATTTTCATTTGCATTTGCATTAGTTGATGGAGAGAGTATAAATACGTGGACATGGTTCATGAGTTGCATTCGGTATTTTGTTACCGATCGTACTGAGTTGTGTGTTACCTCTGATCGTCATGCTGGTATTTTGTCTGCCATGGAATTGCAAAATGGAGCTTGGAACGAACCTAATGCATATCATCGTTATTGTATGCGTCATTTCGCTACAAATTTCTTTAGTAAATTTGGTAGCAAGGCATTGCTGAAAAACGCCAAAATTATAGCGTGTCAAAACCAACCCAAAAAGTTAAGGACCAAACTAGCTGAACTGGAAACAGTCAATGTCGAGGCGGCTAATTGGTTGAAAGAGAAACCGGTTGAGAAATGGGCATTTTATGCAGATGAAAGTCGAAGATACGGTATAATGACACCGTACCTTCAGAAGTTTTCAATTCAGTCTTGAAAGGTGTCCGTAGTTTACCGGTAATTGCGATTGTGAAGATGATCTTTTATCGTCTAAACTCTTACTTTACTACTCGTCAACAGGAAGCCAATAAGCTTTTATCTGAAGGGAAGATTTTTGCTTGAACAGTACATGAATTGATCGATAGTCGCCATGAGAAAGCAAACCGACATGAGGTTACAATGTTTCATTATCAACTTGGAGTTTTTTCCGTCAAAATGGGTCTACGCATGGTAAGTGGAGAAATGAAGGGTGAGAACTTGCACACTATTAACTTAGGTACCAAAACATGCACATGTATGAAATTTCAACAATATCATATTCCATATTCTCTTTTATTGGCAGCTTGTGCATATCGTGCAATCGATCACAAGCCTTTTGTTGATAAATTTTACCTTGTTACTTCATTAGCACAAACATTGGCTCCCCTCTTTCATCCTACTCTAGATCCAGCATATTGGCCTACTTTTGATGGACCACAACTCGTACCTGATGCTAGTTTGCGATGTTCAAGGAAAGGCAGGCCTAGATCTACGAGATTCGCAACGACATGGATGTAAGAGATAGTTCTAGCAGGGGTACGGGAATGAAATGTTCGAAATATGGGTTTCATGGACACAATAAGCGGTGATGTATTAATAGAGGATCTCAAAACATTTAATTGTACTATGTTTGTAATTTGTACTATGTAATTTGGACTCTGTATTTGTACTAATTCATATGAATTAAATTTTGAAGAAGCATTAATCTCCATTTGTTATGTATGAGTTTGATTGTTGCGTGTTGAGAATTGGTTATGTATGATTTGGTTGAAGAGTATTGTAAGCTAATATGAAGATGTCATTTTTTAAGCCTATACTTGCTTTTTCGGAAAGCGAGTCTAATAAAGAGCTCCTTGCTTTCTGAGAAAGCGAGTCTTGATCATGTATGTATTTTACAAGCAAACTCAAGACTCGCTTTTCCAGAAAGTGAGTCTAGTATAAAACTCATCGGTTTTTTGAAAAGCGACTGTGGAGTAGAGTGTTTTCCAAAGATCAAGCTGATCTCTAGAAAACACTCTACTTCACAGTCGCTTTTCGAAAAAACGATTTGGTATTAACTACACTCGCTTTCTGAGAAAGCGAGTCTTGTGTCTGTTTGTTAAAAAACATACAGGCTCAAGACTCGCTTTCTGGGAAATCGAGTCTTGAGTCTGCTTGTAAATTACATACAGGATCATGACTCGCTTTCTCAGAAAGCGAGGAGCGGAAGACTAGACTCGCTTTCCGAAAAAGTGAGTCTAGGCCTAATACAATACAACTTCAATGTACAAATGCAGTTGCCCCATATACAAAACTCTCAACAAATTCAAAACATGATACCAATTTTCTCAATCACACAAAAACAATCTCAACCTTGCCAATTCTCAACTCGCAACAATCTCAACTCGCCATATTCAACTTCACCATATCTCAAAACATGATACAAACATTAACAGATTTAAAAAAACAATCTCAATCACACAAACTTCGCCATATGGCCCATATTCAACTTCACAACTCGCAACAATCTCAATCACACAAACATTGACAACTTTAAAAAAATGAAACATTCACACACTCACACACCCCATACGAAATTGCATTACTTCATACATGTAACATTACAAAACATTAGAATACAAGTTCACGACAATAAAAGAAACTTTCTTCCTATGAACTAATACAAACATTATATAATTAATACCATATAAGCTTCACGGATCGGCGGTGAAGAAGGTGGGAGGTCTCCTTTGCCTTTTACCCCGTTGTGGAGTGGCCTGTGTCACACCGGCCATGGGAGTCGGATCCTCTTCTTATTGTTGTTGTGTCCCCTCAACTTGTATCTCAGCCTCTTCATATTCTTCTTCAGGCTCGTTTCTAGGATGACATGGGGGTTTGTGGGTAACTTTCTTCCTATGAATACCATATGCACTTGTTCGATGAGCGGGAGTGTTTAGAATAGCATCTAAGGTTGCTCCCTCGTCCACAGTATCAGCTTGTGCACGACATGACGTCAACATCTCGCATGCAAAATCCTTAACTGGATCCGCGACATTGCTCCTCAACACAGCAACACATTTTTTACCCATAGTCCAAGTCTGCCTCATCTACAAAACATGAGAAGTTGAAATATTAAATACAGTGAATGTATATGTAAACCAAAACATTAGAAAAACTTTAAAAAATTGTACAAAACTTAAAAACTTACAATTGTACAAGGAGCCAATGCCTTCGGTTGGAACATAAGCAAATTCATCGAATGTTGATCTGTTGGTTCGGCTGCTGGTCGACGAATTGGGACTACCACACCTGTAGAAGTCTGCACTATCGGAGATATATAGCATCTCGTCATCCTTCCGTACCAGGCCATGTAATTCGCATGCACCGATCGATCAAATGGAGGAATGTCACCAATAATTTCGTCGAACCGGTGCTGATTCCATCTCTCAACATATGTAGAAAAGCTTGCGGCCCAATTATGTCCGGATTGTTGACCCATTCTAATAATAGAATGCATATTGGCATTGAACGGTTCGGCAACAGGAATCGATTGAAGGAGACCAAACCGACGTAGCACTCTATTCACATAGTAGAATTCAACTGTGCCAAAGTTGATTAGTGGTGCTTTAGTCAACCAAAGATCGTGCCTATACAAGCAAATAGGCGGTAGTCGAGCAACACGTGCCTCCGTGTAGGGCATCCACATGACGCAATCATCTGCCAACCTATCCAACTCATCACGAAAGTAGGTCAGGCATCTGTTGGGGCTGGCCGTCCATATGAGATTGCCAGACCAGTACACACCGAGTGGAGGTAACATGTGCTGGTCCTCGAGGAGAGGGACCCAATTGGGTGATTGCTTCTGCACTACGGGACGACCCACATGAATACGCTCCCAACTCCAGACTTGTAGTAAGATCATTGGTTCATTCATCTGCACCGAACCAAGACTGCACAAACACAAACTCCTTTACAGGGACGACAATGTGGTACTACCCCAACTGTACAGTTCGAATGTTCCCAGATCAGCAATCAGTGGGAGGTACATCAAGGAGATAGAATGACCAGTCAGATTTGGGAACATCACACCGCCAAATAGTGTAAGGATGTAGGTCCTGCAGTAGCAGTGAACCTCCTCCTCAGTGGAATTTTCATTCAATCGATTCTTGAATGTGTCCTTCAACCACTTCAATCGAATAAATTTTCCATTAACTGCTCCGGTTTCGACTTCGACACCAAGGTACTGTTCCACTAGATATACCAGGTCGAAGTCCATTGTGTCGGTCATTGCCTGCCCATAAACTGAAAGACTGGTGAGTACAGAGACGTCCTGCAGTGTCACTGTCATCTCTCCAACTGGTAGGTGAAAGGTTTGTATTTCAGGCCGTCATCGCTTAAGCAGTGCGGTAAGAAGAAGCCGATCATATTTGATGGAGCTCATCAGTGCAATACCATATAATCCAAAGTCTCGTAGGATCTCGTGAATCCGTGGGTCATAGGCAGTGGATGACCCCCCCTAAATGTACATTCCTTGGATTCACCTTCCTACACATCCTTCGAACGGTGATGTGACTAGAGAGTAAGAAGTGTAGGGTCGATGGGACCTAGACATCCGGGAGGAATATAAGATGATGAAGGGTCTGAAGAAGAAGGACCCACCTCATTTGGATTAGTTGGGACCTATACAACAATAACATTTACATCAAAAGATCGATATTACATTTTATTGTATGATAATCAAACTAATCGAATATAAACAATTATTTACTTACATTAGTACGCTCGGTACCACCATGACGACCACCACGTCCACCGCGAGGAGGTGGGCCAAAAGAAGTACGTGGTTCATCGCCGCGAGGAGGTCTACTACTCAATCTTTCCTCCACATTCCCCATCGTGCGTGCCATTTATAATAAAAGAGAGTGTACTACAACTAAAAACAATCGTTATTAACTATACCAAAATATATAACCTACATCTATATAATAAAACACAAAGAAAGCTATCAAGTGGCTCTCCTTCAATCCCCCAAAAATCAAAGACCCAGATCTAACCTCACAAAACATATTTTCCCTCCCAAAAGTTTTCCCCCAAAACTCAAATTTAAATCCCCCACCCAAAACAACTCCTATATTTATTTAATTATTTTCTCTCCCTCCCTCCCTCTTCTATTTAAAAAATTAAGAAAATGAAAATTTTAAAAATTTTAAAAACTAAAAAAACTAAAAAAATTTAAAATTTAAAAACTTTAAAAATAATTCAAAAAAATCAAAAAAAGTCATATAATATGTTTTTTGCTGGACTGCCAAAAGTTTCTCATATGATATGTTTGCTACTTCAATTAATTTGTTGGACCACCAAAACTATTTTGTATGATCAAACAAGGTGCACCGTTCCGAAGACGTGCCGTAGGCATGTCTCAACGAGCAAACCTAGTATATCTACATATATCCAATTTTCTATTAGAGCAAATCAAATATATAACCTATCTATATATATAACCTACAGTTTGTATAAAATACTCTTCAACCAGTATTTTTTACGGGACAATGAAACTCTAGTGCAAATATGAAGAGTATTGTAAGCATAAAAAATACTCTCAATTCCTATTTTCCGTATCAAAATATATACTCCAAACTACATACCTACAAAATTTTTGCTAGTTGTTTATTAAAGAAAATCAACAAGCTTAACCCCCGAATTCGAAGCACTCCACCTCCTTCAACCGCAAGCTTTACCCCCAAATTCGAAGTACTCCACCTCCTTCAACCGCAAGCTTTACCCCCAAATTCGAAAATCAACACAATCTTGGATATTAGGGTTTAGGGTTTTTTGGGTTAAATGAGGATGAGAGAAGTGGAAAATCGAAAGAAGATGAGAAATGCGAGGATTTTTTTAGTGAATCGACGTAGTTTGGTGGATTAATGGCCGATATTAGAGCAAATCTACGATGGGTTAGAGCATCCACAGTCGTTCAATGTAAAAAATGGCAAAATGCATATTTTGCCCATCCAATTCGACGAAACGCTGCAGTCGTCGAATGGCAAAAAAATGCATAAGTTCGTTAAAAAAGAAACAGACGAAACATTCTGTAATTAAAAAAATAATTTAGACTGAGAAAATATTAATAAAAAATACAGGACGAAACATGATGTTTCGTCCCAAAAAGGGAGAAAAATCGGAAGTTTTTTTTGCAAAAAAAAATTTGCAAAAACAATTTTTTAAAATAGTTTGTAAATAATAATTGCAAAAACAATTAAAAAATTTGCAAAATAAATTTAAAAATTTGCAAAAACAACTTAAAATTTTACAAAATGTGCCAAAAAATCCCACAAACCAGACGACACATGATGTATCGTCCGGATTTGATGGAAGCTTTTTTTGCAAAAAAAAAATGCAAAAACAATTAAAAAAATTTGTAATTTTTTTTTGCAAAAACAATTTAAAAATTTGCAAAATCAATTTATATAATTGCAAAAAAAATTTAAAATTTACAAAATTAATTTTTTTAAAACAAAATTGGATTGGGACGAAACATGATGTTTCGTCTTACATGGGACGAAACATCATGTTCATTCCCACGCTTAAATTCATTTAACGGTTATTTTATTTGGGTTTTTTTTTACTTCGGACGAAACATCAGATGTTTCGTTCGATCAATTAAAATAATAATTAAATAATCCATGTTTCGTCTGCTATAATATGCATTTTGCTATATGGAATGCTATTCGCCCCTTTCTACTGTAGCGAATTTACCAAAAAATGGCAAAATAGCTCACGACTGTGTGAGCTACAGTAAAAAAAAATGAAAAAAATGACAAATAAGCAAACGACTGTGGATGCTCTTAGGGTTTCGTTATAAGAGGAGGAAGATGATAGAGAGTAAAAGAGATAGTGAGATCTGACTGAGAGCGTGGGGGCTAATAAGTCCCAATCGGTGAGTGTGGGTTAAACCTCATCGCTTTTTCAAAAAGCGAGTTTAGGCTATCCAAAACCAAAGCCTCAAACTCGCTTTCTGAAAAAAACGATGTGATTTTATCCAAGTTCGTTTTTTCGGAAAGCAAGTAGGACATTTTGAAAATTTTTAAAAAAAGTAGGACAGTTTGGTAAAACTTTCACAAAGTGGGACAGTTTGAAAAAAAAAATTCTGTTTTTTGATTGCGACTTCTACTCAATTCATTTTTAGACATAGTGGCACAATATAATTAGAAAGATTCTTCGACTAAAAGCATCAATTAAAAAATACAAAACAAAAACGTATTTCATTGAATAAACGTGGAAATTGTCAAGTTAGGTCGAATATTTTGACTAATCAATATTTTAATAGATCATCCGTTGAGTTATCTAAAGATAGCTATACACGAAGTTGAGATACGCTTGACATGACAAGCAAATGTTCAGGGAGGTCCAGATCAAACAACACTAGAATTCCGAAGATGCCTCTCTCTTACTTCTTTTTCCTTTATTCGTCTCGTACGCGTGTTCAACTTTGGATCCCTTCATAAGCCCTCGTTCTTTTACTCTTTATGGCGTGTCTTTTCTTAGGAAATTTGCGAAGTTCTTGATTTGGATTGACTACATGATGCCTTTCGTTCAAGGGTTCTATTTGTAGTGCATGTCGCTAGCTTGGAAGTTACATGAAAGTATGTTTGATTGGATGCTGGTGAATTAAGTGGTGGAAGTTGAGATGTGAGATAGCAAAGTATTATTGAGATGAAACAATGCGAAGTAGTGGGAAAATAATATGTGAGAAGAATAAGGAGCCAACAATCTTAGTGGGAAATAAAGATAGTGCACTTTTTAGTTGTTAAAAGAGAAGTACTTAAGGCCATCTCCAACCCATAATACCAATTTGGTATAACTTTTATATCAAATTAGTATAAAAATCATATCAAAGAGTAACTTCTTCTCCAACTCATAACACAATTTCTAACACAAAAAATGAATATTCTCTGCATATTCTTCTCTACCTACTTTTTATGTAACTTTTTACTAAAATCCTCATTTCTTATCTATTTCATCAATTCAACATATAGAAAATTTTTATTATGTATTGATCATATGATAAGTTTCATAATTTTAACAAATTTGAACAAAATATCATGAGTAAATTATATTTTATTATTTGAAATGAAAAAATTAATATATTATTATAAAACAAATGATCTAAAATGATAAATCTAAATTAACATTGAACAATTTTGAACCAAAAAATTATAGTCCATAATTAAACATGAACATAAATTGTTACAAATATATGTTGACAGTTTAATTAACCATCTGAATTAGCATACTCTTCATACAAATGATCAATTAGTGATTTACGAAGCGCAATGTGAACATCTTTATCCTTGATTTGTTTATGATGAGCAAGAAATTGTTGAGAGCTTGTATTTAATCTACTACCATTTCAACTTATGCAGCTGGAGCTTCCCTCACATCTTCGATTAGTGCATCAAGATCACGTTTATCTTCGACAATCATGTTGTGCATAATAATGCACGCAGTTATTATGTCATGCAACACATTTTCTCAAAAAACGTGTCGGTCCTTTCACGATTGCGAATCGTGAATGGAGAACTACGAATGCACGCTCTACGTCTTTTCTACATGATTTCTGTTTCATAGAAAAATATTTCTTCTTCCGACCTTGTGGTTGTTGAATAGTTTGTACAAGAGTGGATCATTTTGGGTATATACCATCAGCTAAATATTAACCCATGTTATACACTTATCCTTGAATAACATAATGAGCGGGATAAGCAATACATTGAGCTAGGTCAGAAATAAGATGAGGCGACTCCAACACATTGATATCATTATTGCTGCCCAGCATACCAAAATATGCGTGACATATCCAAAGATCATAATCTGCTACAGCTTCAAGAATAATAGTGGTGACCCACTACGACATGCGAATTGTCCAGCCCATGCTGTGGGACAACCTTTTCACTTCCAATGCATACAATTGAGATTGACCCATATGCCCAGAAAACCACGTCGTTGACCAACATGGAGTAGCCTGGTGACTTCATTAGCGGAAGGTGTTCTTAGATACCACCTGAAAAATATCTCCACAATAGACAGACAAAATCTCTTCATACTTTCTATTTTCGTTGACTCACCTATCTTAATGTACTGGTCTGTAGCATCTGCCGGTTGATCGTATGCCGACATCTGGAACATGACTGTTACTTTCTGTAAACTTGATAATCCCAGTCTATCAAGTCAATCACTTCGTTGTCGAAAGTAATAGTCATGATCTTTGACCACATCAACAATACGCAGGAACAAACTTCGAGACATTCTAAATTGTCACGAAACTTAGCATCACTATAGCGTGAGTTCTCTGTAAAATAGTCGTTGAATAAATTGCGATCCGCGGTTTCCCAATCGTGATTGATCACCACATGACCATGAATCTAGTCACCGTGGTTGCTTCATTGATTGTAATAGTTGTCAATGATTCTGTTTTTGTAGTCAATCGCTTGAGATATGGCCATTTCGGATGCATCAATTTCGGCCATAACACTCATCACTATTGTTTCACCATCATCATCTGAAGAGGAACCAGAATTTGCTAAATTAGATGGGCCTCCAATATCGAAATTTATTTTCCAAGTTAAGGTATTGAAGAAATTATTTTGAATTTTTTAGAAGGTAGAGAGTTTAAGAAAAGAAGTTTAATTAATTTTTTGAAGGATCATAGTGTAATATGTTATTTATAGTAAGTGGAAATATGTTTTCAAGTATTGGGTTCTTTCAATAAAGATGTTTGAATGCATTGCTTACAGTGTAAAACTGTTTTAAAGCATCATGTAGACCAGTTTGACCTGCATCGGTTACAGTGTAAAGATGTTTGAATGCTTGGATTCTTTCTTTATGGATGTTTGATGGCATTGGTCCTAGTGTTGACCAATTTGAACGTGTAGACTTGTTTGAATGCATTAGATTCTATCTCAAACGATGTGTGACATGCATTGGACCTAGTTTACACCAGTTTGAACACATCGGTTCTGGTGTAGACTTGTTTGAATGCAATGGATTCTCTCTCAAAAGATGTGTGACCTGCATTGGACCTAGTGTACACCAGTTTGAACGCATCGATTCTGATGTAGACTTGTTTCAATGCATTGGATTCTCCCTAAAAATATGTGCGACCTGCATTGGACCTAGTATACAGCAGTTTGAACGCATCGGTTCTAGTGTATTTGAATGCATTGAGTTCTTTCAATGCTTAAGATTCTTTAAAATTTTTATTTCCCTGTATATAGCAAACTTCACTTATTCTGTAAACCATCATCTTCTTCATATTTGTATTCCCAATCGTAAACTTCCCAAGAAAATGCCTATACGAGCTTCTGGATATGTTATTGGCGAAGATGTGCTCCTTTGCGAAAAATATTTAGAAACTTCTCAAGACCCGATTACGGGTGTTCACCAGTCCGCAGATCAATTTTGGACTTATGTAAATGACGCTAAAACGAATTAAGAGACCAGAGTTTCCGTAACAAACGATCGGTGCAGTTCCGAATTCAGCCAATAATGAATGAAGTAAGAAAATTTAATGGGTGAAAAAATAGAGAATATGAATCCAAGTGGTGTATCAGATGCAGGTATTATTAGTACTTATTTAAACTTAATTTTCACAATTATTAATGCAGTCCGATTACTTTTTAACATTATTTTTTCTTTCAATTTGTAGTTACATCGAGCGAAAGAGTTATTCATGCAAGATCCCAATTTTAAGAAATGTTTCAAATTTGATCATGTTTGGAATATTGCTAAGGATTTTGAAAAAATTAAAGAGAGCATCCTTGGTCAAATACCTAGTGACAAACTCCTATGTTCCTTTCATTACGATATTTCCGAACAGGTTTCTAGATGACAAACCTCAAGGTTATCTTATTGATGATATCGAGGATTTTGATGATAGTGCCGATATTGATTATATCGAGGATCTTGATGATAGTGACGATATTGATATTGATGATAGTGACGATACTGATATTGATGATGGTGACGATATTGATGATAGTGATGATATTGATACTGAGCTGCTAACTATGAAGAATGTGCTAAGTATGTATATAACGCCGAAAATAGATCAATTTGATATCATCCTTCAATTTGAATTAGCAAAAGCAATGTCTTCTTGCATAATATGGATTCCAAACATTCATGATCTGTATGTGAATTAGTCGAATCACTTATCCCTCGGTCTATTAGAGAACTATCTCTCCGGGGATTGTGAAAGATGTTCTACTAGAAAGATTGTGAAAGGGATTCCAACTGTAAGGCAATTTTCGAAGCAGTCAAGTCAACCATGGCTCATCACAGTCTGATAATCCAACTCCTGAATCTCCCATACCATCTTCTGGCCAATCATATTTTTCTCCCAATTTAGATGAACTCAATTTTGGTTGTACTTCTGTAACGCCCCGAATTCCAAAATACGGTAATTCGTATCACAACATAATCTTTACTTCATTTCGTACAATTTTACAAGAAATTTAAAAAAAATCTTTGTACAACACTGTTCATTTTACATCAATGCAGTGAAAAAATAAACATTACATTACAAAACATTTACAATTTGATCAACAATATTTAAATAGTTTTTAGCTTCAAATTCAGCTTTAAGCCTTTGCCAATCCAAGCCCTGCATTGAATACTGTGGGCACGGTAGTTACATATAACTGACACAGTACTATACACAACCATCCTCGCTATGCCATAATATAGCGACTTACTTATTTTAGTATACACAAACTTGAATGTAAAACAAAGTGTGAAAAGTGACTATCCTAAACATGTTAGTGTATGCAATGTCTTAATGCCTAATGCAGATGTTTACGCTAAGATGACACTAATGCATACTTGTTCGGATTCTATGTATCTCATACTACATAGGTCCAAGGGCAAGCACCTATGTACTCCACATTAAAGGGTTTAATCCCTCGCCATTAAAACTACCCAGTAACAAATCAAGTTTTGGACATTCAACGAGTACAGATCCCAGCCCTGGAGTCCACCGTCAAGCTTATACCGAAACCCTGGTCATGCGAACATCCCGCAAGTGTCCCTCTATCCCCAGTATATTCATATACACTGGAGAACGACGTCCTATCTTCCCGACTATTTATGATCCTGGAGTCCACCGTCTAACCAATCATAGTCCCAGATTTAATTAAGGCTCGCCTCCATCGCAAGCAACCACAGTTCTAGAGTCCACCGTCAAATTGGGTCTATAATCTCGGAGTCCACCGCTAGACTATATAAGGGCAACCCACTTACGTTTGCCCAAGTTTTATTACATCTCCACTTAGTGCCTAATCCTTAAGTTTAAACATAATTAAATAGATTATACCACATAGAGTTAGCTTCCCCTCCTACCGGTCTTAAACAAAAATTCCGAGAATGATAGCCCATACCGGCCATTTCTTAAAATCAATAATTATTTCCATTACTTTTGACAGTAAGGCTCACTAAGACTCTAAAATCACATCTTTCTATGTTGAACATTATGGGAACACATACCCGTATAGTTCATAATCTCAATTCCATGTATTCATAACTTATTCATTTCTTTCATTCACATTTGAACTCTTATTCATTAAACTCCTTTTGTTCAATCTTTTGTCAAAACATTTCATCTCTTATATTCACATTCTATATTAATTTCGAAATCAATTTCTCATATGCAATACTCTTTAATTGATCAATCAACTAATCACTTTCATGATATTAGATCTACACACTAGACTTCAATCTTTATTTAATTTCTTCAATTATAATCATCAGTTTTTAATACAAATTTTACTTAACAATTTATTTCTAAATTTTCTTCATTCTCAAATCACATTTTGATTTTGATAATCAATTCATAAAATCTTTCATCCTATATCTCATTTCTTGTCAATTTGAACTCAACTCAATTAATAAAAAAGTTGACTTTAAAACCCCCAATTTTACTCTAAAACAGTGTGAAATATTTTTAGATGTTCTCATAATATTTTAAAATATTTATATAATTTTTTCTGAATTTTTAAAACCCAAAAACTCAAAAAAATGCAATTAATAAAAAAATGACTTTAAAACCCCCAAATATACTCTAAAACAATGTGAAATATTTTCAGATCTTCCCATAATATTTAAAAATATTTATACAATTTTTTCTGAATGTTTAAAACCCAAAAACTCAAAAAATGCAAAAAGAAACACTTTTTTTGTGCCCAAGAGATTTCGAACCCGAGAGACCCCCAACCCAAGCCCAGCGGCGACTCGTGGCAGTGCATGGTGCTTCGGCGCCCGCGCTAGCTACTAAGGCCAAGTGGGTCTTTCGATATAATAGTGGTTCAAATTTACTTAACTCAATTATCTGATTATTCATATATTTTAGACTTTCAACCATTTTTGAATTCTACTCTTTTCTTCAAATTTATACTACTATTTTATATCTAATAATTTCCAGAATTGTTATTTTACTGACTTTAATCATATTAACGAAGAATTAACTTGACTTTCTGTACATATTCATTTTGAGAAACACATAAACATATAATTTGATTTATTAACAAAACTACCTATTTTATTTCAAATTAATACCATAATTTTGTAATTATAAACCTCCAAAATTATAATCTTACTGATTTTTCACGTAACAAAGTGATTCTACACAATTGAAATGTGGATGAAAATTTTAAGAACATTCATAAACCATACGTCCTTAATAAATTATAAAAACCACTCTACAACACATACATATATTTTCTTCTCTTTTTTATGACAATTAACATGATGAGAATTTCCTTCAAAATTTTTATAATTGATTCAAATTTAGCACAATTCAATTTTCTTTCACAATTTGTCTATAAAATCTACTTATACAAAATTAAAAATTCGCATGTCATCACAACTAAAAATTTAACTACACATTTATTCTACATGCATTTTCACAATTTGTCCATCTCTAGATTTCTAGATGTCCATACAATATGCATCACACAAAAAGCATTAGAAGTAAAACAAATCAATCCCATCTAAAACTCTAACATGAATCTCCCAAATATGCATTTAATATACAATTAGAAAGAAACTAGAGACACCCACCTAGTAGAAGAGTATACTAGTAGAAATTTCCTTCACAAAAACTCCAAAATCCAACAAAATTTGCCCAAAAGAGCCACCACCGAAATCCACAGTGAGTAACCCGAGCTCCTTCCTAGAATCTGTTTGTTTTGCTTTTGATTTTTTTTTTTTTTTTTTTTTTGATTAATGAAATGGTGTATAGAATGGTAGGGTAATTATAGGGTAGTTTAGATAAATAATTACCCAATACCTCCTCCACTAACCCACTCTCTCTCTCTACTGACCATAACAGCCGGCCCTCTTCTCTGTTGGAGTGTGCACATTGCACGTGTGCATGTGCACGTGCTTTGGGTACACTCACATATTTAATAATTTATTTTTTTGAATAAAATTGGGTATTCTACACAACAAGTTGTGTGAGCTCTCATTTAAATAATTTTTTTGGGTTTTAAATGAAATGGTAGGCCCATGGGTTTATAAAAATAATACAAAATGTAATAAATAAAGTGATAAGAAAACGGTGTATCACTTCTTAGAAAATTTTAGAGATAACTATGCATATAAAATTTTACGTGCAAATGCATGTGCTTAAATATAAAAATTTATTTTGAAAAAGAATACAGCTAACACGTGCACTGCAAACACGTGCGTCACACGTAAAAAAATTGAAATACGAAATAGATTTTATCGACCGGAAAATGTTTATAAATAATCGAAATACAATATACGAAAATATATTTCATTATAGGTAATCAACACATATATAGAAAACACGTGCACCGTACGTATAAAATGTTTTAATCACAATAGGAGAAAAAATGAATTTTCATTTATAAAAGGAATTCGAAAACGTCATAAAATAAATAATTGAAACAAATAGAAAATATTATACGTAACGGTGGAATATACGTAATTGACACGTGCATCGGTACACGTGCAATACACATAAAAACACGAGGATTGAAAATTAATATCTAAGTCGGCTCGAATAGTTCAAAAATGAATTTTGGAAAGACGGAAAATGCATAAATAGTCGAAGTACAAAATACGTATGATATTTATACTAAGATATGTTTTGGAGATTGCTCGTAATAGTACAAAATACACGTGCATAACACGAGAGGGACAAAATTGTCATAACTCAATTTTGCGAGGTGTTACAACTTCGTCTGAATGGCCCATTGGGATGAAAAAAGCCAAGTTGAAAAGGAAAACTGATGAAAATTTGAACGATATTAAAGAAGGAAATCAACAGCTAATGGAGATGTTAAAGAAGACAAATTTCGACAGGCAGAGACAAATGGATATCGAAGACGACAGTTGGCATTCAAAAAAAAGAGAGAAGAGAATAAAATCTTATTAAAAGATTTGAATTTCATTGCTGATCCAACTGTACGTGAGTATTTTCGAGCTCAACAAGTAAAATTTATTCAAAAAGAGCTGGACAACATCAACCATTTTCTTCTACTGTCACTGATGACCTTGGGCAATATTTCACTGATATTGGAGGATCTGGAAGCGGTTCACCCGATTTCTAAATTGCCGATTTATTATTACGTATTTTCTATATTTCGTTTGAGCATCTGTTTAAATTTGAATATCTATGTAATCTTAATTGTAACGTCTGTTAGAATGTTTGATGCTTTTAATGCGCATTTCATATTTTTCTTAAGTATTAATTACACTTCGTATAAAAATAACTATTAGGCCAACGTAAAATATAGAACACTTTCAAAATAACTTACAAATTGTTAAAATAATAAAATTAATTTAGTTATAACTAAAATACACTTGTGACCAAAAAAATAAATTAACTAAAGCACAAAATTGGCAAAAACACAAACCTATAACTAAGACAATTGTGACCAAAACACACAATTATATAAAACTATGAGACTCTTTTTTTTACAAAATGCACAATTAAAAAAAATGGCGTTCGTGAATAGTGATGCACCAAATTTGGCGCAGCACGTTCACTAGCACCAAAAAACCATTTTTGGCGCTGGAAATGACGCTCAATTGGAGCGCCATCTAGCGTCAAAAATGGCGTTTTGCGCCAGTTTGGCGCTAGGTTGGAGTTAGTCTTACAACCTCCAATGGTACGCGGATTTGGTACAAATGGGTTACAAATGAAAGTAAAGTGATAAATTGAAGCCAAATCGTATTTACAAAGTGCACCCAATATTACAATTGCAATTGAAATGCATATACAACTACTGCAAGTGCTATTTATCAGTTACAAAAATAAAATAATATATTATGAAAATTATAATTACATTTGCAATTATAATATACAATGTCTATAACAAACACCCCCTTAGAGTATCTATAGTCGTTGGCCAAATTTCCAAATTTTGAAAAATCCGGCCAAAAACATGCTGCATTCGTTGACCAAATTTTCATTTGTAGGGTCTGAGATGAACAGTTGCTGATCATATTTGAGAGAAAATATAGCTATTTACAAAATTTGGCAATCGAAAGATGATTCTCGCTCGTTCTAAAATTTCTCCCCGAAAATCTCTCAAACGTTAAGTTATCTTTCGTCAAATATATATATATATATATATATATATATATATATATATATATTGGACGGGATTTGAATTCTGGTCCCAAAATTACCGAAAAAGAAAAATTTCGGACGGGAGGTCAACTACCATCCGTTCTGATTTTGGATGAATTGCCAAATACCCAAAAACCTATAGATTTAGGCCTATGAACTTATTATGGGTTCATATTAGGATTTAGTATAGATTTAATTAAGGTTTAAAATTTAATTAGGATTAAATTATAATTAAATTAACATTTAATTAAGAATCTTAATCAAAACATGATAATTGACGGAATATGTTATCCCGTCCGAATCTTTTTAATTTTTAAAAAATAAATTTTAAATGGGACGAAATTTCAACTCCCGTCCGTCTCGTTTTAGAAATCAAAACTCATTTTTTGGATTTAAACGACTACAAACAATCTCCAAAATTTCCTATTTCTGTTTGCCAAATATCCAAATAAATAATCTCATCGTTTCCTAACAAGTTCTGATAATAAAACTTATATGTCAGAATTCACCCCCTTATATGTTAGAAATTTTTATGAGACGAAGGGGGCTAGATTAATACAATATTTCTAATAATTATGGATGTTTATAAAGATTATAGGGGTGCATGAGCCCCCCGTGAGGAGAGATTATGTGGAAGATGAAGAGTGCAAAGAGGAATGAAGGGGGAGGAAGAAGAAGAAAATAAAATTGATGTTAATTTCCAATAAAATGATAGACACATGCATTACACGTTGCTACGAATTATCAGCCCATTAATTTTGTAACATCCCAAGTGTAAACTAGGAATTAATTTTCTGCATTATCTTGAAGTTGAAAGGGATCGAAGCGTAGTTTATGAGGATTTTCTGCAGTATATGATAAGAAGAATTATAAAGCATATAATAAACATGAACAAATTGGAGTGCATATTTTTGCTTTGTGGACCAATATGATACGTGTACATGCACTCATTTAATTGGTGTAGCTGCCTCAATAATGTTTAAGAAAGTGAGGAAAGCCATTTGGCATTAAGAATAATGAGACAAATGTGACATGTGTCTAATGCCTAAGGAAAAAGTGAAGCCGAAGGTTTTCTTCCTAAATGAGTAACGGCTATACTCACTATCAATTTTACTATATTTATCTTAATTAATTTAGGTGTCTCGTTCTAATTGGTAGGAGAAGAATAAGTGAAAGATTCTTCAATAGAAATGTGTCGCCTAAAAGATTCTTCAATAGAAATAAGTTAATAAAAAAAAAATGTAATAAAATTGATAGTGAATAAAGCATTACTCTTCCGAAATTCACTTCGTCTCGTTTTATTCCATTTGTTCTTCTTTATAGGATATGCAACATTAATTTTAGTTGGATAAACCAAATGAACCTAGTGGAAGTGGACAGACCATACTAGCTCAATCTCGCTTATCATTAAGCTCTCAAATTAACATTATTATTTTTATTAACATAAATTTTTTGGGCTTTTTTTATAGATATTACCACCATCAAACAGTGATATTTTTATATAACCCTTAAGAGCATCCAATGTCGTTTTTCTCATTTGTTAAAAAATGGCAGGTACAGTAATAGCAAATAGGGATGTTTGCTGCAGTGGTCGTTTGCTATATGTTTCTCAATTTTTAGAAAATAAGCGAGCGACGGTATATGTTATACCGTCTCATCGTTTAAAAATAAATTTAAAAAATTTAATTACGTATTAACTATTAAACTATATTAATGAAATAAATTAAATAATATAATAATAACTAAACCTAATTAAAAACTAACTAAACCTATTTATATCCACCTAACCTACCCACTAAACCTATTAAACTATATTAACTATCAGATTTGGTCAGCCGGTATATGTTATACCATCTGACCTTTTTAATTTTTTTTTTTTAAGAATAAATCTGACCGTTGGATTGGAAAAAAATTATATATATATATATATATATATATATATATATATATATATATATATACGTGGGCCGGTATAACATATACCGGACGGTATATGTTATACTGTTCGACCCACTTTTTTTTTAAAAAAACAAATAATGAGACGGTATATGTTGTACCGTCTTTCAAAATTTGAGAATCGCTATTCTGTTTCTCATATATGAGAAACGAATATAGCAGATTTGCTAAAAAATGGCAAAATAGAAAACCACTGCAGCGATCGATTTGCTATAAAATGGCAATTTGTCAAATATAAGAAACCACTGTGGATGCTCTAACAAACACTGTAATTCTATATCAGCATTTTAGTTACTTCGAAAATCCCCCAAAACCTAACAGTTTTTAAAACTTATCTATATGTTCTATATTCTCACTTTTATTCTTTTAAAAAAATAATAATAAATAAAATAATCTTATTCAAACCCGATTTTTCCCTCATTTTCTATCTCTCATCTGCTTCTTGTTCTCGTTTATTTGAATCCTTAAATATGTCATTTCAAAATGTATCTCTATCTCACTTGCTTATCCAATAAGTTCTAATAAATACATCTTAAATTCCCTTAATACCACACCCCTTTCCCTCTCACCAAATTCATTCACTGATCGATTCTTTATTTTCTACTGGATCAAGTTCATCCTCAGTCTTGATCTGTCACACTCAGCAAGTTACAATCTTGATTGAAAATTTGAGATAAATCAGGATCTTTAATATTTTTAAAATTAATTTATACTTCTTAGAAAAAAAGGAAAAAACAGTGGTGTTAACCGGACAAAGATACTCAAAGGGATATAGGAAGAAGGAGACGGAATGAAAAATGAGAGAAAAGTTGAGTTGTTTAGAAGAGTTTTAGTTGGGAAGATGAAAAAGATTGGTAGTTTAGGTACTAATAAATTGTCTATTTTAGGTTTTGGGGGAATTTCAAAGTAAATTAATATTTTGTTGGGAGTTGTATAGAATTACAAGATTTGTTGGGAGTTATATAAAAATACCAATGTTTAAGTAGGGTTGACAATCGGACCGGATCAACCGGGTCAAAAAGTTAGCGAAAAAACCCGTTTGACCCAACCCATTTAGCCCGTAATCCGACCTGACCCAAATCGAACCCAACCCGCAACCCGCCAGATTGCTAACGGTCGACCTGCAAGGGTCAAACGGCAGCCCGACCGGGCCCTACTGCTGTCGTTGCTTGCTGCTGCTTTTTTTCTTTAAAAACCCCTACATTCACTCATTTCCCCCCACAAATTCACTCTACTCTCCATTTATAAACTCTCTTACTTTCTCAACTTTACTACTACTACTACTACTACTCTCAATCTATTTCAACAAAAAAGCAACAAAGAAGTGAAGAAATTCGATCATGTTGAATCCGTGTGCACCGCTACTACGTTTACTACCAACTCTCTCTACTACTTAAATTCTTGTCAAACTTCAATCTCTCTTTACTACTCTACTACATATTTTCTCAAGTGAAGAAGCTCAATTGCTTGAATCTCGTCGTCTACTCAACTCTTTTATTATTCTCTCTCAACCTTATATTCATGAAGTACGGTATCAATTTTTTTCAACTCTCTCAACTTTTTATTATTATTGTAGCTTTAATTCTTTTAAGTAAACTTGTTTGTTGTTTTTTCGTTACTCTCTCACCTCTCTCAACCTTCCTATCATTTTTTAGATTTTATTTTCACATAGAATACTACTACCTCAACTCTCTCAACCTTCCTATCGTTTTTTAGATTTTATTTTCACATAGAATACTACTACTTCAACTCTCTCAACCTCCCCATATTGTTTTTTTTAAAAAAAATTCACATACACTACTACTGCAATAGAAATTGTTTTTTCACATACACTACTACTACACTATATTTATCATGTCACGATCACGAGTTAGCGGCCGTAGTCAAAGTGGAAAAGAATCCACCAGTTCTTCTCGTAGGCCTCAAATAATTCCATAATTAGAGACCGAATAGAATCCTAACATTAATCTAGATTTGAAAATGTTCATCCACATGATTATGACCCCGACACACAACATGAAATGCTAGCTAGTGACACACGAACACATGACACCGAACCTGCACAACCCACTTCTAGTAGAAAACATATAGACCAAACTAGTGAAGTCCACAAATTTTATGATTTTATCCCAAACGAGGAGAATTCGAGCATAGGACATAAGGTTCGTAAAACATGTAACAAAAGTTACAAATGGAAAAAGTGTGAAGGGTTGAGTACAATTACTTGACACATTAAAAATTTACACCCCGAACTAGTACAAAACCAACTATCGTAACAAAAGATCAACCCTAGGACTGAGCAAATAAATAGCCATAGCTATGATCCTGAAATCATTTGTCGGGAAATGATCAAACTAATTATTAAGGAATAGTTACCTTTTCCCTATTCCAAGAGTAGGAATCTAGAGACATTTAACCAAAATGCACTAAATCCACATTTCAAAATTTTTTTCGAGAAACTCACTTAAGGCCGATCATTTTAAATTTTATTCCGAAAAGAAAGACGCTTTAATTGCACATTTGTATTCTTTAACTTGTGGATTATCATTAACGGCCGATTGTTGGAAAGGTTGTAACGATATTCCGATAATGGACATAACTTTTTTGATCGATAGTGATTGGCTCATTTAAAAGAGAATCATATCACTTGTCATTTTGTTGTACTCCCATAGTGGTTTGGTTATTACAATACATATTTTAGAAGTTTATGATTTATTACATATTCACGATAAAAAAATTTCGATTAGTTTTGATAATGGCTCCAACAACACTAGTTCAATTACTACATTACGACAACAGTTAGCTCATCGATCCATGTTTTGAATTTTTTCATGTTAGATGTGCATGTCATATTCTTAACTTATGTGAACAAAATGCTTTAAAAGTAGCCGATCCATTATCCATATGTGAATGTAATTAGAAATTGTATACATTTTATCGCTTTGAGTGGTACTATACTTCAACAATTCAAAGAATGATGTAATCTTATTACATTTTTGAAAATTCCCTAGAGATGTTAAACACTGATGAAATTCTACTTTCGGCTTATTGAATGTTTTTACTCAATACAAAGCGGTTATAAATGAATTTTCTATTGCAAAGAATATGGAAGATTTTCAAATTTTTGGAATCTTTTAAGATTGCAACTTTGAAATTTTCAAAATCTTATGATTCTTTTTCTAGTAGTATTTTTATTTCAATAATTATTATGATGTAAACTTTTTAAGATATGATTTTTGATCCTTACATTGGCCGTATTGTTATTACTGCTTAAGACAAAATTTTGGAATATTTTAATCATCCTTCTATGTTGTATTGTATTACTACTGTAATGACTAGAGATCTACTAACCCATCTTATGTCTACAGTTACATCAGAAAGTACTTTTTCTTTAAGTGGTAGGATTTTAACCTATCACAGAAATCGCTTGAAGTCGGATTCATTGGAGATACTCGTGTGCACCAAAGATTGGATGAAAGCTGAAGACAACACTCAAGGAAAAGTAGTGGACACTCAATAAGTGGAAGCAAATCACTTGAAGATAAACAAGCTAAGTAGGAAATTTAGGGCAATGAGATCCTAGGTTTAGGTTAAGTAGAGGTGCATGACAGTAGTCCAATGCCCTCTCTTCAATCTAACTCTAGGCTATCTTGAACTCTAGATTATTCCCTTAACATATAATTCAATAAATTTGTATGATTTTTTTGTTTATTATTATATGTATTTGTATGTAATTTGATTGTTGTAAAACTTATTCCAAGTCAAAATGAATAATATATGTAATTTTGTCTCATTTTTAGACATGTTCTACATTTTTTTTGCAGTGAAAAATAAAAAATAAAAAATACCGAGCCAACTTGAATCTGCTTGGCTCGGATCGGGTTAGACACGTAAGGGTTCGCAGGTCGATTCGGATTGAGGTTTTGGAACTCAAACTCGGGCCGGCCCAGTCCGGGCCTGCCCCTTACCCAGGCAAACCCGTGGGGTTGGGGCCCGGCCCGACCAGCACAGCCCCAATGCCAACCCTAGTTTAATGGGTATAATATCTAAAAAGAACCCTAACTCTTTTATTGTAAGCCTCAATCCTAATTAACATCAAGGCAAATAAGCAGGGTCGGTGAAATCTTCCAAAAATGGATTTGAAAAAGATAAAAATAAAAAGATTTTTTTCCCATAAAGGTCTCCATTAAATATTGAAATTCTATATTAATTCCCTAAAAATCACTATTTTCATATTAGTCCCTAGTTCAACTCCAAAAGTGTCCAATATTGATCTATTTGAGACCCAAATATAATAGAATGAAAATTTTGATTCATTAAACCAATTTGGAGAAAAACTCTTAAGTAAAATGATCTAAAAGATGATAAGATCGCAAGAATAGAAAGACTTTTTTGCGAGTATGACACCTTTAAACTTAAATTTTTATCTTGAAAGTATGTTCAATGATAAGTTTTTTCATGATGTTTCAATTGGGGTTCTGACTGTCATTTTGGAGTTAATTAAATGACTAATATGGAAATAACAATTTGTGGGCATTAATATTGAATTTCACAATTTGTTGGAGACCTGTGTGGAAAAAACCTAAATAAAGAACAATAATGCAACAACTGACAACCTTTTGTACAATATATTTTTTTACAACCTTAGGTGGTATAATAATACTATTGGATGTTATTGTAGAGTAAGTTGTAAAAACCTCCAATATTATTGTGTAGCACTGGTATTGGGTCTTATTGGTTCAGGTCCTACACTACCCGGACCCGGATATGATATCCTACGGATCCAAAAATTGGACCCGGACCCGACCTGTGAGTACCAGGTCCAGATCCGGTTCCTACTTAAAATAACCATACCCATCCGGTCCGGTTTCTACTTAAGATATTCACAATTTTGCACTTAAGTACATGAATAAATATTATATTTACACATTTATCTTCAATAATTAATATTTACATGTATATCCCTATAACTCTATTATTTTTTGGGTATTTTTTAACGGGTTCGGGTCCGGGTAAGGTCCATTTTGAGTGGACCTGGACCTGGACCTGGACTCGAAACTGCAACAGGTCTTATTTTAGAACCCGGACCCATATAGATCAGGTCGGTTCCGGTCAAATGCCAGGTCCGGATCGGGACCAGATATCGGGACAAAGTAACAACTTTAGTATTGTGTCATCTAAGATTGTAAAAAAATGTTATAAAAAAGATTATGAATGTAGCATTACACAAAAAAATACCTAAAAGAAACAACTGAGTCATTTATTTTAATTGGATAAGAAAAACACCTTAGTTCTAGGCTACTGGATATATAGGTATATTCTCACTATATGAATAATATTATATATAATATTATTCTATGGATAATACATGTGTTACGCGTACTAATTGTATGGATATCAGAATGCTGGTTTAGTGAGTTGAGAACCCAGTACCCAAACCAGTATTTATTCTATAAATACTGGCTTGTGATAGTAGTCTAGGTATTCCAATTTTGATATCTAGGGTAAATATCTCAAGCACCTTAGTCTAGGATATTAACCCTAATTTCTATTTGTTATTATCTTTCATAATCTCTAACAATCTTGAGATATTTCAATTAACTTCGAGATTAAGAGAGATGGACCCAACTGAGCGACGGACTCAGCCGCTGGCGGAGACACCGCGCCACCTCCACTGCCAGTCATCGCCATCGTCGACCCAGGCCGCCTTTGCCTAGGCCATTCGCTGTTGGCTTCGACGCAAACCGCCTCCGTGCTCAGGCCAATCGTTGTTGGCTCGACGCAGGTCACCACCGCCACTGGGCGGATCCTCCGCTGGAATCGCCGATGTTGACACAGCCACCACCGCACCATGGCCAGCCACTGGCCCACCCACTTCTTCTCTCTCTTCCCGAGCACCAACAGAGAGAAGGAAAGGGATCAGGTCCAGATCTGATTTTTTGATTGGGTGGATTTTGGTGTTTCGCATTTGGGGTTGAGACCAGATCTGATTTGTTAACTCAGATTTGACACTTGGTTGGGGCTTGGTTGTCGTTTCGTGTTTGAGCCCAAGATGTGATCCATTGCAGTGATAGTACTTGATCAGATCTAGTGCCTTCTGATAGGTTTCAGATTTTGCTGTTTCATGTTTGGCAGAGCACGGGATCTAATGTAGTGTAATTCCGATTCAGATCTAACCCTCCACTACTTCTTGATCTTCATCAAGATACGGTCCACTCTAAACTTTAAGATTTTTGCTCTTAATTAATTAAATTCTATTTATTATTTAGTACGTAGTTTTTACAGAAAACCCTTTCATTTACTGAAATTACGCTAGTAGTAATTATTCAGAATAAACCCTCTAGATTTTGAAATTTACTATTTATTCCTATAAGATGGAAAAACTTAATCATGTATAAAAGATTCCGAAACTAGAAAAATTTGATAATTCTGAATTTAACAGTTGGAAAGTGAAAGCACAATAAGATATGTGGATGTAGTTGTTGGAAATAGTGTGGGTATGAGAATGTTGTTTAGACTAGATCCAAATATGTTTGGACTGGATCAGATCTAAATTAAAGATAAGTTCTTCACCAAATTTAAATTGTTATTTAATTATTTGTTTGAATTTTGTTGCTAAGTGCTAAAGTTCAAAACCGTATTAACCATTATTTAATTAAATACAAATTTGAATAACTGTTTTGGCTACATGCTAAGGATCAAATATTTATTTTGATAAATTATAGGCTTTGACTATAAAATTGAATTTTCTATTAAATTGTTGTGAATTAGATAGTGCTAATAATTTGTTTAATTGGCTAATCTTTAACAATTTGATGAATATAAGAACTTCAAAGTTACGTACAAATTGTGTATATTGGAGATGATGGATATGCATCACGGTTGAATAAGTCTACACTACACAGGCTTCTCCGTCAAATTTGGAAAATACTTTTAACTTGAAGTGTCGGTATGATCTACTATAATTTCTTAGTATATTCATGTGAAGAATGTGTTATCGTTTTGTGCGTTTGATCACATGATTGAGAATTTTATATCATAGTTATTCTCGCTTTGAAAACTAGCATGTTTAGGGTTGTTAAGTGTTTTATCATACTATGTGTATAGATATTTTGACAAATCCATTGTTTGCAGTTTGTGTGAGATTATATATTTGCTTCTCTAATAATAAGAAATAATAATAATAATTTGATGTATAAGATGTATAACAAATGTCTGTAACTTAGGAGGGAGCATCTCTTAATGTAGGATATGACTCCATTAGTTGCGTTTTATTCTTTCTCGTTCATTGTACTGTGTGTGTAAAGTTGAATTATAACATGCTAGTCATTATCTCGTTTAGCATTTAGAAGGTGATGAAGAAAGAATAAAGAAAATTTTGCATACTGTGTTTGAGCAAGTGGACATTGTTAGAACCATTAGAGAAAGCAAACAATTTTGTAAAATGTGGTAGAGTAATTTTGTATTAACTCTTATAATGTGCATATATTGTCAATCGCATGTATAAGTTGAGTTTAACAAATGAGACAATTAATAATAATAGTTCTAACTGTGTATAGTCCTTGAACATAGCATAATTGGCTAGGATATGAGAACTATATATTAAATTGTTGGTTTTTGTTAAAACTTACAACGCTGCTAAATGACACATCATTAAATTATGACAAATTTGAAGATTGAACTTAGATTATTATCACTAGAAAATCATTTTATAAGGTGTCTAGGAGTACATTCTGATATTTATGATCTCAGTAGCTTTGTGAATAGACGAGATAATTGTTGGTCAGAAGTATTTAATTTCTTTTGTAGATGATTAGTATAAGTTTTTCATATATATGAAGAATGAAGCACTTGTTATTTTTAATGAATTATATATATATATATATATATATATATATATATATATATATATATATATATATATATATATATATATATATAGTTAAATGCTAAAAATCAATGGTTTAGATTTGATTGAGGTAGTGAATATATTTCAATGATTTTAGAGAAGTTTGCATATGGCATAATCTCTACTACACTCTACTTATAACAGTTAAACGGTATTGATAAAAGTTAGAATCAAACACTTAGTGAAATGTTGAATTCTATAATATTGAACGTTGTTTGTCTTATTTAATATGAGTGATGTTGTATTGTTAATCATATTTCTAATGTATTACTACACTCTAAATTGAATACACCTTATAGATCATGGCATGAAAACACAAATAATTTTGTTAAAGTGAAAATTTGTGTTTTGATACATTTGTTAGATTACATGACCCTAGAAGGCCTAAAGTATGACCTACAACAAATATTTGTGTGTGTTTAGAAAGTGCAGAATATAGTTCTGTGGATAGATGTTGGATCTATCTAATTTGTGTTAGAAGAATCTAGACTTGCAGAGTTCTTTGAGGATGTTCTCATCAAAGATAAATATATGAAATGATCTATTCCTACAGACATGGTCAATGATTCACAGTTGGAATCAAGAACCAGCCTTACTGACACTTAAAACTTCAATGGCAAATTAGCCAAGAAGAGTCTTTAGTAGACAATCAGATGAATTTGTGTCATATAATAATACTTTAAATTAGTTGATCTGCCGAAATGGGCTAAAACTATAATAAGTAAGTGGATTTTTTTGTAGAAGAAACTTAATTTTAGATTATTCAGTAGCAATTTTAATAGATTTTAGTAGCTATGACTGAGAAAATTGGAGTGGATTTATTTGATGTCTACTCACATGTTTGTCATTTTTCTATAATAAGTATTCCTCTTACCTTTACATCTATTGAAAATTTTGTTCTTCATAAAGGATATTTAAACAGTTTTGTACTAAAAGTTTTGTACTTGATGTTTTGTATTGAACAGTTTTGTACTAGAAAGTTTTGAACTAATATTGATATGGCTAAAAATGGGGTTAAATCGTAGCCGTCCAGATTGGGCACGAATCTTGAAGCTCAGGGGTAAAACGGTAATTTCACATACAAATGGATCCGAAACGGTTACTGGGTCTCCTTCTCACAGATCCAATAACCCGCTAACGGATCCGCTCAAACTGGGTACGGGTCCCGACCCAAGGCAAACCCAGAACAGCAAAAGGCAAATCAGGGTCACTGATTCGACCA
The DNA here is from genome assembly GCA_017893485.1 of Hemerocallis citrina. Taxonomy (NCBI): domain Eukaryota; kingdom Viridiplantae; phylum Streptophyta; class Magnoliopsida; order Asparagales; family Asphodelaceae; genus Hemerocallis; species Hemerocallis citrina. Next base: position 261,021,156 of record CM030363.1, read on the forward strand.
AATCAACGGGCTTGATTTGCTCTCACCGGGAATCAGGGGTTAGTTTCCTAAACAGATTGTGAGGATTTTACTCCTGACAGTTACACAGGAAATCTGGCCCCTAATCACTCTCATGGCAACTATAAATACCTCCCCCCTACCACTGTGACCAGGTGATCACTCTTTTCCCAATTAAAGCTCTTTCTTAATCATATCACTGGTTACTGACAAGAGCGTCGGAGGGTGCGTCGCCGGGATCAACCCCGGTGTATTGCACTTCCTTGCAGGTGAACGGCAAGAGTCAACGGTCAAGCTCCGGCGGAACAGGTTAGGTTTGCTATTCAGGTTTTCCAAGAACTCACAAATTCTATCTGTTTACCCCCACACCAGATTCAGCGGTAACAAATATGTTTAGTGAACAAGATTTACAATTTACAAAAATCATTGCATGTTTTTAAAACATGTATAGCCGACGAATAATAATTTGAATATTTTCTTAAAAGAGCTTAGTATATGAATCAAGTAATTCAGATCAGTGTATTTAACTTTGTGGTGTGTCAAATATAATAGCTATTATTTACTAGTTCTGTTGATATTGTTGTTCTTGGAAGTGATCTCTCTATTATAAATGAAGTTAAAATTGTGCTATCCAAAGAATTCAGCATGAAACACCTAGGTATTGTGGACACCATAGGTATAAGGGTGAGTTTTAGTTGGCAAGGGATAACTCTTAGTCAAACTCATCAAATCAAAATGTATTTAAAAAGTGGGGATATAGTGACTGAAAGTGTGTTTTGAAACACTTTATGATTATGATAAAAGGTTGACACCTAATGATGGAGTAACTATGAGACAGGTAGATCATTCTAAAAGAATTGAAAGTCTCATGTATACAAAGATCTGCACTAGAATAAACATAATCTTTGAGGTTGGTATGATCTGCAGATTCACTAATAATCCCATACACATTTCAGTGAGCTTAAGAGGCTAATGAGATACCTGAGTGGTACTCAAGAGTTTTCTTTGTGCTACTCTAGTCATTCTTCGAATGAATGGCTGATCTGATGCATTATGATGCTAAGAATTTAGTGAAAGTCGATAACTAGTGGATATGTGTTTACACTGAGAGAAACAAAATTGTTATGGAAATTAAAAGGCAAACAGGCACTGTGCTATCATCCATAAAATCAGATCTCTATGTGTTATCCTCTGTAGGAAAAAAAGCTGAGTGGATTGAAGAATTTGTTGTTAGTCATCCATTAAGAAGTTTAAGTAACTCTCTAATTCTGATATGCGACTATCAAGCTACAATACACTGTAGCTCATAACTCATCCTATAATAGTCAGAGGTGTATATTAAGACTGAAAAAACCTAGTTGAACTTTCTCATGAATAAAGTACAATTGAGATAAAATATGGCTAATGCTCTTGCTAAGAGACTTGAAAGTGATCTAATTATCAAAACTGTGGGGGAAATGGAGTTAAAAGCTATTGAGTCAAAAGCTTTAACATCAAAGTTGTTTTGAGATTTAGAATCCAATTGGAGCCATAGAGAAGATCAAACTTAAGCATCAATTTTAGGCAGTTGACATGCTTTAGATAATTTGAAAAGTTCAATGTAAATTTTTTCAATATATAATTTCATTCTAATTTTGACGATGCTATATATTTTCATAATTTACTTAGAATCATCTTATTATTCCAAAAGAAAGTGTGAAAACTTCTCGATGTGTTTCCGATGTTTAGAATGTCGTTATATCATTCCAATTTTGATGATATATCTCTTTTATGGATTCTTGTTTCATTCTAATTTTGATGATTCAGAATTAACCATAATTGATTGAAATGTTCTATCATTCCAATATGAAATATAATATAGTTCTTGTGTAGAAACTATAATAGTTCTTGTTCTTTATTTTGTTAAAAAAACTTGATTGTGATTCTTGCATTACATTTTGCTAAGCTATCGTTGAATTATACTAAGTTCTTTAGTAAAACTAGATATTTTATTAAATTCGCTAGAATTCTTAGAGATGTGTCTCTTGATATTCTTGTTTTTAATAAGCTAGAAAAAATGGAATAGTTGAATCTGTCAACATAGATTTAAAATTTATGATTTGCTCAAAATGGAAGAGTAAATATAAAGCAGTGTGTAAGGATAGAGTTTCGGTTTATTTCTTTCGAGAATAAATTAGTCACTTACTTGGTAAAACTTCTTTTGAGTTTAAGACTCTTATGTTCATTGAGCTTAAAACTCTTATTTTTCTTGAAGTTTATTTGCTTTGTTTGATTTTGAAACTATGACATATTTCTCCTGTTGGTTTAGTCATTGTGAACTATTCAGTTGTGATATGGTTTGATAACTATTTAATTATTTTGGTTTAGTCTTTTTTGAACTATTCGGATTTATAATTGATTTAGTTCTTATGAACTGTACATTGAGTGATGCATTTCTTCTATTTAAAGACTGATCAGCCAGTTAGCTTTATGTTGAACTAATGAGATAATCCAGTACGTTTATATATTGAGAATATAAGAGGAGATTGTTGGATATATAGGTATATTCTCACTATATGAATAATATCATGTGTAATATTATTCTATGGGTAACACGTGTGTTACACGTACTAATTGTATGGATATCAGAATGCGGGTGGAGTTGGATGAGAACCCAGTATCCAAACTAGTATTTATTCTATAAATAATGGCTTGTGATAGTAGTCTAGGTATTCCAATTTTGATACCTAAGGTAAATATTTCAAGCACTTTAGTGTAGGATATTAACCCTAATTTCTATTGTTATTATCTCTCATAATTTCTAACATAGACTACGTACGAGAACTCATTCCATTACCATCAAGGGGTACACTATTCTATTCTATTACGAAGAACACACGTGCTTTGCGTATGTTATCCTAATTGCTCCAGTGAAAACTAATGAAGTCTACCAACATCTGGAATTTTTAATTTTTAATATATATATAATTTTTTTTTGCATGAAAGTTGCTCCAGCCACATATAGCTGTCATATACAGACAGGCCCGGCCCAGGCCCAAGCCTAACAAGCCAATGGGCTTGGGCAACCCCCTTTTGATGGGGCAACAAAATTTAAAAAAAATTTCAATATATATATTTATATAGTAAAATAAATTTTAATGAGGGCCTATGTGTAAAGTTTATTTTTTTTAAAAAAACTCTCATCTCTTTTCATCTCTGTCTTTCTCTTCATCTACCAGACAGACCAGACCGCTCCATTCCCCTCTATCTTTTCTTTCTCTTTTTCCCAACCCTGATCCGAAACCTGACTTCCTCCACGGCTGACGACTCCACCGCTCCTCTGGTCCTCCTCCGATCGTAGGCTCGTAAGTTGTAGCTCCTTGTCCTTGGCTTGTAGATCAATCCGGCGATATCTCTCACAAAGAAGCTGTTGTCAGATTAAGTCGCGATCAGGACTCAGGAGTTAGTCAAACTTGTTGTGGCTGCTGGGATCTCATCTAGCTTCTATCTTTTCCCTTCTCTTGTGGTAAAATTCTCAACTTGTTATTTTTGGTCTTCCAACTGTTTGTGAATATGACTGAGAGAATTTTTCTTTCACAAGTCTCTGTTTGTGGTTGTGTTGGGACTTATTTTTTGAGCAATTTTTTCATCCCCAAGCTTTGATCTAAGAGAGTAATGTTGGTTCACCGATGCCCTATTAAGATTGTAAAGGAAAATGATGAGTTTCCAAGAGACGAAAAGAGTGGTAGGTGCTTTTCATCCAAGCTTTACACACATTATTTTCCAAATGGAGAGAAAAACGAAAGGAAGTGGCTTGTCTATTCAAATGAGTTAAATAAGGTGTTTTGTTTTTGTTGCAAGTTGTTCAAGCATAAACCAATGTCAAGTAACTTGGCCGAAAATGTGATAGATGATTGGCATAACCTTCCTACATAGCTTAGAGACCATGAAAGCAATAGGGAGCATTCAGCAAATACTGTGAAGTGGGTTGACTTGCAAAGATGACTAAACCTAAAGGAAACAGTTGATAAAAAAATGGAAGCACAAATCGGCAAAGAGAAAATTCGTTGGAAGAATGTACTCATTCGTATTATTGTGGTTGTGAAGACCCTTTCTCGAAATAATTTGCCATTTCGTGAATCAAATGAAAAGATTTATGAGAAGAACAATGGACTTTTTTTATCAACTTATTGAGCTTCTTGCTGAATTTGATTCAGTTATGCAAGACAATTTTCAGCGTGTGGTAGATAAAGAAATGCAATATCACTATTTGAGTCATAAAATTCAAAATGAGTTGATAAGTTTATTAGCTAATGAGATCAAAGAGAAAAATCTCCAAAAAATTTTAAAAGCAAAGTACTTCTCGGTTATCCTTGATTGTACTCCGGATTTAAGTCATGAAGAACAATTGTCAATTATCATAAGATGCGTGGATGTTGAGGATGCAAGTGGAGTTAAGGTGGAACCGTTTTTTCTTGGCTTCTTAAAGGTTGATGATACATTGGGACTTGATATTTTCAAACGGCTTGAAGATACTTTGGTTGAACTTAAACTCGACATTGATAATATAAGAGGTCAAGGTTATGACAATGGGTCAAACATGAAAGGTAAACATCAAAGGGTACAAAAGAGACTTCTTGACATAAATCCTAGAGCTTTTTATGTACCATGTGGATCCATAGCTTAAACCTTGCATTATGTGATATGGCAAAGTCTTGTGTGAAAGCTTGAATTTTTTTTGCATATGTGCAAAAGATTTATACTTTATTTTCGGGGTCCACAATTGGTGGGATATTCTTAGAACATATGTGATGGGTTTGACACCAAAAGCATTATCTGTAACTCGTTGGGAAAGTCACATAGAAAGTGTTAGAGCAATAAGAAATCAAGCACCGGAATTGAGAGATGCCTTAATTCAAATCGCCAATACTTCTAAAGAGGATGTTGTGATGGCGGAAGCTAAAGGTTTGTGCAAAAATGCTTTAGAGGATTTTGAGTTCTTGATTAGTATATGTGTTTTGTATAAAATCTTAGACAAAATTAATCGTGTTAGCAAAATACTTCAACAAGAAGAAATGAATTTGGAGGATGCAATTACTATTCAAAAGGAACTCATTATTTTCTTTGAAAAGTTTAGAGAAGATGGTTTTGAAGATTTGATGAAAGAAGCGAAGGAACTTGCTAATGATGTTGGCATTGATCCGGTTTTTCCAATGAAAAGAATTGTTCGTAGAAAGAAGCACTTTGATGAGGATATGGAAGCGAATGCCGAAGGAAGCCAATCACCGGAGGATAATTTTAGAGTTACATACTTCATCTACATCATAAATCAAGCTCTTACATCATTAAATGATCGGTTTAAACAATTTCAGCTCTATGAAGAAATCTTTGGATTTTTATTTAATGCGAAGTTTGTAAGTGTTAGTGAAGAGAAATTGAGGGAGCACTGCACTAAACTACAAAGCTTCTTGGAACATGACCAACAATATGATATTTATGGTAAAGAGTTATTTCAAGATCTTAGAGAGTTGAAAAAAATATTGCCAAAGGAGATGATCAAATCAATTGACATCCTTACCTTTATAAGATCTTATTGGGATGAAGGTGGTTTCCAAAGTGCATGGTTTGCTTATCGAATTTTGTTGACTATACCGGTTACAGTTTCCTCGGCGGAGAGGAGTTTTTCTAAGTTAAAGTTGATAAAAACTTACCTTCGGACTACCATGCCACAAGAAAGATTGAGTGGATTGGCTATGATCTCAATCGAGAATGAATTTTTGGAGAAACTCAAGTATGATGACTTAATTGAAGAATTTGCTTCAAGAAATGCAAGGAGAAGCATATTCCTTTGAACCAAATTGTAATCCGAATGTAATTTTGATTTTGCAAATGTAATCATATTTTGTGAATTTTACTGTGAATTTTTAATATGCTTTTACTGTGAATTTACTGTGAATTTTAATATGCTTTTACTGCGAATTTACTGTGAATTTTACTGTGAATTTTTTGTCAGCTCAGGTGATGACATTGTCGGTTTTTATCTTCACTTAAAAACTAAAACACATATCAGTTTGTATCTTCCTATTATTTGATAGAACTTTGGTGCATGTTTATGGTGTCTATCAATTTTGTTTAGAACTCTTATCAATTATGTTTAAATGCTTATGTTATTTCTTTCCCCCTTTAAACTATAAAATAGTTATATACACTAAATAATGACATAGAAGTAACGGAACTCTGCTTATTGCTTCTTCTTGATGTTTTCTTGTAGAAGTAAAAGGTTCCAATGTATAATAGAACTTTGATGGTGATTGGTGAACATATATGGTGTCTAGCAATTTTGTTTATTACTCTGTCTCCAGAAATTATTTTTTACATTATTCTTTTTAAACACAAAATGTGTGTTTAATTGCTTATGCTATTTTTCCTTTCCTTTACAGCCATGTTGAAAACTGCCTTGATCACATAAGCCATGGCGTACTAGCAGAGGATATAGATGTGCTGCTATGACTAAATTGCATTCACTTGTTGCTGAAAGTCGTTCAGCTCAGTTGGCAGTTGGGGCTATGGGTGGGCTCTTCTTTGTTCTTTTCCCCCATTTTCCTAAATACTATGCTTATTTAGGTCTACATAGGAAATAATGTGTGCTTCATCTCAATGCAGGATTTCCTGTACTTCAATTTGTCTTAAAGGAAGAACTAATGATGTTGAAATTATTCGTGGGGCACTTGAAACACTTGTGAGTGCACTGACTCCTATTGAGACAGTTCATGGACAGAAAATTGAAGTCCAACTTATTTCAATAAACGCTGATCTGCTTTCTCAAGAATCGGAGAGTATATCTCTTCGTCTAAGTTTGCTGGTACGTTTCCTAGCAGCATTCTCTGTTTTGCTGCAATTTTAAGCTTGTTTGGTAATTGTGAAGAAAGTTTGTTTTTATGTTGTTATTTTGCCATCCTGAGGATGATTTCTATGTCAGATACTACTCTACTCTTCAACTTCTTACACATCCACCCAACTGGTAGGAATGCATATGCAACTTATACAATCTACTTTTACTTTTTGTTATTATTATTAAAATTTACTAAGGGGCAACAAAACATGGACTTGGCTAGGGCAACCCGAATCTCCGGGCCGGCCCTGTATACAGATATATTGAGAAAATACTGAAATTTTTTTGATATATCAGATAGAGCCAAACGGCTCCGGCCATAAAAAATACTTGGTTCAAGCATATTTAGTTCATACCTGGTTCTGCATTTCCGTTTAAAAGTCAAAACTAATTAGAGCACTTGCAATTTAACCGCGAACTATTTAAGGCTTTATGTAAGGTCAAATGCAAGATCCAACCAACAATAACTTGATGATAAAAGTCTTTTTAAGGTCCAATACAAGATCCAACCAACAATAAGTCGATCATAACTTGATTAAAAAGATACATATTACGAGCATCAGAATTTTCTTTAAGTCCTTTGTTTGTCTTGTATATCCCTTGCAAGAACAGCCTGAATGTTGGAAGAAGAAAAAAAAATATAACAGCCTGAATGGTCCACAATCCCACATGAATTGAATTAATTAATTGTCGGCAAAACATCAAAATATTTAAGCTTTCCTACAAGTTTCCAACATCACTTTATTGTGTACATGGGATCAAATTAGGTAACTTGATTATCTTTCAGCTCCATATTCAATTAGGTTGACCATCTCTTTATTAAGCTGGTGAGATAGTGATTTATTATCCTTGTTGATACGTTAATCACCTTAATGGAAATTTAATCAAAATAAGATTCTTACTTAGTGACGCAGCTCGATAAGATTTCTAAGCAACTTCGATGGATTCAGACATGCGTGATTACTCAAAATTACTTTGAAGAGTAGGTCAAGAAGGCTCATTAAGAAAAATAATAATTATTTTTGAGGAAGTGTTAAAAATATATTCTAAAATAACCCCATGTGAAGGACATTTATAAGAAGTCTTTAGAAACACAAAAGGGAAAATTAGAAGAATTGAGGAGAGGAGCCTCATACTTATAGGACACGCGATTTCCGACACTAGAGCACTTATACTTACTTTTTGGAATCCCCTATGAATGATCGGCACCATTCATCTTTATTCTTTATGTCATAATATATACATTTATAAAATATCAGGTGGTTTAGAGATCTCGTTTAACCATACTTTAAGTGGTCACAAAAAGAACGGTTTTTTTCAACAATATACAATTTGACACTATGTGATACTTGAGAAAGCTCTAAACAACTTGATTTTTTTGTATACCTACCTTTTATGATATTATAAATTTAATGAACGGCTTGAATCGTCCATATAAAGTTTCATAATATGAATACAACTACTCTATATATGGGAGTTTTTTTCCTACAAGTATGAGGTTCCCTTTCCTCGGGAAAATTCATTGTTGTAGTATTTTCGACTGGTGCATTTGTTCTTGGACATCTTTCCAATTTAGTCCCTCACTTAATAGGTATTAATAATTTATTCCCCAAATTATAAGAATTGAAAATTTTCCCAATCATTAATCAGTTAATTTCCAAGTTTAACTAAATCTAATAAATTCAACTCAGTTTAGTTCCAAATCATTTGGTCTTTGTCTGAAGGAAGCAGGAGGAGCCTAACTCTTAAGTGCTTGATTTAATAAAGTCTCTACCTACGGCCTGCTTAATTTTTTTTAAAAAAAAATTAAAAAAATAATTAATTATAAATATAAATAAAAAATAAAATCCTAATTTAAAGTAAGTTTTTTTAACAGATATGTTATTCTTTCTCAAACAATGGGTAAGAATATTTTCTGTTCAAAAAAGTAAGGTTTATAACTTTTATAAAGATAGAGGATTATTGAACATTTAGAAGGTGGGGAGTATAATAAATTGTGTGCCAATAGAGAATGGGAGTTTGTAATTTGACCCAGAACTCTGGAGTTTGTTTGGTTAATTTTTTATTAATGAAACAGGGTGACCATATTCCACCTTTTTTCTTCCTAAAAAAAAAAGATAATGGGAGGGAGATCGAGTTCGAATAGCGCTTAAACCAATCCTCTTTATTGGACAATAAGTGTGCATGATTACCAGGGCCAGTCCAAAAAGGAAAAATACAAAATAAACGAAGGAGCCAATCGAAAACAGTAAGTACTCTGAATACTCAAAACCCAAATTTCCCGAGATCTACAATCCGGCTATTGCGACCTTTCAATGTAGAGTGGTCCTAAGAGATCCCAACATCCGTGAACAATCGTGATAGGAACTGGAACATTCAGAACCCACAATGTCGACCATCACTCAACAAGCTTAGCTTGTTAGCTTGCGACAAAGAGGAGAGGTTTGGAATCATGCACAACTCATGAAAGTGACTTAATATTAATTAGGTTTTGATGAGTTGGATATTGGACAATTTAATCCTCAATGCATGGGTTTAGTAGTGAACACGTTTGTTGCATCCTTACCTTTCCTTATATATCATGAAAACATTTCAGGTACTCTTCCGTCAATATCTCTTATCTACTTTCTCTCTCTCACTCTCTCTCCCTATCTAAGGTCTATAATAGATTATAAAAATCTGAGGTCCATAACATTGTGTCATTTCATGCAAATGGCATGTAGGAAAATGACAAAGTAGTAGATTTGAGACCAAATTTGGATAGAGCTTAACCATCCCAACAACAATTACAATATAATTAATTTTATCCTTTTGAGTTATTACATTGAATCTACTGTATATAAATAGCAGAGAATAATGTGTTTGGGATGATCTATAATTGGACTTTGAACATATATTGCACGTATCTCAGTTTAAATTATTATTATTAAAGTGAGAATTGATGAGCCCCAACTATAAGCGTTATAAAGAGAGACAGGACATGTGAACTAATTAAACAAATTATGCAACGTCCATATTGACAAATCATTAGAGGATCGGATAGAAAATATTAGACAAAGGTCGAAATTATTTTTTTTTAAAAATAAAGAAATAAACTTCTATACAAATGGAGGGAGAAATTTTCAAAGATTTAAAGCCCCGCACACAAATTTTTTTGAATGGGCTTTAATTTAATTGTAGTGAGTTTGATACCTTCTGAGTTAACATTGAGTTCAACCTTTTTCCCAAAAAGAGAGTGAGTTGAGCCCATTGGGCTTGAAAGGGAGTAGTAAATACTTGCTTTTAATAAAAAGCAATATATGCAAAATTATTGTAATTACATTACCTCACAAGTCACATGACCTTCCCTTGTGATTACGAGTACTAGTAATTTAAACTTGCAATGCACATCTTAATAATCTGAGATCTCTTTTATATTGATTATGCACAGACAATGTATGTAAGTTGGTAGATTTATAAATGACAACTTCAACTCTTTCATTATAATAATTATAGATTACATTGTTCAAGTTGCAAATTGGTTCATGTCTCTGTAAAACCAATGTAAACTTCAAGAGAAATGTATCTATAAAATGATACAATATTCTCCAAAAGGAATAAATAACTGCAAATATAAAAAGTATAAAAAAAAAGAAAAAAAATTTATCATAGTTAGAGACGGTGGCGAAACCCAGGCTGCCACCCCCTCTGCTCCCTTCTTTCTTCTCCCTCTCTTTTTTTCTTCCTTATATTAACTATTGCCTTCTTCTCCTCTCGTTTCCTCTCTGTTATTTTCTTTCTTCTTCAAGTGGGCCACTCCCACCATTGCTACTCTAATGCAAAGATCGAGGAGTGGATCTGATGGCGAGGAATTTGGATCAATCGGTGAGGGTTGCCAACTAAGAAATGGTAGATATGGCGTTAGAGAGATCAAGGTAGCGTTTAGTTTTTTATTTTGAAAACAGTTTTCTAAAAACAGTTTTTAGAAAATGAGAGTGTAAAAGGTGTTTGGTAATAATTTTTTTAAAAAAAAGTTTTTTGAAAATGAGAATATAAAATGCGTTTGGTATACCAAAAACTCCAAAATAATCATAAAAAATAATTCTTGGAAAATGAGATTATAAAAGGTGTTTGGTTATAAAAATAAATTTGATAATTTGATTAAAAAAAATTATCAGATTATAAAAGGCGTTTGCTTAATTAATTTGCATTAGTTTTCTTATGCAGTTTTCTGTTTTTTTTACTGCAGTTATGGAGCACAGTCCTACAAGCACGAGCAAGAAGCTTGTTTCAATATGAAGGCTGAGAAAGTGGGAATTGAGCAAATCTTGAATATGAGGAGTTGTATTAATGTGATATACTTGAATTTTGTTCATATGAACTGTTAGCCGACTACGCTTGTTCCAATGAAGATCTTGTATCAGTATTGTATTAACACATTTCTAAGCCTGATATGCGAAATGCGAGACGACCAACCAGGAAGCGCCAGGCGGCCGATCAAGACCGCCATTTGTTCATACTTTTTTTTCTTGACTCTGCTTCGTCTTCTCTTTCTTCGTCTGCCTTCTCCTGCCACCGAAGAGAGAGACTACCTTCGCTCTCGCCAAGCTCCTCTCGCAGTTGAGGAGAACTCGAAGACGAACGAAGGTGATGTCGAGTTCGGAGGTTCGGTGTTTGGAGGAGTTCGGCGGAGCTTCGTCGCCGTAGAGGTCGTTGGGTTCGCCGCTCGATGGGTTTGCCGAAGGTTGAGCTCTGGAGCCCGATGGAGGAGAGGCGAGCTCGGCGGAGCTCTACGACGGCAGAGGAAAGCTTGGCGAACGATCGAGCTTCGGAGAATGATCGAGCTTGACGTCGTTGGAGCTCGACACAGGAGGTCGTCGTTTGACGAAGGAGCTCGACGAGTGGGGGAACTCGTCAGGTTGACGGTGGAGCTCGTCATCGGAGGTCAACGAGGTGAGGAGCTCGGAGCACGTTGATGGGGTTGGAGATGGAGCTTTGCGAAGGATAGCTCGAAGCTCTGCACTGGAACTTGACAGTGGAGCTTGGAGACGTGGGGAGTTGGGTTCGAGCTCGACGGGGAGCAGCTCAACGAGGAGGAAGCACGGCAAAGGTAGAGGAGCTTGTGGGCTCGGCGAGGAGGTTCGGCGGAAGAGCTCGGAGGTTGAAGAAGCTCATGTCGAGCTTTTGGCGGGAAAGCTGATGGAGAAGAAGAGAACGGAGGAAAGGAGACAATTGTAGAGAGAGAAGAAGGGTTAAGAAATGAGGTGTTTGATTTTTCTGAAATGATCTTCAAAAAAATGGTTTGAGAAGAAGGTAACCAAACGCTTTAGAAAATGATCTTCAAAAAAATGGTTTGAGAAGAAGGTAACCAAACGCTTTTTTTGGTTTTAGAAAACGAAAAAAGGGAATAAAAAAACTATCCAAACGCAGCCCAAATTTTTCATGGAGGGCCTGAGTTGCCCAAAGCGGATTAGATCCAATGGCATGCGGCTTCCGTGATGAGGTTAAATCTGGCTACATGGGGTTGTCGGGTTTTCGAGAGGACAGATATGGCCCAGGGGGGTGAGATTCGAGGGTTCGAACCAACAATGAAGAACCTACTCGGGCCATGAGATGCTATTTGGATTGTGGAGAGTTGCAATTCAGTTGGTGACCACTGATGAGTTGTCAATGGGCCAGGTTGGCCCCTTAACCCGATGACCCTGCCAGAATTTTTTGTGGACCCGACCTGGCTTGGCCATCCCAAGCATGCCCGACTAACGACCTGATGGTAGCAGGCAGATTTGGAAACCTTCCCATGCCCGTAGGCCAGATTCGGCTCAGCCCAATGCTAGCTTAGACCCGCTAGCCTGGCAGGCCCGACCTCAGGCTCGTCACCAACTACATAAATAAATTTTAAAATAGTCGTTTTTATTGCTTTGGTTGGTTTGAGAGAATGAAAATGTAAATCTCTTGAGATAATACATTTAACTTCTTAGCCAGTTTATTTAAAACACATATAATTTCTCCTAACTTCCTAAAAAAAAATTAATTTCACTATATTAAAAAACAACCTATAAAAGCCCGCTAGCTCGTCCGATCGGCCTGGGGGCTTGGAATTAGTCCCATATCGGATTTGTAAAGTATGTGATGGGTGTTTACATTGAATTACCAATGATCCAAGAGTACTTACTAAGCTATAACACTTTTGGTGAGGCTATGCCCTGTGGTGGGGCCATGATTATTTTCTTTAGGCATGTAAGGCGCGTGTTGGCGTGTTGGCTGCTAAGCGGATCCGCGGTGTTACAAATGGTATCCGAGCCGACTTTTGACAAAGACGATGGTGCCACAGTAAATGTACATACTAATAATGCCAGGGACAGTACGCTAGTAGTAAGGCCAGGGCAGTACGATGGGAGGTTCAGGGTAGTGGCATCCCTATGAATCACATCGGCTAGAAGAAGGTCCGAGATTGGATGCGGATCTCGAGCTTAGTAAGGATGCTAAGTCCAAATAAGGGGTGATTGTAATACCCCTAGATTATAGTGGGCTTAGAATTAGTCTCATATCAGATTTGTAAAGTGAGTTATGAGTATTTATATTGAATTTCCAAGGATCCAAGAGTACCTACTAATCTGTAACACGTTTGGTGAGAATGTGTCCTGTAGTAGGGTTGTGATTCACATGGATGCCACATGGTGAGGCAATTGGGCCAGTTCTGGGTGAATCGGTTTGAACCAACTTCTTCTACAAGTTAAATCGTATGTCTCCTATTATGTGGCTTTCTCTTCAGGGTATATCAGATGGTGTTAGATTAAGACTACAACATAAGGTTTATCTAGATCTGTATATAATATTGTAATGGCTTTCACTAAGAGGTGAACCAAAAGCATCGAGTACTTCATCAGAGAGATTTCCATTGTAAACAACAGAGTATCTTCTAATAAAGCTTGAAAGATAGATATGTTCTTGGTGAGAGTGATTCTAACTCTTAAATCTTATAAATGATATCGCGGTAATTTCTCTCCTGGATTAAGAGAAGCTGAACCGAGACAAAATTGTGTATTTGTGTGTTTGATTTGGTGTAATTGCTTGGTTGATTCATTGTAATCCTCCCCCCCCCCCCCCCACAACCACCCCCCCACTCCCAACAACAACAACAACAACAACAACTGTATCAGATCAAATCTTGTTGGAGTTTCTTTGCAAAGATGACTATCAGGATTTCACTAGAACAAGCAGTTCAATGATAAAATCAACTTTAATCTCTGGAAGATGAACATGTATGACGCATTGATTCAACATGGCTTGCATCTTGCCCTAGAAGAAGATAAAGAGAATATCCGACATGAAGCAGAAGAATTGTGAAGAGATTTATTCAAAAGCCTTGAGTTTAATCTAGCTGTCATTGACGAACGACATCAAGTGCAACTTCCTTGAGGAAAGAAGCACGGCGAGTCTGTGGCGAGACTTATAATTGACTACTCGAAATCTTCATTATAGGATCAAGTGTACTAGAAGAGAAAATTATTTGTACCGCTCTTCAAGATCATATAATAGAATTCAATAAGTTGTTATTTGAATTGAGAGCAATAAATGCAGATGATCTAAGCAAAAAGAATATAGCTTTCGACTTGATTTATTTACTGCCAGATTCGTACGAGCATTTGATAACCATCATGCTACACGGGAAATTTAACATGGATAAGCTTTTGGTAGCCGATGTGATCCAGGGCTTACAGGAGGATGAACTTAGGAGGGAGACTCAGAGTTCAGCTTCTACTTCTATGTGTTGCTTGGCGGTAGATGATAATTCAATTGGAACGGATGGTGTGCATAAGGGTATTATCCGTTGTCACCACTACAGAGGGAGTGGGTATTACAAGAGAAAATGTTGCAAGTTGTTGAAACAGAAGGGTGCCAACATAGTCGGTACCGTTAAATCATGTGATAACTTAGATTGTCTTATTGTTTCAAGTTCAATAGATGTGGATTCTGGTTGGTTTCTTGATTATGGCAATTCTTCTCACATTTTCTCCGAAATGGAGATGTTTTCTACTTACAAGCCTACAACAAGTCATTGTGTAAGAATGATGACTGATGAGATTTGTGACGTAGTAGATGAATGAACAATTAATTTGAAGATGCTAGATGAAAAGAGTTCACATTGGAAAAGGTTATTCATATTCCTATATAGAAACGTAACCTTATATATTTGGAAACTCTAGTAGTACAGGGTTGCAGGTACACAGCTGGAAGTAGAGTTCAACCAATTTGGGAAGGACGTCGTACGGTAATGAAGGGAAGTAGGGGTGTTCAGCACAACCTCTACAAAATTTGTGGACACGAGAAAACTCGCGAGAGTGTTTTAAAGCCCAGCGTTCCTAAATTATTATCTAGCTCGCCGCCACCAGAACCACGAAGCGAGATCACGACGTTCAAATACTATTGGGAGGTGAAGGATGTTTCGGGGTAGGTGGAGTTCGTGCAGAGGTTGGTGCCTTCGTGTTGATGCTGACTGGGGTATGCCTGTGAAGGAGGCATATGATTGTTGAAATAACATGTTGAAGTAAATTCGACTAGTAGAAGAAACCACTGAGTCATGTTGTTTACAAGAGGAGAAAGGAAAGAGTCTAGAGGTAATTAATCTCATAGGTGTGGGAACATGAGTATGCAATCAAATGTATGTCTTGTATACTAGGTTCGATGTGAAGAGAAGATAATCAAGCGGAAAAAGGATTCAAAGTAAATGTAGAGATGGAAGGAGCAGTAGCATACTATAGTCGACTGCAAGTGGTTTGAGCTTCTCTTTGACTTGAGAGCGGTTGACTACTACAGTCGCTGCTCTTTGCAGCAGTCGACCGCAAGTAAGCAACGACAGAAATTGGGCTGGTTATGGGTCCATTTTGAGCCCAACTTTTTCTCTAATTTAGATTGTACGACTCCAATCGTGTGGCTTTCTCTACAAGATATATTGGACGGTGTTGGATCAAGACTACAACCTAGGGTTTCTCTATATAATGCTGTAATATTTTCCATTGAGAGGTGTGCCAAAAGCATCAGGTACTTCATCTAAGAGTTTTCCATTGTAAACAGCAGAGTATCTACGGTAGAGGCTTAATAGATAGATGAGTTCTTGTGTGAGAGTGATTGTAACGCTTGTATATTCTCTAGTTGAATAATATCTCTGTAACGCTCCGAGCCCGGCTCAGCTGTGCACGCGGCTACGAGTGTGTGCAACGCGAAAAACAAGTCCTATCAACAGCCCATCACATGCTTGCCTCACAAAAGGTGCCATGTTTTTTGGTGACTTTTATCATAGGCTATCTAGTATATACTCACACACTCTCACATGAATGGCCGATGTGGGACTATTATCATCACCCACACCATTTCTTCACTACTCACGTGAAGAGTTTGTGCATGAACTCATGCACAATCAATCCATCGGGACCCACACACAAATTCATCTTGGGCAATATACAATATTCTATTATATAATCAAGCCCACAATTACTTCATGGCCCAACAACCAAACAAGCCCACACACACTTATTATATTATAATATATCTTAAGAAATATAGGGTATTAAATATACCCCCCCCCCCCCAACCCCATGATCTTAGCGTCTTCGCTAAGTTCGGAACATGCAACCTGATCCATGATCACCTTTCTAGCCAACGTGAAGTGGAGTATCCTGATTCTGCTAGAGTACTGCCTCTAGTCTCTCTACCAGCATACTGTCCTAGCTCCATCTCAGGCGTACCTCTAACCCACTCCTACCCATGATCGATATCGAAAGTCGGCTTTGATACTATTTCTAATGCACCGCGTCCGGCTCAACTGCGTACACGGCTATACTTGCGCACAACACGAAAAACAAGTACTAACAATGGCCCACCACATGCACATCTCACAAAAGGTACCACAACTATTTGGTGACTTTTTGATCATAGGCTATCTAATATATACTCACACACTCTCATATGAAAGGCTGATGTGGGACTATTATCATCACCCACACAATTTCTTCACTACTCATGTGAAGAGCTCGTGCATGAATTCATGCACAACCAATCCATTGGGCCCACACACACAAATTCATCTTGGGCCATATATAATATTCCATTATATAATCAAGCTCACCATTACTTCATGGCCCAACAACCAAACAAGCACACACACACACACTTATTTATATTATTATATATCTTAAGAAATACGGGGTATTACGATTTCAGTTATTTCTCCCCGGATTAAGCGAAGCTGAACCGGGACAAAATTGTGTGCATGTGTGTTTGGTTTGGTCTGTTGGATTTATACTAGATCTGATGAGAAGAGAATATGGGTGACGTAATAAGACGTTCAAAGCGACGATGGAGGAAGAAGGAGCAATATAAGCTAGGAGGCAACAACAAAACATTCGACTGCCCTAAAAGGCAGTCGACCGCTGAGCTTTCTAACTTGGGTCATATTATTGCAAGGCAGTCGGCTGCATCTGAGCAGCATGCAGCATATGGGTATCCGGTCTGTAATCTGATTGAAGCTCAATTCTCCTCTTAATTAGATCATATGGCTCTCATCGTATAGTTATCTCTTCATGATATATCGAATTTTTATTGTATCAAGATTAATAAACTAGAGTTTCTCTAGATCCCTATATATATACATTGTAACGGCCTTCCATGAGAGATAAGAGCAAAGAGCAAGAGAGACTACTTCATATGAGAGTTTGAATTTAAGAGTTTTCTATTGTCTAGTATCTTCTTGTAAAGTTTTGAGAGATACATAAAGTCGTTGTTAGAGTGATTGTAACTCTTGTATCTTCTCTAGTTGAATAATATCTCAGTTATTTCGTCTCTAGATTAGGCGTGACCAAACTGTGAAAAAACTATGTGCTATGTGTGTTTTGTTAATTTCCCACAAAACCTAACATGTTTAGCTTGATTTATTATCTGTTTGGTGGTTTGTTCATAGTAATCGTGTCTCAAAACTCGGCAGGAAATTCTAAACAGTCTACTTTCTTGGTTGATTTATTGTGATTGGTTGTCGCTTCCCTACAACCCACCCCCCCCCCCCCCAACACACACACACACACACAAATAAATAAATAAATAAAAATAAATTTTAAAAAAATCTCACAATAACTTTAGAAGTACTACCAGCTAACACCTGAATTTTTTACCAAACTATCCTACTTTTCGTAAGTATGTACGAAAATATCACTGTTTGAAAAGTTAATACCAAAACATCCCTATCGTTAATGGGGTTAACAAGTCTAGTAGTATTCCTAGCGTTAACCCCGTTAACGTGATGATGTGGATACAACTTTTTCCCTCGAGTGGAGATTTGGAGAAAAACTAACAATACCCCAAACATGGATTTAGGGTTTTCAAAGTGGAAGGATATATGAGTGTCAGAGAAGAAGAAGATGAATGTGAGAGAAGAAGAAGAATATCCCTTTAAGATTTTGTAGAGCAATTTTGGACTAAGATCTACAATTGGGATGCTAGTGTTTTGGAGTTGGGTTCCGAAATTGGGGGAGAAAGAGGAGAGAGAGAGACACTAAAAGTATAATGATGTTACCTATCAGTGTTTCTTACTTAAAGCTGAACTCAATCGACACTCGTTAACCCCGTTAACGCGCCTGGTATAATGATAATGAGGCGCGTTAACGGGGTTAACGATCGAGTCTATACTTAAAGAATTTTTAACTACACCCCTCTTTGAAAAACTCCCCTCCCCCCCCCCCCCCCCCCCCCCCCCCCCCCCCCCCCCCCTTCCCTCTCCCCACGTCCCAACTACAAACGTTAACCCCGTTAACGTGTGTGGTTTAAACACTACCGTTAACGGGGTTAACGTTAGTATATTGGATTAGTTTTTCTCCAAATCACCACTCGAGGGAAAAAATTGTATCCACATCATCGCGTTGACGGGGTTAACGCTAGGAATACTACTAGACTCGTTTACCCCGTTAACGACAAGAATGTTTTGGTATAACTTTTCAAACATGGATAGTTTCGTACATACTTACAAAAAGTGCGATAGTTTGGTAAAAAATTCCTAACACCTGTAGGACAACACAAATAGTTTTTCTTAATGAGTTACAAGTTGAAATACACGTGTTCAAAAGAATAAACATTACAATATATTCCACTGCATCAAAGTTTCCCTAACGTACTTAAAGCTCATCTTGGAAGCAAGTATTTTAGATCAAGGTATAGTGTTTTATACATCCTTTTCAGAGGAAAAACAAAAGATATATAGCACCATAAATCTATATAATAAAACACAGAAAACTATCAAAGTGTCTCTCCTTTAATAGGATTGAAATCAATGATCTAGATCTAACTTCACAAAATATATTTTTCCGTCCAAAAATTTCTTCCCAAAACTCAAATTCAAATTCCCCAAATCAACTCTTTTATTTATTTATTTATTTATTTATTTCTCTCTCTATCTCTCTCTATTTACTCAGAAATTTATATTTTCGGATTTCAAGTTTGTAAATTTTCAGATTTTTTATACATTTTTTATTGCTCATGTTACATTGAAAATAGCAAATATTTCATCAGCAGTTAAATTTCATCATTTTCCACACTTAAAGTTCTAAGAAGTTGGATTTTACACTCCATTTATAATTATTTTTCAATATATACTAATGAAAATATGAATTTTTATTTACAACTAATTATTGTTTGATTACTATTCAAACTTGAGCTACATAATTGTTATTTTACTGTTTACAAGACTTTCATATACTGTATTGTTCCCCAAACGTGCCGTAGACGCATGCCCACGGTCAAATCTGGTATATATACATATTTCCTTTTGAGAAAGAAGCATGAAGTTGCCTTCATATTCTAAAATTCCCCGTGTGACTAGAATAATTGTGGACAATTCTAAGGCTACTTCCCAACTCAGGATTGATTGATACATCCACCATCCCAAAATGACAGGACGGCACACAAAAGTTAATTTATCGGTTTGTATATTGAGTCCAATAACAACTCAGACTTGTATTTCATCTTCTCTTTTGCAATTTTTGTTATCTAAATTGCAGATACATATGATAACAACTCATGCTTACAACTGACTAAAAGTTGATAACTACAATTGAGCGGCTCCAAACCGACATGCATGTATGTTTGGCTGAATTTGAAAAAAATCTCTTGAACTATCTTCTTTATACAGAAAACGTTACTGAACTGTTTTTTGTGTAGAAAACTACACTCAAGTATAGTTGCAAAAAATCCACTCTGAACGACCTGAATTTTCTGCTAAAGTTAAGTGAGATTTTTTGACAATAATGAGAAAGATGTATGATGTTTTCTGAACCAACTTGCAAATATGAATGAGGTTATTTAATACAAACAGAAAAGTTAGATGTAATTTTTAAAAAAATACTTAATGAGATTTTTTTGCAACCATACTTGAGTGTGGTTTTCTACGCAAAAAAAGTTCAGTGAAGTTTTCTGCATAAATGTGATAGTTGAAGGGTTTTTTTTTCTTTTTTCAAATTTAGCTATATGTTTACCATTATAATCGAAGTGTGTACCTGCAGTTTTTATAACTAACGAGTATTCATATACTTTTGTACCTTGTAGCGTGTATTTGATGAAAAATTTAGCTTTAACCTTGTCGGTGTATCAAGTTTTCACCTAGTTTTTTATTAGTTTGTTGTGATGTATATATAAACTAGGTTTGTCCATTGACACGTGCCTACGACACGTCTTTGGAACGATGATTTGATTATATAAAATAGTTTTGGAGGTCCAGCAAATTAATTGAAGTAGCAAACATATTATATGATAAACCAGTATATCTACCTTTGAGCTCAATCATCGCCTTCTTGATCATTAGCTTGAACATACCTGGATTGCATATAGTTTGTTAGAAACACTGCATAGAGTTTTTTTTAACTTCAGCATCACTTTAAGAAGCTTGTAATAGCTATGCAAGGACATTATCATATAGATTTTTTATAGAGCTTACTCTAATCCATAACCACTAAAAGCATGTCTAAATACAATGGTAATACAAGTGCATGTGTGGAGGTATCTACAATACCAATAATTTAAACATTTATTTGTCTGAGACTCAGTTTGCAATTGAAACACCTCTTATTATTATTTCAATCAAAATGAAATATATGAAGTTCTCAAAACTCTAATCCAAGCTAATCAATTTTTTTTTATCACCACTTTGTCTCCCCATGCACCTTTATAAAAAAAAAATCAAAATGGATAAATAAAAAATTTACTTTAGTTGTCTTTCTTGAGTGAAGAGTTTGCACTCTTCGCTGGTAAACTTCAGCCATCCCAATCCTATATATCCTAACATATACTAAAAGTTCTTATATGTTATTTTATTCATAGTTTCTAATAACCAGTGAAAGGAACAGTTCACGATAGTATTTTCTCTTATAGTAAAGAAATTGATGTTGCATATTTGCCAAATTATTTTAGGTTGCTAGTCAGCTTACCTGTCCTGCTATGGTTTGGAAGTCCAAATTAAGGCCATCAAATAATCCATCTCTCACTTGCGTACACCATAAATCAAAACCAATAAAAAAACTCATCAAATAAATCACCAAATTAAAATTTTTTAAACCCAACATTAAAACAATCATACCTCTCTGAACTTAAATATCATGCACACACAAAATTCGAGTCAGCAAAAAACTAAGTAATCTCCTGTACACAAAAAATTAAAAATTATAATGAGAATTCGGTTAATGAGATGAAATTAGAGTCATCGCATCGCATATAGAGGCTCTCGATTCGGTGGAGGGGAGTCGTCAATACGGTGTCGCTTGATATTCGCGCTCGATTTGGTAGAAGGGAGTCACCGATACGAAATCAGCAGTGAATTAGATATCGGCGACGACCTCTTGATTGGGGTTCGACATTGGATTTGGATTTGGATTTGCTTTGAGATTTTTCAAATTTTCAAATTTTCAAATTTTAATTTTTTTTCAAATGTTCAAAATTTTAAATTTTAATTTTTTTTTAAAATTTTCAAAATTTTAATTTTTTTTATTTTTAATATTATTTAGTTGTTAATTTTAAAAAATTTTAAATTTTCAAATATTTTAGAAAATTTAAATTTTTTTATAAAAAATTTAATTTTTTTAAAACTAAATATTTTTAAAAATATATATATTTTAAAAAATTTAAATTTTTTTGAACTTTTTATAAGTTTTTGATTTTTTTTAATTATTTTTAAAGTTTTTAAATTTTTTAAATTTGTTAAAATTTTATTTTCTTAATTTTTTGAATAGAATATATATATATATATATATATATATATATATATATATAGGGAGAGAGAGAGAGAGAGAGAGAGAGAGAAAAAATAATTAAATAAATAAAGGAGTTGTTTTTGGTGGGGGGATTTGAATTTGAGTTTTTGGGGGAAATTTTTTTTTTTTTGGGCGGGGGGGAGAATGTGTTTTGTGAGGTTAGATCTGGACCTTTGGTTTTGGGGGAATTGAAGGAGAGCCACTTGATAGCTTTCTTTGTGTTTTATTATATAGATATATGTAGAGAGAGAGAGAGAGAGAGTAATGTTTTATTTTAAATGAAAAGGAAGAGTATAGCCACCCTATTTCATTAATAAGAAGTTAATAAAATAAACTCAGAGTACTGAGCTAACTAAAAAGTCCTACAATACATAAAATAAACTATATTGATCCTCCCCGTAGATAAGGTGGAGGAGCACGAAAGGTACAACACATACATACATGTAGTCAAAAGTACAGCAACATTAAACTCCCCCCAACAAGCCCTGGGGTGGTGGGGAACGAACATCAGTAGAACAACAGAAGATCCAGGCCTACACCTCCCTCAGTCAAGCATCAGCCTGATCTCAACTTCTTCGTCGTCGTACTCCTCCACCTAAAAGACACTGGTGATCCTCCCTCTAGGCCCTGTTGTCGCAGCTGTAGCCCAAAAAGAAATAAGATGCATAATGTGAGTTAAATTACCAGTAACAGTTATTCCTATCTAGCCAAAGTACCCAGGTCGTAGCAGCCATAGCGATAAACCAGGCTTCTCTCATGGCCCGTCTCTTAGTAGCAAACTTCTATCCTATCCACAGATCCTCATACGTACTAGGTTACTCATTTGTCCCCAGGGCTTTGAGGACCTCAACGAGGATCGATTTTCTCCTGGGACACTCTAGAAATAGATGTCTCTGGTCTCGAAGAGAGCATTGTAGAACCCACAACTGGAATAAATATTCGGCTGGCGCTTAGCCAGGTTCTCTTTCGTTAGAATTGCATCGTTAAGAACCAGCCATAAGTAGACTTTTATTTTAGCGGTGTTCTCATCTTCCAAATAACAGCCGATCCCTGAAATGAATACGGTTATACAGGGAGCAAACAGTGAAGGTGCCGTTATTTTCAATCCCCTAGGATTTCCTATGTGGTCCTTGTGAGCACCTAATTCCCGAGCCGGCTATATAGGCCTGAAGCTCCATCAACCTGAGCTAAGACTCAGAGTCTAGTGCCTGTTGAAAGGCCGATCTCCAGGACCTTCTCCTCCAAGCTTCAGTTACCTTGTAGTGTGGTCATGTCGCACGGTCATATAATTTGGGGAAAAGATCTCTAAGTGTGTGATAATCACACCACTTATCCCACCAGAATCTGGTAAGTTTGCCATTTCCAATTTAAAGGCTGATAGGCTTTAGCAATTCCTTTTCAGAGACAGGAGACACGTGGGCCCACCTTGAACCCCAGATTCTTCTGCCCATTTCCATGTAAGTAAGCCTGAACAAATTCCTGCCAACCCTCTCCATTAGGATGAAAGATTTTCCACCACCACTTACCTGATAACGCAATATTCATGTCCCGAAGGTCAATAATACCGAGACGTTCGTGCATCTTCTTCATGCACACTTTTTCCTATTTGATGAGGTGATATTTGCCTCTATCAGGATTTACCCCCTTCCATAGGAACCGCTTTCGAATGCGATCAATTCCCTGGATAACCCATCGAGGCATTTCGAAGGACATATAATAGGTAGGAAGGTTAGAAAGGACTGCATTGATAAGGGTGACTCCCCCCCCCCCCCCACAAGGACAAAGCTTTACCTTTCCATCCTGCAAAACGATTCTCTACCTGATCAATGATGGGTAACCAGTCAGCCTTCTTGAGCTTTCCTGGTTTCAGCAGGAGCCTTAGGTACTTAATGGGGAAGTTCTCGATGGCACAGTTGAGAATCGTGGCGTGTTCTGGTGCCTCATCAGGGGATAAGGCAATGGGGATAAGAGCGCTTCTGTGGAAGTTAACCCTAAGATCGGACCAAGCTTCAAAGCTATAAAGAATTCCTTTGAAAGTTGTTGTTTTCCCGAGGTTTCCATTCCCAAACAGAAGAGTATCGTCTGCATATTGAAGGATTAAACACCCTCGACGATTGACCCTGCCAGCCACCGGAGAGATCTAACCAGCCCGTCTTTAGTTATCCATCATATCCCTCAACACGTCTGCCACAATAGTGAAGAGAAGAGGAGAGAGGGGATCACCTTGTCTAAGGCCACGTTTGCACGAGAACGGATGTCCCGAGATGCCATTGACCATGATAGCAGTCCTACTAGTGGTGAGACAAGTGTGGATCCATCTGATCCATCTATCCCCGAACCCACCTCCGGCCAATGCTTCCAAAAGACAGTCCCATTCAACAGAATTATAGGACTTCTCGAAATCCAGCTTAAGGAGGTAGCTCCTAGCATTCGACGCGTGGCAGCGGTGGATAGTTTATTCAGTCGTGGCAATACAATCTTGGATACACTGCCCTTTAATGAACTCGGTTTGCTCACAACTGATTAGTCTGTCCATCACCATTCCTAGTCTATTAGTGAGCATCTTGGTAATAATCTTGACTGAGCAATTAAGAAGACTAATAGGCCAGAAGTCTCCCACCCGCAGGGATTCTTCTTTCTTAGGAACCAACACAACCTCAGCATAATTAAGTCTCCCTAATTTAAGCTTATGGTCAAAGAAATTGACAAACAGGCTTACGAGGTCGTCTTTAATTTCTTCCCAAAAGACTTGGTAGAACATGATTGGGAATCCATTCAGCCCAGGGGCTTTCTCCTTCCCAAGGTGCTTTACTGCCTCCCAGATTTTCCCTTCCGAAAAGGGGGCTTCAAGTTGGAGGCAGATGCACGCCAGAAGTTAGGATCAAGAGGGACCCTTAACTCTGCCTTCCGTCCAAACAAGTTCTTGTAGTGGGACTGGAAAGCAGTTCTGATATCGTTGTCTCTTTGTACCATTCCAGAATTAGAATGGATCGCATGAATGAGGTTAGATCTATGACGGTTACTCGCAACACGATGGAAAAAGGCAGTGTTCGCATTTTCCTCTTTGAGCCACGAAATCCTGGATCGATGTTGCCATTTAAGTTCCTCTAGTCGATAAAGTTGGGCAATTTCCTCCCTGAGTTGAAGCAACCTATTCCGCTCCACTTGCAATAGGTCTCTAGTTTCTTCAACCTTTTCAAGCTCCTCAATACCTTCCAGAAGGGAATCTTTTGTTCTCCAAATCGATGTGAACCTAGTCAGGTTCCATTTCCTAAGCTTGGACTGCAGTGTGTGCATTTTCTCACACCAAATTGCCGCTACTTCAGTACCCCTAGTAGGGCGGGCCGAAGATTCGTTGATCATATGATGAAAACCTTGGATTTCCAGCCACGCTTTCTCGAACCTAAACTTGTAAGTTCTCCTGGGTTGCATTTCGTCGAAGGGCAGGATAAAAGGAACATGATCCAATGTGGGTTTAGGTAGGGACTTAACCCAGGAAAGTGGAAACTTGGCCGTCCAATCAGACGAGACCAGAACCCTATCAAGTTTATCCATAATAGGCTTCTGTTACATGTTGGACCAGGTGAAAAGTCTATCAGTGGGAATGTCAACAAGTTCGAGGTCCGCAATAACCACATTAAAAGCTTCCTTATCGTCGTCACTGGAGCCTCTGCCTCTGTGCTCTGAGGCGAACCTGGTGATGTTAAAGTCTCCCCTCCAAAACCCAGGGGTGTGGCCAACGTGCGTGAATTGCTCGTAATTCAGTCCAGAAGTCCATTCTGGAGGAAGCGATATTTGGACCATATACCACCGTGACTGTGAAGGTCCACAGATCGGCTTTACATTGGAGCAGGACTGATAACCAGAATTTCCCATGGAACTCATCAAAGCAGGTAAACAACTCCGAGTTAAAGCCTAAGGCAATACCCCCAGAGGTACGAATAGAGGGACGGATTTTCCAGTTAGAGATTCGATTACCTCCCAGTCTACTGAGCCTAGAGTTATGAGCCAGTTTGGTCTCGTGTAGTCCAACAATGTTTACTTTAGACTTGGCAATGACGTCCCTAACTATTTCCCTCTTGCCCCGCATACCTAGGCCTCTAACGTTCAAGAAGAGCGTGTCCAATAACTACCACCTAGGTCGGGTCCGTTACTCGATTTGGAAGTCAAGCTATCAATAAGGTTAACCTTATCACTCTCCCATCCCCTAATCTTATTAAGGAGAAAAGTGTTCCAATCCGTATCGTCGACCGCTAGACCACAGGTTTTGGCTAGACTAAAAATCTCATAATCAGTCATGAAGTTAAAAATATAGGCTAGGAAGGAACGCGTACATCCATCCCTAGTCTTAGCAAACTTAGCGGCTGCCACAATCTTAAGATAGTCGTCCAAAGACTCCTCGATAACTCTCTTAGCAACTTTCTGTACTCTAAAACCTGTTCTGCTGCGTTTGGCGATAGGGGCGGGTGGTTGCGAGGTAGGGAAGGTGGAAGGGACAAAATCTGGGGAAATATCCAGGACATCATCTGTAAACTCCTCTTCATCCATAGACTCCTCTTCAGAGTAGATATAGTCATCTTCAAGGTTTAATCTAGCTTCCCGATCGTCTTCATCCATCTCTAAACACCTTTTTCTTCTCACTTCAGAATTAGGCTCAGAAACCGACTTCTCAAGAATAATTGAGCAGTTGGGGCTGGGCCTACTCAACTCAAGCTTATTAAGCTCGAAGGGCTTCACTGAAGAGTAGCCCAAGGTGCTGGTGTAACGCCCCTGCCCCTAGCTCAGACAACTTATACAATTTATAAGACAGATTAGATACTAGGTGGTACAACTGCCCACTACAGGCTGCCTCTCAAAAGGTGGTTAACCGAATTGATGACTCTTGATTAGGCTATTATAATTATATATTATTTTATTCATTTTAACTCCCGATATGGGATAATTTCTCAACTTCTCTCCCTTCAAGAAATGCACAGCCGAAGCCTTGCATGCTAATACCCGGGTGGGCCCCCCTAGTATATGGCCGCGTCACACAGGTTGACGAAGTCAACAACTTGATACAACAGCAAAGCTTGCTGTTTTACCCATCGTGGGCCCCCCAAATCACTATTCCTTTTCAACATTATTACATACCATGCCATCATGCTTAATTTTTTTATACAAACAGCACTTTAATTCTTCAACATATATTTATATATATTTATATCCTTTGAAAATTACAGGGTGTTACACACTCCCTTCAGAAATCAGCGTCCTCGCTAAGCACGGGCATACACAATCTAGTGCAGGATCTCCTTTCTAGCCGATGTGGAGTGGAGTACCCTGATTCTGCTAGCTACACCGTACCCCGATTATGCGGGTTGTCCATTATTTCAGGCCGCAACCTCGCTTCCTCTCAGGCATACCCGTACATCTGCTAGCTCCATCTCAGGCATACATCTTGCTCACTCTTACCCACACTCGGTGTCGAAAGTCAGCTCTGATACCATTTGTAACGCCCTTGACCCTAGCTCAGACAATTTATACAATTTATAAGACAAATTAGATGCTATGTAGTACAACTACCCACCACAGGCTGCCTCTCAAAAGGTGGTAAACCGAATTGGTGACTCTTGATTATAGGCTATTATATATATATATATATATATATATATATATATATATATATATATATATATATATATATATATATATATTATTTTATTCATTTTAACTCCCGATATGGGATAATTTCTCAACTTCTCTCCCTTCAAGAAATGCACAGCCGAAGCCTTGCATGCTAATACCCAGGTGCCCCCCCCCCCCCCCCCCCCCGCGGTATATGGCCACGTCACACAGGTTGACGAAGTCAACAGCTTCATACAACAGCAAAGCTTGCTATTTTACACATTGTGGGCCCCCCCAAATCACTATTCCTTTTCAACATTATTACATACCTTGCCATCATGCCTAATTTCTTTATACAAACAACACTTTACTTCTTCAACATATATTTATATATATTTATATCCTTCGAAAATTACAGGGTGTTACAGCTGGACCCCTCTTTAGGCCCATTCACCAAATCGCTCATCTCTCCAGTTGCCGCGCATGTGAGGGGAGGGGGGGGACGTGTCGCTTCAGGGGTGGAAGGCGTCGCAGTCGAGGAAAGCGATGCACTAAACGAGGGGCTTGAACCAGGGATCGAGGCATTGTCTTTTGTGACATATGTTATCTTCCCCAAATTGCCACCCCATTCTCGACTTCCTTTTCCAAGAAAGCTGTCTTCTTTCCCTCTAAAGCCTACCCTATTGTCTCGAGCTTCTTTCCAAAGACACCAAAATGGTACCCCTTTGTTGTACCTCCCTTCCCAAAGACACCATCTTTTTCTCATTTGGCGAATGCCTTTGAATGTTGGGCATCTAAGAAAACATACCAATTTGAGCTTTGTTTTGATATGCCCCCTTCCTATGCTCCACTGGCATCGTCTCTACACAGTCGACTAGAAGTTTACTTCCAATTCGAGCTTTCTTCTTGCCCAAATTTTCAAGGGGAAGTACTGGCTCTGCCTAATTTACTATTTTTGGATGTGGTTGCATATCCACTTTTTTCCCCCGATCCTGGCCGTTGGTGGTCTTGGTTAAGCTACGATCTTGATCGTCCATGGATGGTGAGGATTTTTGGGGTTCCGAGCTCACCGTCGTCTGGCCCTTGCCCCCCTCCCTCCCCCTAGCCAACCTGATGACTTCGCAGTGCGCTCGCTCAATTTCATGTGCCCCATCTATAGTGAGGTCCCACTCCGGCGAAACCACTTACCTGTAGGATCGGCCATCTTTGAAAGAGGGGGGAAGGGCTGAGAGATTCAAGAGCTCCGCCTCAGATACCGCTTGCTTTTCAAGAACGAATCGGAATAAGGTATGATTCCTCAAATGAGAACTTTTGCAAAGAGACGCATGAGGGTGATGTCGGGGCTTCGGATCAAGACTCTGGCTGACACAATGTCAGATCGATGAATCGTCTTGTCGTCAATATTTTTAATTGTACCAAACTCAGAGACGATCTCTTACAACGCCTCTCTTTTCCAGAAGTGCAAGGGCACATTATGAATCCATATCCAGAACTACTCACCCTGAGGCAGCTCCGCTCCAAATCTTGGCAACCAAGGGAAGAACTCCACTTTAAAGTGCCCAAAGTCCACAATACCCAAGCCGGAGACCTCGATCATCTTCTCCGGTGAGGCAAAAGATACAAGAAATTGTAGGTGGCACATCTTCTTTGCTACCCAGTACCTATGCGCCCTCATCGGCCACTTAGAGTTCAGAGCGTGAAGAAGGTGGTTCTCCGATGGGCTTCCTGGCCTGACTTTAGCAATGGCGCACCATTGGCGGAGCCACTTTTCTTCAAGCTTTATGACCTCGAGGCTATTTACAAGCCGGATAGGGATGGGATTATCCGGTGACCTGCCACTCTTAACAGGCGGTCATCATCGTTGTTAGAGGCTATCACATTTGTGCAATCATACGAAATATGCCCCCAATTCATGCATTTGAGGCAGCGTACCACTTCGTACAATCCTTCCGAAATTGTCCCAAGTCACCACAGTTGAAACATGAGACTGTTTTGTGTTTTCCTTTCCGTAGCTTCTTTATGTTCTCTAGTATAGTTTGGGGGGGGGGGGGGGGGGGGGAATACTGTGCCTCTTCCTAGTATTCCTGGTGACTTCAACCCATTGATCAGTCTCACCAAATCCCCATTCGCTGCTGGAGCAAGCTCCAATGTGGCCTCGTTTTGTGGATCCCCTCCCTGGGCCCGCTCGACGATGGATGAAAGTGGAGCTTTCGGAAGATGTTCCGATGTACACTAGGCCTCCGTGTGCACTCGGCCTTCCCGCCTTCGTATCAACGATCCGAACCATTCACATTTATCTACACATATAATTTTGGTCTAAATATATAAAATTAAATCATTTGAAATTCACTTGTCCATCCATCATGTGACTATAAAACACAACGATTTTCAGCCATACAATTTTGTAATACTTCAATGGATAGGCAAATAAATTTTAAATGATTTGATTTTATATATTTATACTAAATTAGATGTGTAGATCAATGTGAACAGTTTGGATCGTCGATACGAAGGCGGGAAGGCCGAGTGCACATGAGTGTACACGGAAGCCTAGTGCACAACAAAACATTACTCTCTCTCTCTCTCTCTCTCTCTCTCTCTCTCTCTCTATATATATATATATATATCAATGACAAATTTGACGATCGATGGAAAATGAAAATTGTTCCCTAGATATTGCAGAAGCTTTGTTCATTCATATTCTTATGAAGATGATTTGGGTCCATTTTATGAGTAAATATCAAGAAGGAACGACAGTGACTGCATAAGGAATTCACGGCCGTTAACTGAAACTTTACACTTGTGATGTTTCCTATGCACTTAGTTAAATTTTCCAGTGTACTATGAAGATTATGCTCGTAACCTAAATGATTTTGCACATCGATTATCTCTAAATACTACATCAGGAACGACTTGCTTTTGTTAGAAGAATTAGTGTAAATTGGTCATGCATTAAACTTTTTGCTCTGGACTGACCAAAATATCGATGAAATCTTAGAGCTCACTATCTCTCACAGAACTTCACAGTATAATGGGTTTTCTGCAATTTTTCAACATATAATTTTCACATATTACTGAAAAGTTCGGTTGTTTTGTTGCAATATTGTCTTGTTGTTCAATGATTGAATGGAAGTGTACTTCACAACTAGCACAAAAACTACTTGTTTTTTCTTTACTTTGTTTAACAACACCACAAGCTTACAGTTTGTAGAATCATCATCCCTTGTTTGGTTGATTGCAATTGGAGCAAACTCAACCTAGAACTTTTCTTGTTGGTATAAGGGTGTGTTCTTTTCCTAAGCAACTACAATTCAAGGGTTGGAGCTGTGATCACTGTAAATCTTATTCCTAGTAGGACAGTAGGACAGTTGGACTCCAGAACACAACTCAATTCCGATGCTAAAGAGAGATTCCAAAGAGAAGAAAACCGCCCAACTAAGAATTTTTTTACTTTTTCCTTTTTGTTTGTTCAAGTTGTACAAGACTAGGACATCTATTTAAGAATAAAAGTCACGGAAAAAATAAAAGAAATTCTGTTACGCTGTAGAGATATTGAATAAAAGTCACGGAAAAAATAAAACAAATTCTGTTATGCTGTAGAGATATTGATGTGTCGCTAGATTGCACTATAATAACTGCAGAATGCAAGTGTATATCACTGTGTGGTAGAGTAGTAAAATCTCTTAATATGGGAAAAGAAGTTTGCAACATCGAGTATGAAAGAGGTTCAGTTAGTGCAACAGGAAATCAAACTGATGGGCGTAATTTGTGTTCGGTACGGGAATTTGCTGAAGATGAAAGTGATCGGAATTATGTTTTTAACAAGTCATCCTTTGCCATGAGAAACCGTAATGAATTATTTGCCAACTATGTATAACTCATAAAGTAGTGATGTCCCTGAAGAGCTTATTGTGTTCGTTATAGGTTTCAATATTGTGTGTTTACAATGTAAACAAGAAGTTACCTGGCAAGATACCATAAGACTAACACAACTAATGTACCGAAAAACATTTGTTAATTCATCCATACGATTGAATATTGTAAGCAGTTGAAATTTATTGTTTGTCCTAGTTATGTTGAATCGCCAAATGTCATTTTGTATCGATGTATTTGTACTTTTTGTAGCTAGCTTTCGTTATATTCCTGAGCCATGAACAAGTAAAATATGGGGGAAAATTAGATTTACAGATGTCATATTCAATATCGTCTGGTTTAACACTGCAGTTGATCCTTTTTATGCTTTGTAAAAGACCGAAACAATTAGGCCCAACGGAATCTCTTTAGAATAAATGAAGAGTCTGTATCCTTCTTCAAAATTTCTACATATCCAATAAGTGATGAGAAGTGAATGATATTACTTTGCAAAACTATCAAAATTTACGGAGTTAAATTTTATGATTGTAACTCTAATATATTCTCTAGTTGAAGAATATCTCAGTGATTTCTCCCCAGATTAAGCGAAGCTGAACTGGAATAAAATTGTGTGCTTGTGTGTTTGATTTGGTATGTTGGGTTTATGTCGTGCATACTAGATCTCATGAGAAGAGAAGACGGATGAAGTAAGAAGATGTTCAAAGCGAAGATTGAGTAAGAAGGAGCAATAGCAGCTAGGAGGCAACAGCAGAACAGTCAACTACCCTAAAAGGCAGTCGGCCGTTGAGCTTTCGGACTTGGGTCATATCATTGCAGGGCAGTCGACCGCATCTGAGCAGCGAGCGGCATACGAGTATCAGGTCTGCAATTTGATAGAAGCCCAATTCTACTTCAAGTTAGATTGTATGGCTCTCATCGTATGATTATCTTTTCAGGATATATCGAATTGTTATTGTATCAAGATAGTAAACTAGAGTTTCTCTAGATCTCTATATATACATTGTAACGCTCACCTTTGAGAGGTAAGAGTAAAGCGAGAGAGTATTTCATATGAGAGTTGAAGTGTAAGAGTTTTCCATTGTAAACAGCTAGGGTGGTGCTTAGTGGGGGCCCGGGGAGGCCCAAGCCCCTCCCAAAATTTAACCCCCCCCCCCCCCCCACCCTTTATATATCTTTATATTGTCATAGGATTTTTTCTTGGCCCCCCTTGTTGAATTCTAACTGCGGAATAAACTCAACGACGACGACTAGATGCAAAAACTATAAAATCAAAACAAGAGAAGAAAGAACAAGCAAATGCAACACACAAGAACACAAGATTTTTATCGAAGATCACCCAAACAATGGTTACTTTCCCGTGCAAAGGCACTCCTGCGATTTCTACTAGAAATATAAAGATTAGGTTTTACAAATCTCTGAAGAACTCACCACCAAGGTGTAGGGATTCTCTCTATCTCTCTCTCTCTTAATGACGGCTGGTAGATCTCTATTTTCCTTTCACTTAACCCTAAAATTGTACACAATACAATATATATAGGATTCCACAACTTTCCATCTCAGTCGCTCATCAATCAACGTCGGGACGATCGACCGCAACATCATGACGGTCGACCGATCTTCTTCTTAGACTGCACGAGTTCCAACAGAGAGCAGGTCAGTCGACTGCGCGGTCGACCGGTCATCATTTCAAGATACAGGTTAAATCAGAGAGCGGGACAGTCGATCGGTAGTCTTTCCTGGGTGCGGTCGGAGGGTGCGGTCGATCGCGCCGTCGACCGCAACTCTGCTGTAGCCTCCAACTACTCTTGACCTCTTACTCCCACTTCGACTCTCCTTCTTGCCTATCTTCTTCAACCCATTATCGTGTATTGAATCCACAAACCCCAACAATCTCCCACTTGGAGACATATACACGAAGTCTCTAACCTATTCTTCATTCTTCCATTTGCCTAGTCTAAGCCTGTGCCTCTGCGAGTCTCCTTAACAATTAACCTGGAGACAATCTGATAGCGGTATATCAAAACTGATGTTTCTTGCTATCCACCACCTTAGTGAGCATGTCCGCCGGATTCTTAGTGTCAAGAATCTTAGTTAGCTTCAACCATTTTTTCTCAACCGCTATTCTGATAAAATGACACCTCATTTGAATTTGTCAAGTCCTAGGGTGATATGCCGAGTTTCTCGCTAAGAAAACTGCACTTTGACTGTCACACCATAGTTCACATATGGGTTGCTTGCTGCCCAACTGTTTCATGAGCTCCGAAATCCACAACATGTCTTTTGTCGCTTCTGTAAGTGCCATATACTCTGACTCTGTGGTTGACTGTGCTACAACCTTTTGTAACTGCGAACCCAACTAACAGTTGTTCCACAAACTGTAAATACATACCCTGTAGTACTTCTACAACAATCACGATCGCCCAAAAAATTCGCATCCACATAACCATATATATGCAAAGAATCTGCCCCAAAACAAAGAGAGTGATCTGAAGTACCTGCTAGATATCTAATAATCCACCTTACTACATCCCATTGTTGTTTACCTGGATTCTTCATGTAACTGCTGACAACTCCCACTGCTTGTGCGATGTTTGGTCTTATAGACACCATCGCATACATCAAACTCCCAACGGCTGAGGCATAAGGAATAGCAGCCATTTCCTCCATCTCTGCCTCTGTTTTAGGACACAAGTCCATTGATAACTTGAAGTGAGCAGCCAAGGGACAAGTGACTGGTCTCGTGCCATCCATATTGAATCTCTTCATCACCTTCTTCATAGTCCGCTTGTGATAACCAAAGCTTCTTGCTACTCCTATCTCTACTAATCTTCATACCGAGGATTTGCTTTGCTTCATCCAAGTCCTTTATTGAAAACTCCGAAGCT
The DNA here is from genome assembly GCA_017893485.1 of Hemerocallis citrina. NCBI lineage: Eukaryota > Viridiplantae > Streptophyta > Magnoliopsida > Asparagales > Asphodelaceae > Hemerocallis > Hemerocallis citrina. Next base: position 261,055,652 of record CM030363.1, read on the forward strand.
AGCGCCTTTTTCACTTCCTTGATCTTCTCCATACATGATCCTGCTAACAGCATGTCGTCCACATACAATGCCAAAGTAACTATATCATTTTCTTCATATCTACGAACATACACACAATGATCTGTTTCGCATCTATTGAAACCTTTCCCTCTCATGAAGTAATCAAACTTCAAGTACCATTGCCGCGATGCTTGTTTGAGCCCATAAAGACTCTTCTTCAATCGACACACCATGTCTTCTTTTCCTTTAGATTCAAAACCTGTGGGTTGTTTCATGTACAACTCTTCTTTGACATCACCATGAAGAAATGATGTCTTCACATCCAACTGCTCTAAGTGAAAGTCTTCAACTGCCACAATACTAAGCAGAACCCTAATAGAAGTCATCTTCACAACCGGTGCAAACATCTCACTATAATCAATACCTTCTCTTTGAAAGAATCCTTTCACAACAAGCCTTGACTTGTACCTCTTACTGCCATATGCCTCATCTTTGACTCTGAAAACCCATTTGTTCATAAGAATGTGCTTCCCTGTGGGTAACTTGGTCAACTCCCAAGTTTGGTTCTGTTCCAAGGAGTTCATCTCGTCCTTCATAGCTAACTCCCACTGAATTCGAGCCTCATCCCTCAAAACCTCCTCATGATTCTCTAGCTCTCTTGAATCCGTGTACAGAACATGCTCGTGAAAAACACTAGCTGATGGATCAAATATCCTGGTTGGCGTCATCTCTCGTGTCGATCTCCTAAATGTGGGTACCGGTTCACCGACCGGTTCAGGTTTCCCGAACTATTCTGCCTGTACCTGTTCGTCTTGGATAACCTGGTCATCCCCAATAGGCTTACCATGAGCCTCCTGTGCTGCATGTGGTACCTGTACCTACTGCTGCACTATAGGGCCCCCACCACTAGAGCCACCTTCAGAATTTGAATCTGAGTCTGAGTCTGAACCCCAATCTGATTCTGAACTGGTTGTACTTTCTTAACCTGTGTGCCTATCCTTGTATAGGACATCTTCATTGAACACTACATTCCTGCTGCGAATGACTTTGTTGTCCACCAAATCCCAAAGCCTGTAACCATACTCATCGCCAACGTAGCCAATGAACACACACATCCTGAACTTAGAGTCTAACTTCTTTCTTTCTTCCCTGTCAATTAGTGCATATGTCATACAACCATAAACTTTCAAATGCAAATAATTAAGAATTTTACCTGACCATAGTTCTTCTGGAATGGCCCCATTAAGGGTACTAGACGGGCAATGGTTAATCAAGTACACTGTCGTATCAATTGTAGCGGCCTAAAGATAGACCGGAAGACCCGCATGAAGTTTCATGCATCTCACCCTTTCAAGTATCGTACGGTTCATTCTTTCTATTACATTCTCCTATGGAGTCTTAGGAACTGTCTTGATTCCTCTGATACCTTCCCTTGTCAAATAGTTAACAAACCCTTTGCTTATGTACTCACCTCCGTTGTCTAACTTTATTGCTTTCACCTTGCAACCCGTCTCATTCTCAATCCTGGCCTTCCAAGCTCTGAATGCCTCAAAAACTTCTGATTTCTTGCGAATTGCATAAACCCAAACCTTTCTTGTATCATCATCGATGAAAGTGACGAAGTATCTCTTACCACCATAAGAGAATTCCTGAGCTGGACCCCACACATCTGTATGTACCAACTCTAAATTTCCAAGCTTCTTCTCACGCCTACCCAATTGAAAGCTAACTGTCTTCTGTTTACCCATCACACAATTCTTACAAAAATCCATCTCAACCTTCTTCAGCCCCAGCAAAAGATCTCTAGAACAAAGCTGCTTGACACCCTTTTCACCAAGGTGCCCCAACCTGACATGCCAGAGAATTGAAGAGGAACTACCAACTGATGTTGTAGCAATGATATCACCTGAATCACCTCCTCTTAGTAAGCACAACGTGTCACCATGCTTTCCTTTTGCCACCAACCTGGCACCTGTAGTCACCTTCCATTCTCCATACCCAAAAGTTGTTGTAAACCATTCTTTGTCTAACTTGCTAGTTGAGATCAAGTTTTTCTTCAAGCTCGGAATATGTCTTGTATCATACAAGACCAATTGCCCACCATTGTGAGCCTTCACTCTCACAGTATCTCTACCTACAACTGGACATATCTGCGCATTACCAACTGAAACTGTACCAAAATCACATGTCCTGTAATCCTCAAAAACATCCCTCATGGGGGTATAATGATAAGAAGCACCTGAGTCTACACACCAATCATCTTGCAAAATGTTAAATCCAGCAGATAAGCACAATTCATCTAGACAGGATTCAATACTTACCACATTGGCTACCTGTGACCCTACTTGTACTTTCTTATACTCCTCGCATTGGTCTCTCTTGTGTCCTAACTTCTTACAGTACCAACACTCATCCTTGCGATGTCCAGTTCTTGACTTGAACCTGTGATTCCTACCCTGTGACCTCCATATGTTGTTACTTCTGCCACGGTTATCAACTGACAGTGTGGTATTGCTAGGATATGACATTGAAGTCCCTCCATGTCTTTTCCTCCTTGCATCCTCATTCATAATGCTGCTTATAACATCCTTTAGGATTTTCGTATCAGTCATGGTGCTAGTAATGGTCTGCTCTACTGTGCCGTAACTATCGGGAAGACTGGATAGCAGCAACAACGATTGTACCCCCTCCTCAAACTTTAAACCCGACGATTCTATTTGATTGTAAACCATACAGAAATTTTGATGTGCTCAGCAACCGAACCCCTTTCTGACAACTTCAAGTTAACCAACTTCTTTAGGTGTAAGATCTGATTTGCTGCACTCGGATTCTCAAATATGTCTGTCAATATCTCCATTGTCTCCTTTGCGGTTCTTGTCTTCTCAAAATGAAATAGCATCTTCCTGCTCAGCAAAAACTGAATTTGCCCAAGCGTTTTCTGATCCAATCTATTCCAGGCCGCCAACGCAACCGGATCGGTCTCCGCACCTTCTGGCTTCACACCAAACAACAGATCAGCTAGATCCTTCTGTCAGAGATACGCAATCATTTGGATCTTCCACATTGTGAAATCCATTCCATCGAACTCCTTGACTCTACTCTTGTCCCCCATCTCAATCAATACTACCAACTTGTAGCTCTGATACCACTTTGTTGAATTCTAACTGCGGAATAAACTCAACAACGATGACGAGATGCAAGAACTATAGAATTAAAACAAGAGAAGAAAGAACAAGCAAAAGCAATACACAAGAACACACAAGATTTTTATTGAGGTTCACCCAAACAATGGTTACTTCCCCGCGCAGAGGTACTCCTACGATTTCCACTAGAAATATGAAGATTAGGTTTTACAAATCTCTCAAGAACTCACCACCAAGGTATAGGGTTTCTCTCTATCTCCCTCTCTCTTAATGACAGCTGGTAGATCTCTATTTTCCTTTCACTTAACCCTAAAATCGTACACAATACAATATATATATATAGGATTCCACAACTTTCCATCTCAACCGCTCATCAATCAGTGTTGGGATGGTCGACCGCAACATCATGACGGTCGACCAGTCTTCTCCTTTGACTGCACGAGTTCCAATAGAGAGTAGGTCGATCGACTGCGCGGTCGACCGGTCATCATTTCAAGAAATAGGTTGAATCAGAGAGCGGGATGGTCGACTATGCGGTCGACCGGTAGTCTTTCCTGGGTGCGGTCGGGGGGTGCGATCGACCGCGCGGTCGACCGCAACTCTGTTGTAGCCTCCAACTACGCTTGACCTCTTTCTCCCACTTTGACTCTCCTTCTCGCTTATCGTCTTCAACCCATTATCGTGTATTAGATCCACAAACCCCAACACCCCCTACATAATTGTTCTGGCTTCGCCACTGTAAATAGATAGTATCTTTTGGTGAAGCTTGAGAGATACATAAGGTCGTGGTGAGAGTGGTTGAAACTCATGTCTCTTCTCTAGTTAAATAATATCTCTTTTCTTGTAACGCCCCTGCCCCTAGCTCAGACAATTTATACAATTTATAAGACAAATTAGATACTATGTAGTATAACTATCCACCACAGGCTGCCTCTTAAAAGGTGGTTAACCGAATTGGTGACTTTTGATGCTATTATATTTATATTATATTTTATTATGAAATCTTACTGATATGGGACCAGTTTCCCATACCTCTCCCTGTTCTCTCTCCGCCACGTCACCGGAAGGGACAGCGGCAGAAGCTTTCAATTCCATTGAGGTGGGCCCCTAGTCAATGCCATGTTAGCCTACATGCAAAGGCAAATGTTGTTACCATTTCACGTGCCCACCCCTCCTTCCCCCCTCCCCCCCCCCCCCCCCCAACCCCCACCCACCAAATAATACCATTTCAATTCAATTCCTTTTTATGTAAATCCATGCATATTTTATATAATCAAACAGCCACTATACAACTTTTTCCACATATATATATATATATATATATATATATATATATATATATATATATATATATATATATATCCTACATGCAAAGGCAAATGTTGTTACCATTTCACGTGCCCACCCCTCCTCCCCCACCCACCAAATAATACCATTTCAATTCAATTCCTTTTTATGTAAATCCATGCATATTTTATATAATCAAACAGGCACTATACAACTTTTTCAACATATATATATATATATATATATATATATATATATATATATATATATATATATATATATATATATATATATATATATATTATACTTTTTGGAAACTACGAGGTGTTACACCACCCCCCCCCCCCCCCCCCCTCTTTCAGAAAATCATCGTCCTCGCTGAGCATTAGCCTATGTGGAGTGGAGTGGAGTACCATGATTCTGCTAGCTGCACCATTTTCTAATTCTGCAGGTGGTCCACTATTTCAGGCCGCCTCCTCGCTCCCTCTCAGGCATACCTGATGTACATCTACTAGCTCCATCTCAGGGGCCCCTGCCCCTAGCTCAGACAATTTATAAGACAAATTAGATACTATGTTGTACAACTGCCCACCACAGGCTGGCTCTCAAACGATGGTTAACCGGATTGGTGACTCTTGATCATAGGCTATGTTATTTATATATTATTTTATTCTTTATTTTATCCGATATGGGACACATTACACTTACCTTCTCTCTCCCGGAACAAGGCAACTCTGCCTCCAATTAATCCCCGAGTGGGCCCCTCTAGCAACTGCCACGTCATGCATGGCATTTGACGAAGTCAACATTCGTCAACACAAATGCATAGCACATATGTGCTGTGCACTTTCACGTGCCCCCCCCCCCCCCCCCCCCCCCCCACACACACACACAATACCATTATTTTCATTTATTCACATAATTGCCAACATACACATATTTATATATATTTTTTCATTTTCAATATATATATATATACACACTTTATATACTATTCTACTCTTTTCTTTTTTTTTTGAAATTTTCGGGGTGTTACACTCGCGGCGATCAGCTAGCGCTAGATGCGACATTTGGCAGGGTCGATCTTGGTCGTGGGTGTGGGAGTTGCTAACTAGCGCTGGCAACATCGGGGGTGGCGACTCGCTCTCAGTCGGGACATGAGTTGGTTGCGTCGGGGCTTGCAACGGGAGTGCTGCCAAGCAACGGTGTCGGGTGGGATCAGCGAACTTGGGGTAGTCGGGACTGCCGTGGAGGCATGTGGGGGAGGTCGTTGAGAGAGTTGAGGGAGGGAGATTTTCGAATTTCAAAATTTGGTTTTGAAAATCGATTTTGATCTGGGAAGTCATGTCGTAGGGGGAAGATTTGAATTTCAAATTGAGTTTTGAAATTCGAGTGAACGGTGAGGAGCTTCTAAGATCCAAACCCGTCCCTAATATCCAAATTACAACCGATTCACAATTAGCAATGAAATGTACCCTATTTGGTGTGGGCGACGGTTGTCAGGCAAATTTATAGTTTGCGCTCTACTTTGACCTTGGTTGGTCAAAGTGAGGGGTGCCTTTGGTTTCTTTCATGTCATACGGCTCGCAGAGGTCAAGTGCGATGTCTACCCTCGTTGCGAAATTGCGGTGAGAGTCATCGAGGGTGAAACGAGGGGATGAGAACAAGGACTCAATCTTAACATGGAGTTGTCAGATTGGCAGAGTACCTGCGGTGTCTCTAATTAATATGGTGCTTACACTTGTCGTTTGGGCCACTGCTGGGGGCGACGAGGAAGAGCATACGATAGTTGGAGAGGATAAATGGTGTACAAGCGAGGGACTGAGTGAGAGAGTGAGCCCAAATTGGCACGAGAAATTTGCTCTAGCAGGGGGCAGCCGATCAGTAGGACTAGATTTCGTTGTATCTTTTGTTTGTTTGTTTGGGTGTATGAGTTCCAGAACCCAGCCTGTTAAGATCTGAACTTCATAAGCCTTATTTTTGTTGTATGTTTTGTTATATTCTCTTTAATGAAACGCGAGGGGCCGTTTATACCCACCGTCTAACGATAAAAAAAATATATTTAGAGAATAAATTCGACTCCTCTATGAGTTACAAGTTGAAAACTCGTGTTTAAAAGAAAAACATTATGATATATTCCACTACATCAAAGTTTCCCTAACCTACTTGAGCTCATCATATAAGAAAGTATTTTAGATCAAGGTACAGTGTTTTATACATCCTTTTCAGAGGAAAAACAAAAGAAGACACCATATATATATGCTAGATTTGCCCGTGGACACATGCCCACGGCACTTCTTCGGAACAATACATCATAGGAAAAGTTTTGTAAATTGTAAAACAACAATTATGTAGCTCAAGATTGAATAGTATAAAAATAATTAGTTGTAAATAAAAGTCCATGTTTCCATTAGTATATGTTGAAAATTAATTATAAATGGGGCCGGGTATAAAATCCAACTTCTTAGAACTTTGAAGGTGGAAAATGATGAAATTTAACTATTGAGGAGATTTTTGCTATTTTCAATGTAACATAAGCAATAAAAAAACATAAAAAAACTGAAAAATTACAAACCTGGAATCTGAAAATCTAAAATTCTGAGTAAATAGAGAGAGAGCGAGAGAGAGAGAGAGAAATAATTAAATATATAAAGGAGTTGTTTTGGGGATTTGAATTTGAGTTTTGAGAGAAACCTTTGAGAGAGAAAATGTGTTTTGAGAGTTTAGATCTGGAACATTGATTTCCTTAACATTGAAGGAAAGCTACTTGATAATTTTTTTTTGTGTTTTATTATATAGATATATATTTCTTTGGAGAAAGAAGCAGGAAGATGCCTTCATATTCTAAAATTCCCTGTGTGATTAGAATAATTGTGGACGATTCTAAGGCTACTTCCCAACTCAAGAATTGATTGATACATCCACCATCCCAAAATGACAGGATGGCACACAAAAGTTAATTTATCGGTTTGTGTCCAATAAGAGCATCCACTGTTTGTTTTGTATAAGTTTCCACATTTAGCTTTTAGGATGTAGCTTTTAGCAGGGAGCGTTGCTATCGTTATTTCTAAAATTCGTCAAACAAATAAATTTGACGAACCTTGTTCCTCCGTCTAAAACTATTTTGTTTTTTTTTTGTTTTATTAAAAAAGGAATGGACGGAGCTTCATCCTCCGTTTGAGAACTTTTTATTTGTTTTTATCTGAATTTTATTGGACGGAGGTTGTTGATCCGTCTATTGTAATTTTTATTTTATTTTATTCTATTTTATTTTATTTTATTTTATTTTGTGGTCTTGAAAACAATTAAAAAATAAAGAAAACAAGCCAGACAGATGATGTTCATCCGTCTGGTTTGTTTTCATTTTTTTTAATTAGTTTTTTAAGTAGTTGGCGGAATGACCTTTATGCCCCTCCCTTCATAAAAAACCAAAAATTTTAGGGGTAAATGTGTCATTTAGGTCTAAGCAAATTGTAAAGTTGAAGTGAGGGACGGATGAAGTTCATCCGTCTCTCACCCAAATATTTAATAAATATCATTTATTAGAAATTATAAACCGTTGTCCGCCTCTCATCTGTTTTTTTTCAATATTCCTCAACAGACGGAGCTACTTCATCCATCCGTTCGATTAAATTTCTTAAACGGATGATTTTCGTCCGTCTTCTATATTTAGCATTTCGCTAAAGCGGCTCCTAAGTTTAGCAATGCACTGTTCACTCCTATTCTAATCTATTGGTTTTTAGCAAACGACTGTGAGCATGTTTTCTAAAAAAAATTCATTTTTTGGGTTTTTAGAAAACGACAGTGAGTTAAGGTACCCGCAAACACGCAAGCGTGCGCGTGCTATTATTTGAGAATAAAAATAAGAATAAGATGCTGTAACAACTCAGACTTGTATTCCATCTTCTCTTTTGCACTTTTTGTAATCTAAATTGTAGTTACATATGATAACAACTCATGCTGACAATTGACTAAACGTTGATAACTACAGTTGATCAGCGACTCCAAAGCGACATGCATATATCTTTACTAGTATAATCAAAGTATGTGCCTGTAGTTTTTATAACTAATTAATGTGATGAGTATTCATGTACTTTTTGTACCCTGTAGCTTGTATTTTGACGACAAATTTCGCTTTAACTTTGTTCGTATATCAAGTTTTCACCTAGTTTAAATTAGTTTGTTGATTACACACATTAATGACAAATTTGACGGTGGAAAATGAAAATTGTTCCCCAGATATTGCAGAAGCATTGTTTATTCATATTCTTTTCACTGGATTATGGTAATTACTTTGTTCGATATGATGGTGACTTGGGCCCATTTTATGAGTAAACTAGGTTTGCCTTTGAACACGTGACTATAGCACGTCTTCGTGAAAGATTCAATATGAAAAACTCTATAAACAGTAAAATATATGATTTTCTCCCTCAACTTTAAAATCATGAATTGTAATATTAGAAAGCATACTATATCATATCAAGTAGAGTTGTTACTTTGACCCGATACCCAGACCCGATCCGGACCCAGCATTGGAGCCGAACCGACCCGATCTATACGGGTCCGGGTCTAGGTCCTAAAATAAGACCCGATGCACTTCCGGATCCGTGTCCGGGTCCGTATCCGGGTCCGCTCAAAATAGACCTGACTCGGATCCGGACCCGGACCCGTTAAAAAATACCCCAAAATATTCGGAATTTGAATAATAGGGTTATAGAATATACATGAAAATAGTAATTGTTTAGATAGATGTGTAAATATAATATTTATTCATGTACTTACGTGCAAAAATTGTTGGAACCGCAGGGTATCGGGTGCAAAAATACTTAAATACAAATATTTAATCCCGGCTATCGGACCCGACAGGTATATTTTTTTAAGGAGGACCCGGACCCGGACCCGATTCTCACAAGTCCGGATCCGGGTCCAATTGTTGGACCCATGAGATATCAGGTTCGGGTCCGGGTAGTGGTGGACCCGAACCGATAGGGCCCGATACCAACATTAATATCAAGTCAAGTTTAAGATTTGGGTTAAAAATGTTGTTTGGATTTTTCAATACAGTAAGACAACAATTCAGTGAAACTTTTCATTTCAGCCAACATTTTCAGAAATCTGAAAGTTTATTTAGATTCCTGAGATCTGAAAGTTTTCATACAACAATTCCTGAAATATGAACCTTTTCATTTCAGCCAACATTTTCATTTTAGCCAAGTTTTACCCAAGTTTTACCCAAATCTGAAAGTTCTGAAAAATTTATTTAGATTTAAGCAAAGTTTTTCTCAAATCTGAAAATTTTTTCTCAAATCTGAAAATTTTCTATCTATACCCAAAAATCTAAATAAACTTCCATCAGATATGAAAATTTTATATTTAACTCAGAAAGCTTATGTAGCTCAAGTTCATTTAACTCAATGAAGCATATATATATATATATATATATATATATATATATATATATATATATATATATATAGAGAGAGAGAGAGAGAGAGAGAGACAGAGAGAGAGAGAGAGAGAGAGAGATCTCCGGAAATCTAATCATATTAGATCATGAAAATTTAATTAACCCAAAAATCTAATCGAAAGAAGCATAAAAATATGAAAATTTGAAAATCTACATACCTTAATTTATGGAGATATATATATATATATATATATATATATATATATATATATATATATATATATATATATATGAAAAGGTGAAGAAAGGAAAGAGAATAGTAATAAAGTTAGGAGTTTTTTATTTTGGAGGAAAACTTTAGAGAGAAAATATCTTTTGGGATGGTGAATCTGAAACATTAATTTTGTTTCAATTGAAGAAGAACCGCTTGATAACTTTTTTTTAAAATTACCTTGTCATTTATTATATAGATTTCAAGTTTGATCGACAGTGACTGCATAAAGGATTCACGGCCGTTAACTGAGACTTTACATTTTGTGATGTTTCTTATGCACTTAGTTAAATTTCCCTTTGTACTATGAAGATTGTGCTCTTAACCTGAAATATTTTGCAGATTATCTCTAAATACTACATCAAGAACGACAAGCTTTTGTTACAAGAATTAGTGTACATTGGTCATGCAATAAACTTTTGTTACGAATCCTGGAGAACTTACCTTTAAAAACTAGCTGTTAAAGTGAGGAAACTCAAGTTTATAACTACCCAACAACAGTTATATGGAAGGGAACTCAAGTTTATAACTATCCAACATTAGTTTCCCATATAACCGATGTGAGACTAAATTTGGATCATAACATTCCATCACGCTTCCGTAACCTGCCGCCCTCGGTGGTATTCACTCTAGCGATACTGGCCCGGCCTAGGGCTACCAGTAATTTTAATTCGACCTCTAGGTAGTCATTTCTTGTTGATTCTTGATTTTGATGATTACAACACAATGCAAAGTTGTTGTGCTATATCTTATATATTGCAGGTCGTATTACACAAAGACAAAATGTACAAATAAAGCTCTCAAAGTAAGTTGATCAAGCAAAGCTACAAACAAAGCTCTTAAAGAAAGTTGATCAAGCAAAGCTACAAACAAAGCTCTTAAAGTTAATTGATCAAGAAAGCTACAAGGTTGCCGGCTTCAAAGATAAAGACAAAGGCCAAAGCTCCATCTCAAGACTCAAGACTCAAGACAAGACCTATGCTTCAATGTGTTGTATTAAGTGTCTTGTAACAATTGTAACTTTTATTTTTTGAGTCTTAGAATGCTGCAATAATCTTGTCACACACACTCACACATATTTTTAAATAATTGAGTGTTTTACAAACTTAAAAAGATCAAAACAAGATTGAAAAAGTTCAGCTGTTAAGTACCAGTCGACCGCTATTTCGCAGCAGTTGACTATCCTAGTACAAAACTGTCTGAACTCTTTCAAACTCTGACCAGTCGACTCATTATGGCAACCCAGTCAACTGTTCAAGCCGTTTCGATAGTTTTCTGTTTTTAAACTTGTTTTTCAAAATCAAATCTTTTTACTGCCGTTGTATGGCAGTTGGGATTCAACCTTTCAACGTTCTAACGTCTCTAACTCTATAAAAAGAGTACAAAATTCATTTGACAAAGGTTAACAACTTTCTCCAAGCATTTTGTTTCTTAAGTTCTCAAGCTTTTGGTTTTGACAAGAAAAAGCATTCTAAAAACATTCATTTTCTAAGTCTTGGTTCTCTGTTTTCAGTTCAGCATAATGTCGAATTCGTTTTGGACTGAATTCATAAGTTGACCTAATAGCCACATATTAAATCACATTCACAACAAGGCTATAGGTTGATTGTAAATATTTTATTGTTGTTCTTCACTCTCAGGTTGTGAGAGTGGTCCTCTCGGTTGGAGAAAAGGGCTCTAGGTTGTAGAGTCGGTTTTCACTCTCAGGTTGTGAGAGTGGTCCTCTACGTTGGAGAGTAGGACTCTAGGTTGTAGAGTCAGGTTTTCACTCTTGGTGGAAGAGTGGGTTTGTTCTCTCTAGTGGTGAGAGAAGTCTACGGGTTGGACAAAGTTGTTGTCTAAACGCCGTAGAGTATTCTTGTAAGTTTTCAAGAATAGTGGAAAATCTCAAGTGAGTTGCTTGGGGACTGGATGTAGGTCGGGAGGACCGAACCAGGATACATCGTGTGCACTCTGTGGTTGTATTTCTCTGAACTTGCATTTCATTTACTTGTTGTTTAAGTTCTCTGTGAAACTTGTCTGGACAGTCGACTGCGTCTCCTTTTAAGTCGACTGGTCAGACTTGTACTACATACTCTCTGAAAACTTGTCTGGTAAGTCGACTGGTTCTTCTATAAGTCGCCTAATCAGACTCGTCTTAAAATACTCTTCTTAACTGTCGCCCCAGTCGACTGGTTTCTCTTTACAAGTCGATTGGACAGAAGAAAAAGTTCAATTCCGTAATTATTTTTTTATAAAACAATATTCCCCCCCCCCCCCAGTGTTTCTTGCCTTGCCTACAGGATCCAACATTTCTGACGTCCTCGGTGACTTTCACTCTAGCGACACTGACACGGCTCAAGGCTACGAGTAATTTTAATCCAACCTTTAGAGCGAATTAAAAAGTATGGGGATGGCTCTGATATCATTGTTACAATCCCAGGAGAACTCACCCATAAAAACTAGCTGCTGAGGGATCTCAAGTTTATACCTACGCAACATTGGTTCCCCATATAACCGACATGGGACTAAATTTGGAATGTTATGATGCAAATTCACTCTAGAGGCTGGGTTCGTAACAATGGCATCAGAGCCAACCCCATATTTCTTAATTCGCTCTAGAGGCTGGATTAAAATTAGTGGTAGCCCTGGACCGGGCCAGTGTCGCTAGAGTGAAAGCCAACGAGAACGTCGGAATGGGCTACCTACAGGCTCGATTAAAATTACCGGTAGCCCCAGACCGGGCCAGTGTCGCTAGAGTGAATACCGCCGAGGGCGACGGGTTACGAAAGCGTGGTGGAATGGTATGATCCAAATTTAGTCACACATCGGTTATATGGGGAACCATTGTTGGGTAGCTATAAACTTAGATTTCCTCTCTTTAACAGCTAGTTTTTAAGAGTAAGTTCTCCTGGATTCGTTTTTCAAAGAACTTCACAGTATAATGGGTTTTCTGTAATTTTTCAACATATAATTTTCACATGTTACTGAAAAGTTCGGTTGTTGTGTTGCAATATTGTCTTGTTGTTCAATGATTGAATGAAAGTGTACCCCACAACTAGCACAAAAACTACTTGTTTTTTCTTCACTTTGTTTAACAACACCACAAGCTTACAGTTTGTAGAATCATCATCCCTTGTTTGGTTGATTGCAATTGGAGCAAACTCAACCTAGAACTTTTCTTGTTGGTACAAGGGTGTGTTCTTTTCCTAAGCAACTACAATTCAAGGGTTGGAGCTGTGATCATTGTAAATCTTATTCCTAGTAGGACAGTTGGACTCCAGAACACAATTCAATTCCGTTGCTAAAGAGAGATTCCAAAGAGAAGAAAACAACCCAACTAAGAATTTTTTACTTTTTCCTTTTTGTTTGTTCAAGTTGCATATGACTACGAACATCTATATTTAAGAATAAAAGTCACAGAAAAAAATAAAAGAAATTCTGTTTCGCTGTAGAGATATTGATGTGTCGCTAGACTGCACTATACTAACAACAGAGTGCCAGTGTATATCACTCAAGATGAAAGAGATCGGAATTATGTTTTTAACAAGTCATCCTTTGACATGAGAAACCGTAGTGAATTATTTGCCAATTATGTAATACGCATAAAGTAGTGATGTCCCTAAAGAGCTTATTGGATAGAAAAGTTGGGGTTTAATATCACTGCTACTAAAGATATTGTACCCTGAATATCAATATTGGAATATCTCAAGGCACTACTTTTAGACAGAACTGGCCCCCACCTTGAGGCAAGTAAGGCAGCCGCCTCATGCCTCAGAATTTTTTGCAATTTTAGAGGTCCCAAATTTGTATTTGTCTTATAAAATAATTATATTGTAATTAGGGGAACCAAAAATAATTATTTGGGCCTTTCGTCTTGGGCCCCCGAAAACTCAGGGCCGGCCCTGCCTCTAGACCAGTATATATGAGATTAGACTTTATTTAGGGTACTGGGTTTTATGCTCACTCAACCCGGTCCAACAATTAACAGATGACACGTGCAAAGCCTGTGTTATCCCATAGAACATTATACACAATTATAATCTATTATATTGAGAACATACTTATATATCCAACGGTGTTTACAATGTAAACAGCAAATTACTTGGCAAGATACTTGAGACTAACACAACTTATGTGCCGAAAAACATTTGTTAATTCATCTATACGATTGAATATTGTAAGCAGTTGAAATTTATTCTTTGTCCTAGTCCTGTTGAATCGCCAAATGTCATTTTGTATCGATGTATTTGTACTTTTTGTAGCCAGCTTTCGTTATATTCCTGAGCCATGAACAAGTAAATTATGGGGGAAAATTAGATTTGCAGATGTCATATTCAATATCGTCTGGTTTAACACTGCAATTGATCCTTTGTATGGTTGTAAAAGACTGAAACAATTAGACACAACTGGATCTCTTTAGAATAAATGAAGAGTCTGTATCCTTCTTCAAAATTTCTACACATCAAAGAAGTGATGAGAAGTGAATGATATTCCTCTGCAAAACTATCAAAATTTACAGAGTTAAATTCTATAAGTTCAAATTTCTCACGTATATTTATGTCAAACCCAAACCAGTAGACCAGTATACCCAAGAAAGTGGAATACACAAAATTTCTTATTTATTAGCAATTTTAGCAACAACAAAAAATTAAAATGATGTCAAATGGTCTGAAATGCAAATTGTTTGAAAGAATTAAACTCCACATTAGTCACTATCAACTATCACGCTATTTTTTGCACTTGTGACAGTGAAGCGAAGCGTGTTATCTTACGATTCACTTACAGTTTGCGATAACTTTGTCTTTATGAGGAAAAACCCTATTCGTGCTGACGATCTACACTGCTTGCTGACGATCTATTCGTGCTTACGATCCAACCAACTATTCGTGCTTTGCCTTCTTCAATAACACACTCTTTCCAAAAAAGGAAAAACCCTAGATCTACACTGCTTGGGGGCGGCGGCGCCCTCAGCGCCCCCCCCCCCCCCCCCCCCCCCCCTCTCTCGCACCCCGGCGTTCCCCCTCGCCATTCCTCGACGAGCGCTGAAGACAAAGCCACGACGGAGCGCCGCGGCGCGATGAAGACGAAGCACCGAGGAGCGCGTTGTACGATGCGAAGCGTCGACGGAGAAGGAAGCCACCGACGCGCCCCCTTCGCGTCGTCCTTAACGATCGGTGCTCCAGTGCGCCGCCCCCCATGGTTGCGGATTTCGTCGCAACTACCGCGGTGGGGAGACTGAGCCATCGGACTTGGCGAGCTC